>WBNO01018370.1:66318-480347 GCA_013400575.1 Peucedramus taeniatus
TGGATGGATGGATGGATGGATGGATGGATGGATGGATGGACGGATGGATGGGTGGGTGGATGGGTGGATGGGTGGATGGACAGCCATAATGTGCCTCTACATCTCCAGTGCCGAGAGATCCCATTAGGATGTTCAGCAGATCCAGCAGCTGCTGTGCCAGCACAGACAGTTACCTCCTGCGCTCTGGCATGCTTCCCATACCCCAGCAACACACCTGTCTTCTCCCTAGGCTTAGAACATGGCTCAGACTCTTTGAAGTGACAACTGAGCATGAGGCATCCCTGTAGAAAACTGAGTAACTCAAGCTAAAGAGGTGGATTTCCATCAGAAAAATTGTGTTAAATAAGGCAGATCCCAATAGGATCATGAATGTCATTCTTCTTTTTTTCAATTTTAAAGAGTGAATATGCTTGGCACTTCAAGGAAACCAGAAATCCCTCCAGACATGTTAAATTCCAACTCAGCTTTATATTATTAAGTAACTAATATGATCCAGCCATCCCTATAAACACAAAAAAAGTGCTGAACACAAGCAAAATAGCCCTTTTTATCATGAATAGTACTTTGTGTTGGACTTCACGGTATCTTTCCCTGCAACAGTCTAGAGGATGTGAATTCCAATAGCCCATTTTCCAAAAATAGAGAAACACACAGTGTAAACATTCTGCTTTCACTTTTGGGCTGTGCTACCCAAACAAAGACAGATGACACTCTATACTTATTCCTATCTCTTTTACATTAAAAAAAACCAAACCAAACCCATATGTTTTGGTATGTAAGGTACAGGCAAAACAGGAACATGAGGCAATAGAGTGCAGAGGAGCCTAGTCCTGCAGTAATAATGATGTCCTGCCTCCCAAACCTTCCTGTGATAACAGGATTTAGAAGCTTCCACGTCAACCCAAATGAATGCTGAAGAACATTCCTAAGTGCTTTGATCATAACAATTGTCCTGTCACAGTCACCTATCCTGGCCCTTAATGTTCAGCGTGTTTACACAGAGAGCATTTTCCAGAGCTCTTCAGAGAGTTAGGATGCATCTTCAGTCAGAACACCATGACCCACGTGGGGGTTCCAGACAAGCAAACAAAGTTCAGGAGGACAAAGAACAGCCCTGTCCTCAGGCAGCCAGTAGGCAGGGCTTGGGATTCCCTGCAGGAATCCAGCTGTGCTGCTTCTGATCTGAGCAGGGGCAGTTATCCTGCCATAGTGTTGGATGTGCTGGTTTAAGGCTGTGGGGCTCTGTGCCTTGTGCTGGGCTTCAGGTGGGACACATGGCTCAACTTTTTCTGGGCTGTGCAGCTTTTTGCACTATCATGGCTTGCTGACAACCAGAGCTACTTTTGAGTCGAGGGTGCTTTTAGCCTTTTAGCTTGAACCACTCACTACCAAGAATGAACACACAACAGATACTTTTACTCATTTTAACTTGTTCTTTGTCACATTCTTTCCCCGTTGGAAAGGTTATTTCAACATCTTGCTGATTTGTTGCATTTGCCTTTCTTTGCTCACTGTCTGCTCTCAGCACAGGAGCAGCCAATTTCTTTGCTTCATTGAAACCTTTACAGTAAGAAGGCTGAGATCACTTTCCTGAGTGGTATTAGGTGGGAAGCATTGCCCGTGTGTTTTGTGTCCCAGCACTCATTCTCTGCTGTTATTTAAGGACAAGTGCAAGTGATGCAGTCATATGGAAACTAACTGACAGCCCTGAAGGCTCTACCTAGTGATTTATACACTGCCAATATAGTTAGAGCACTTCTACTACAAAACGTTACATTTCTTACCCCATTATTTATAACTCTGCCTGACTTATTTTAAAACTTGCCCTTTCCTTCAGGTAGCAAAGGTTCACCAAGATAATAATACATTTCAATGACTGATTTTGTAGAGTAAACCTAAGAAATAATTTCTGCTGGAATTTTATGATCCCAGTTATCTGTTTTTAAGGATGCTGCTTCTTTAAGAATTGAGACCAAATTGCACAATATTTTCTTTCAACTTCTAATCCATATTTTCTTCAGTTTCAGCCTCCCCACTCCTAGGCTGCCAGTGTAATGAATAGGTCTGATTTACGAGATGGATCATGAGAAAGCAGAAAAGGTCTTCCTGCTGCTGTCTGCTGGTCACAGACAATTCCACTTCAGTCTTCCATTCAAAACAGAACAAGCTGCAGAAAATCAGTGTTTCCATGAAAAATACACAGGGAAACATCTGCCATGAAAAACAAGTGATGCCAGTAAATAAAGAAGCTTCAAGAAAGAAGCTGTCCACCCTCTTTCATCAGAGAGAGGAACAAAGAATATTTGCATCACTCTATATTTAAGGTAAATGAAAGATTATGCTTTTATGAAAACTTGTCCACTCTAATTTCTGAAGCCTTCTTCAATCTAATGAAGGAAATAATGCCTTTCCTAAATGTCCTGAAGTTAAAGCTCTCAACCCACCATGATTAGATTCAGAAACATGCATATCATATGTGATATTGTATTCCAGTTTTAGCAATATGTTTTCTCCAGGATCATATTTTTCATCCCAACAAAGATGGACAGATGTGGTCAGGAAGAGTCAGAGCAAATCAAATCTGTGTAGTGGCATTACATGTTGCAGAGTATGGGTGGCAAAGAACTTTCTGCTCCTTTTTGGTTGCAATTTTTGAGACTGTCAAAAGAGAAGATTAATCATATGGTTACACTTGCTGCATGTGGAGGAGCTGTAGAGCAAATAAAAGTTTTCCTGAATCAGCAGACAGCTCTCTAAAGCTGTTACTCCTGCTCCTGAGTTTTTTTCCAAGACAAGAGTTATAATCTGTGCAGAAGGAGAGTAATCAAAAGTCTCCAGATTTGTAAAAGTAATGTGATAGGACACATAAAGAAAGGTCTTAAGATCCCAGATACAGACTAATGTGTATTGATTTTTAATTAAGTAAAAATTAGATGCAATGTTGTTTTTCCATTCTTTGTTGCTGTGTCTTCCTAAGGAGATAAATTTGCGTTCAAATGCAAAGATAATTCAAGTCAAGGGATTTCAGTTTGGTCTCCAGCAATCCAGTTTTTGGGGAATATGATGCTGTCCTGTATTTTAAACTGAACTGTTTATGTACCAAACACACAAGGTATTATTTCATCCTACAAGGCAATACCAAAGTCACTCACCAAACTCAGAGTGATTGGCAATGACCTGGTTTTCAAAGTGGAAAGAATTATAGCAGAAACTGAGGTTTTCTCATAGGATTTTATGATTCAGAAAAACAATTCATGCCATATAAACAAAAATGTTTCCATCCTAAAAGCACGTGTATCAGTTTTGTAGAATGAGAATCTCAAAATGGCAAATGGAAATAAAGATTTATAGTAGAAATCAATCTTAGATTTTATATTTATGTTACTAATCAGAAGTTGTGCAGTATGTGTCATATATAATAAAGGGAATAAAATATGTTTTATTAGCTGGATTTTGCCAGAACAATACAATTCATATAAATAGTTTGTCTCAGCTAGAAAGAATTCAGCAGTGCTCTCAGAGGAATATTTGTTCTATGCAAATCAAGCTGGATGTAGAGGTCTCAGACCAAACTGGATGCAGAAAGCTATAGCATCTCTTGCTGCATAAATCTTGTTTCCCCACGCCCGCAGGCTCTGAGCACTATACGTGTCTGAGGCAGTGTCCAGGCACGCCGGATCCCTGGCAGACACTCAAGGACTCAATCAGACATGGAATTTCTCCGTGACTGCACCCACTGGCAAGCTCTAGCTAGGCTCCTTCTCATCAGCTTTCCCTCCTAGGTCACTTGAGGCCACAAGGAGCTGGCTCAGAACAGGCTTCTGCCTCGCCTGACCACAAAGGGAAAAAGGGTGGAGAGGCACTCAGGTACCTTTCCTGTGGATGAGAAACCAGCTGCTCTTCCACTGGGACCTTGTGGCTTTGGGGGAATATTTGTTTCGATTCCTTCAGTTTCCCCTCGCCATGTGGTTATTCCCCCTGGCAATAGGCACCTGCTCTTGGCCTCATCTCTGCCTGCCTTGGGAAGATAGAAGTGCAGGAATGGCCAGTGCCTCTCCTGCTCCTTCTTAATGCTCTATTTCAGGGTGTGACCTTATCTTTTGGTACGTGTGGTGTTCCTTCATATTCAGATGGTCCATTCGTGGGACAGAATGCATCTTGCTCTTTATTTGGGATTCACTGACTATGTGTAGAGTAAGGTCAAAGGTGAATGCCCTGATAATTCTGGCTTGCAACCTCTTCTGAGTGAGCTTAGCAGCACTTAGTAGCAAGTCCATGATTTCTGCTACATCTTTATCAGCTCTAGGAGATACCAAGTCCTGATGGAAAATCTCCAAGGACCAGAACATATGTGAAGGAAAAAAAAAACCAAGAAATCCCATTCTTATAATTAATTTTATTACTAATTTTTATTCTATTTAATTTTTTTAATGTTTTAAAAGCCACTTATTAGATCTTACTTTGCATTTATCCATCCTGCTTATCCTGGTATTAATTAATTATGGGATTGAGGGATAGTCTTCCAGAAATTAGGTGCTGCATAACTTTGAACAAGTTGTCTTCTGTTCCTGTTACTTTGATAGACTGTGTGGAATGGGGAGGAGGTGCTGGGGTGAAAGGGGAGAGCACTTGAGTGAGAAGTGTTTTTATAGAGAGATAGAAACTAACAGTGTTTATACCAGCAAAGAAATATGTAGCCAATGAAATGGAAAATATAAGGACTCTGATAATTCAAAATAAGTTAACATCTTCTCAAGAGAAATTTGGAAAATTGTTGGATTTGTATGTCTCCTTCTGTGGTTCTTATGGCTTCTATTGCTGTTGGTTCAATTTAGGAGAGTTGATTTTGATGACCTGCTTTGGGTGAGAGACAAGCAAGTGAGAAGTTCTTAAAAGCATTAACTTAATTACACCATTCTCCCCAGAACACTCGAAGTGGCAGGGTACATTATGTCGTAAAAAATATTCCTTTTTCAGCTTGTAATTACATTTTGTGTAAATGCAGACCTTCAGGTCTCAAGCATCTATCCTGAATTAAATATAAAGTGGACCATTTACAAGATTTTCTTTTCAGGGGGAAGTCGATATGATGACAGAACACAGTTGTTTCAAAAGTCTGAGTAACCACCACTAAACAGAGTAACTGCCTTTGGAAAAGGGGACAAGCTGCAGAGCTTGCTCTTGCATCTGGATCACCCAAAGAGATGTGCCTGCACAGGTTGGGTGAGGAATGGGTGCTGCCTCAGCCCTGTAATTCTAACCCAGGCTCCAGTGAAAGTACAGCTTCTCCAGCTTCAGTGCAGATGTTTTCCATACAGGAAGTTTCTAATCCAAACTTTCCCTCCTCTCCTCTTGCTGGCCTCACATGGCCTTGTCGTGCTCTTTGCTCATTCTGAAACAATTATATACATTTGGATGGCAGCCAGACTGATTGCAGCCTCTTTTTCAAAAATTAGCCTCTTGCTCTGACAATTGCATTTAGCAGAACATTCAAATCAACCAGAATGAAGGTAGAAAACAATTCATTTTTTCTTGTTAATGAGTTTAAGTATGGCAATCCACTAAGTAAGTCCTGTTTCTTCTTCAGCCACTTCCCATAGGTCCCACATTCAGGCACAAACCATGTGTATGTATGCCTTTATTAATACTAAAAAATTTCCAGATTGCACCAAGGAGGCTTTGCCAAAGCATTTCTCTGAAGTGTTTCTACTTCTAAAAAAAAAATCAAGGTGAATCCTGAAAGATGCTGTACAGCACTTTGCTTGTGTTATAACTTGTAAAGCCCAATTCAACAAACCAGTTTTCCTGTGATGAAATATTATATTCTTGCTTTGAAGTGACAGGGTGTCAGGACAACATGAATCTCTGAAAAACTTTCATAGCACAGCTCAAGAGATTTGTTTTCAAGGACTCACATATTCCTTGTGTTTGCATAATGAAGAGACAGATTTGTATTTTTTTCTGGTGCCAAAACACACAGGAAAGTACACATAATTTACTGGAATACAATGGGATAAGGGAACCTTCTGAAGTATTTTATTTAGGTTTCTGTTCTGGTTTGTATTTGCTGCTCTTTTTTTAGTGTTTTTTTCTGGAAATTGGAATGGATCTGTACTTGCACCATCTCAAAATTTATAGAGCCTGTGAGCATGTGTGTGGCGTGGGTGGCTTAGCAGTATTTGCTGGATACACAAAAGGAAACTTTTGCATGTATTATGATAAATTTCACAACTGCTTTGAAGGTAAGCAGGAACAGTTTTATTACTTGATTGATTGAAAAGACCTGTTTAATGGCCACTATCAATCACATAAATTTTAATCTGCAGATTTCTAATTTGCCCATTGTGTGGATTAATCAGAACATGCTTCATGCACACTAGGGATTTATTAAAAAGCCCAAACACCCCACGTTTTTTTGTTCCCTCCCTTTGTATTACACAAAGACAGAATAACACCTTTATGTCTTTATTTGTTCCCATGGAGATTTCAAGACACCAGTAAGAGAAGATCTGCATTACTTAAAGGTCATAAAACACATCTCTAACACATGGGCCCCCTTGCAACACTATTACACCTTCAGGCTGTGTCTGTTTGACCAAACCCAAGTGTGCCTAGAAACATTTCTGAGTGCTAGGCTACGAACATCTGTGCTGGTGAAGAGAGCTTTGCCTGGCATGAGTTCATCCTTTCACAAACAGTGCTGTACCCAAAAAATTCCTGGGCACTTTTTGGTGTTTTGAGAGTTAAATGACTGTGGTGGCCATTCGCTACAGGCAGGCCTCCTGGAACTTCTTCTTTTGGAAACTGAGAGCAGTTGTTCAGCACTGACACAGGCCATCCCAAACACAGTCTCAGGCTAAGGTCATTTACTGCAGCAGGTATAGCCAGAAGAACTTCTACAAGAACCAGAGGAAATTAATATTTCCCCACGCCTCGCGCTGTCTTGGAAGGTTATTTTGGAAACAAGAAAACCCAACACCTAGTCTCTTGCATAAGGAACATCTGCTTCTTTGTGATTTTTATAATACCAGGTATCATACCAAACTAACAAAGGGTTCTCTCTCCAACTTGGTTGCAACCAATCCCTCATTTTTGAGAACAGATTTTCAGCTGAAATATTTCCATTTCGGCCTCTGTCCCAGCTTATTTCAGTTTCCCACAGACCTGCTGAGCTCCATTGTTGTTGCAAATGAGAAATAGGGAAAAACTACAATTATCCTGAAGTTTCAGGGCAAGATGTGTTTGAAAAAGAAACTCATTACTCTTGCTACATATTTGACCTCAAAAGGGTAGGTCACAGAGTACTGAAAAGAATAAAAATCTCACCAAGTTTTTAGTAGAACTTTGGAGGTTCACAAACTTATTAGAAATCTTCAGGAAGAAGGAAGTAGTTGACTGACAATTAACTGATTAAGGACATATTCTACCTCTGGTTAAAAAAGAAATAGTTAAAGAAACAGACTGGCCACTTGGAGACTTCTGTCATAAACCAAATGACAAAAACCACCCATAGAAGTCAGTGAAGAATCCAGTCTTGATATGACATGGGTAAGTGGATGTACAAGCTTGTGATTTAAATAATACATTAATGTTTTCAAATATTTTCTATATACAAAATTCCCAACTAAATCCAGTCTATTGACATGGAAGAATTTGTGCCTCAGAAGTGGACAGAATTAGTGAGAATATTTTGAGAATATTCAGTGGAAGGGAACCCAAAACATAAACAATGTAAGAGGAAGAATTTACAGAGAAAAAAAATGGGTTGTTTACACCAAGTTTCCTCCTAGAAAGGATGTATATGAGAAATATTTGTAATCACTAGCAAAAACAATTAAAAAAAGAAAAAAAGTAGAAGTTCTGCAGTTCTGCTGGCTGGCTTCCAGACCAAGGACCAGTCAAACGCCTCTTCCTCCCACTCCTTTTGGTACAAGCAGGAGTCAGAAATTCTGGGGCCAATAGCAGCATTAACAGTGTAAAGGTCTTTTTGGATCTTCTGAGCAGAGTTGTATTCACTTCTTACTTTTTTGAGTTTGGATTGCTCTCTGCCAATTTGTTATTTCTTATTTTCAGGATATGTCGGGATTGCTTATTTCTGCCTTTCACTGTTTTCTGTCTTTCTTATCTTTTATTACTCCTGTGAATTGTCACTCTATTTTTTTTTTCTTCCATAAGAATGATTTCCTCCCTTCCTGGTTGCTTTTCTCTAACTGCTTCTCCATCTTCCTCCTAATCTGTGCCTGTCATATCTGCCTTTCCTCACAGAACTCCTTGTCCAGGTTTCCTTTCTCAAAGGTAAAATAAACTAAAGAAGTTAGAAACTATTAGTTCTAATAGTTTGTAAATTATTTGTTCTTCTGTCTTTCACATTATCTCTTCCCTCAAAGACTTGTGCTCCGCCATCTGTTTAATTTATAGGTGCTTTTGTATAATCTCTCGTGAAAAATTCATTATATGCAAAATCTCTTTCATGATCTTAACTAACAGAATGGTGATTAATAACATGTTGGAATAAGTCAGAAGTGACTCAGAGAGTTTTGGAAAGGTGCAAAGTTTTGAATGCATTCTTGAGCATGTAATATGACCTTGCATATTTGTTGCCTCTTAGAACTGGAATGCACATAAGTTGCAACACTGCAATCAAGAGATGAACCTTCCTCGTCTGAAAGGTCTGTCACAACAATTACTGTGAATAGACTATTGCATGAAGGAAACCAGTGCTTGGAGTTTGGTTTAATAGGCACCCTATAGGTACTGTCCTACTCTAAAAATTTTGCTTTCAGTTGAAGGGAGAGGCTTCTTAATGGAGCTTTATGATGGCAGTTTTCCAGATGGGATTTATTCATTAAGAGCAGCGCATGTGTATTGCCTAATGCAAGCCAAAATGAGACCTTCTTCAGCAGAAACCACAAACTGAAAAGTAGCCCTGTAGGAGGGAACATTAAGCCCAAAGACACCAAGCACCTGGCATCTGGTATTTATCTAAGCATTACGTTTGGCTTTGGCTACTAATCTCAGCAGAATCTGGGAATCTGTTGAGAGAGTCCAGTTGTGAAACACACCACAGTTTGGATGACTACTGGCTTTTCTTGTGGACAAAATTCTTCTTTTAATTAAACCCTGAAGCCCTGATGATGTTAGCTATGTATCGTGAATGCCAGTAACATTTTCCCTTTGATCTCAGTGGGAAGTGTTCCCACTTCCAAGATGAAAGACACACCAAAAAGGACATTCCCCATTAAATCGATTTGCTGTCCTAATGACCTAAAGTTCCACCAGGTCTTACTTAACTTTCAGGTTTTGCTGCCTACCACCTTTCTGTTGGATGGTCTTGAATAGTACTGAAATTTGTCCTTGTGCATTATTCAGTAATGACATCAGGTTAAAGTAAACTTAGCATTTCTATCACAATAAACCATTTCCCTGTGGTTTACTAGAACAGTCTGAACCTGGCATGTGCAACATTTTCTCAGTGAAATGATTAATATCATGTGGCCAATAGCTGAAATAATTACAAATGAAGGAAAATTAACTACAGCAAAAGAAATATAGCCCTAATGACCAAGTTACCAAGTAAAACTAATACACCTCAGAAAACAGTTGGGCATCAGATGCAGAAAGCAGCAATCCCACCTCTGAAAAGATGAGAGGACCAGCTGTTGACCAAATAGGATATTGATCCTTTCCCTGTCTAGGCATCTCTGTTCTGCCATCCCTGCAGCCTGCAATGCCATCAGCTCTGGGATTTCCCACTACAGGGCAACTGTCCTTGAGGTAGTCAATCACCAGAAATGTTCTAGAGTAATAAAGAGCAAAATGCATCTGGACCTTGCAATGTCAGAATGGACTCTTAGGACTGTGGGAAGTGGAGTGGTTAAGAACGCTGTTGTATTTTCTGCCAGGCCTCTCATTACTCCAGATACAGCAGCCCAATCTGTACAGCTTTGCTTCCCTGTCGCCGCATTTCGCATTGGCTTGGCTTGACTGTTACTATTTAAACTATCTTTTTCATTCTTGAACTCAAGTGATCTTACACTTCAAGGGGTTTGTATACTTTCCTGCAGTTAATTCTACTTTAGTGAATGTCGCTGACTAGAAGATTTTAAGCCTAAAATCTTTCTGTTAAAGATCCAAAAGGGCACTGGATATGCTAAGATATATGCTGGTAACAGTAATAATTATATTTTGTGATTCTCCTGTTTAATGATTCACCTGATCTTTTTCAACTTGAATTTTTACTTTGTATAAAGAACTAAGAAGTTGCATTTATATTTTTTTAAAAAAATTACATCCACGTGTCTCTCAGCTGATCTGATCAGCACTATTCAACTGCCAAGAGTAGGAGAAAAAATCCTAGTGAGAAATCACCTGAAATCAAAAAGTCACCATGGCAAGCTAGGTTGCCAAGTAGTCACTTCTTTGACCCCGGCCAGCTGGTATGGCTCATTCTTTGTAAGGCTCCCAGGCAGATCTGGAGGTCTCCAGTGCTGGCTCAGCCCACAGAGCAATGAGCCTTGTCAGCTCAGCGAGGCAGAGGTCTCAGCAGGCTGCACAACCCGTCAGTTTCTGTCAGAGGTGGAAACAAATGAGATAAACGGAAGTTCTCCTTCATCCCCTCTGCTTAGTTGGTTCATGATTTTGAGTCTGAAAGGCAGATTCTTGAAAACATAGTTCTTTTGATTTGAGTCAATTTATTCAGCTGCTTTAATGAGGTGCCAAGAGTAAAGATGTTTAACGCAAGTTGTTTGATGAATGCGGGTGAGATTTTGCTGAGGTTTTGGATTCAGATGGCAGGAGATTATAAACTAAGGTTATTATACAGGTTTAGAAACAGGCAACAGTAGGGCTAGTTCTAGTTTATGTCCTATAGAGGTCTAGTGAAATAAAGCATCAGTTTAGGGCTAGTGATGAAATCAGGGTCAGTGCTTGAACTGAGAGGAGCCTCAAAATTAATTTTTTAGTTATTTTTTTCAGAATGACAATATAGATTTTATTTAGGACCCAATGAGTTTATTCTGTCTGTAGTGGTAGCAGTTGCTGGCCAGTGATTAAGGTTAAGGCTAAGATTAGCATTAGGGTTAACTTTAATGCAGACAGGGGCCAAGAAGCAGCTCCATGTGAAGCTGATTGCCTAGTTTTGTGTCACAATGTTGGACTTACAACTAATTCCATTGCCCAGAGAGGATGATCAGTTAGGTTCAAATTTGTATTTTTACTGGCGGTGTTTAAGGAGTTTGAACTGCACAAAACTGAAATATGTTTCCCTCTCATAGAAAAAGAACAAATGCCAACAGAAACACCCTAATTAGGTTCTTTCAGTTGCCAAGAATTTCAGATTAGAGGAAAATCAGTATATTGCTGGATAGAAATTAGTGTTCAGACAAGTCACATGCTGCAGAACTAGAAGTCCATGAAAGGGAAAAGCTGTCCACGTGGATAAATCAGGCCTCTTGTCTGAATCCAGTCTCTCTAGTTTATCTACAGTGCTATGGTTAAAGGCTCAGGACAGCAAGGAACCTAACCAGTATTGAGAAACACTCAGAAAGCCACTGGAGGTGGATGTGAGCTGGTGCCAAACTCGGGTCTCGTGACGGAGTAACTGGTTTATGGATAAATACAGGACAGCAACTAGGGGTCACAATTTCCCTTGCTGGGGGAACTAAGAATTTATTTTTGAATTAGCAACACTGTGTTGTAGCTAATGAGTTTTAGGAGCTAATGGGTGTGGGTTGACAGTGTCAGCAAGGGCTGGTGCTGTGGAGGTTAGACGTGGGTAATAGAAAAAAATGTTCCTAACACTGGCTTAGTCATAGCTCCTTGGCTTTCCTCTCCAACCATTTCTGCCTGACCAGAGATCTTAAGCTCAGGGCTAGCTGTAGTGCTGGCACATGGCCTGGAAGGGCTTTTGAATCTAGGTTGTATGCTAGGCAGCAGCACTGGGGATTTCATGCGGGAAGGAGTTTCTGTGAGTCACACTGCTCTGGTATCTCGAGTCTATCTCATCTGGAGTAAAGGGGAGGATGGGCGCCAAGGTTAGGCAATGGTCTGAGTGAAAATGCAGATTTAGAGCTAGTGCTGAGAGGGCCAAGTGTATTTGTGTCAGACAGAATTTGCAAAAATTGCCATTTTATGCACATAGCCAATTTTTATAATTCCTTTAGTGAATCTAGAAGAAAGTTTGTTTTCACTAGAAATATTGCTGTTTTGGATATGTGATATTCCCTTCCCAAAACAGTGATACTAGTCAAACATAACGAGTCTTCCCATTTATGTGAATTATCTTGAAAATTTCTGTGGTATTAGATAATTATTTATGGCCATTAGTATTACATTTTTTAATGTAGTTAAATTGTGTTACAAGAGTAGATGCTCTCTGTTAAGTCAGTGCATTAGGGGCAGGTTTACACACTGTAGTGTCAACCTGAGACAAAAGTTCTCTGTGTGGTTATTGTGTTTCTCCATGTGGAGGCATTAGAATTCCTGTTCCATATGTGTGATGGGGTTCCTCTTGCTTCCCTACAAGAAGAATGATGCGCTCAGGAAGCAATTTCAAGAAAGAAGTTGGGATGTATGTCCTCTTCCCATTCTTGGGATAGAGAGAAACAAGATAATTTAGCAGCGGCAGAAGAGTTCTCACCATAATCCCTTCTCACAATAAACAGAGTTATCTTGTTCCTTGAGTCAAATTCACACCAATAAACATTCAATGGGTTCCCACAAGAACATGCCCAAGGCAGTCCTCCACAGTCTAAAAATCATCCTAAAAACTGCCTGAAAAATGCCCAAAGTACAGGAATTACCAGGTTTTTGTACTTGTCCTGCAGCTTAAAACTTCACTTCTACTGTGAAGTTTCTAACCCTAAGGATGTCCAGAGTACTCCTAAGCATCTGTAACCTCAGAGCTACTATTCACTATCATTTTATTCTGTTTCATGCAGGGAGAAAATCTTTTATCACTTTGATGACACACTGGTAAAAAAAGTTGCTGAGAGTGAAATGCAGAAGCAAGTGATAAGATTTTAAGCATATGTAAGAATAGTGCTCATGCTGACAATAGTGGAAATATGCAAGTGTATAAGACTTTGTTCATAAAGTATCAATGCGGCTGATAATTAACTGTAATGCTGCAAAAGGTCAATTAGATGTTCATTACAAAATAGGTCCCATTACAGGCTAGTGCCTCAAAACCAAGCTGTTCACAATTTTCTATATCTCATTTTGATTCCAAAAGGTTCAGATGATGCTAAAACACCTTTGTCTTCAATAGGACTTAATTTTTCTTGCCTTACTCCTAACCATGTAATCTCCCTACATTCAGAGCTCCCTTCTTTTCTGAGCAATTCTGTGGCATTTGGCATGCCTTTTATATTTTAATTGTGTTTTAAGATGATGGCACAGCTAGTAGTAAATGCTTCCGTTTTTCCATAGCTGCACACAAAGCTGGTATTTTTAGTAAAGTTTAGGGAAATTAGACAGTCAAATTCCAATAAATTTCAGTGGATGCTGGATATAGAACTGGCTCTACTGCTTTGAAAATCCCAAGAGACAATTTTCTTTGCTTTTACTAAATAAATAGATCAATCTTTTTAAGTGAAATATTTAGAAATGAACTGAAACACCTGTTCTGAATACATCTAAATATTACAAAAATCTAGCAGTATAGGTCTTGTAACAGTGTCCATACTCTCTGTTCCATCACTCCTCCCTTTGTAAACCAAGAACCTGAGGAGCCAGCAACTGAAGTCAATGGAAAGTGAAGCTGCTGAGCAACTCTGTAAACAAACCCTCACAGCTTAGTGAGGTATTCACAGAAAAGCATCCAAAAATGTGCTTTCTGTTTGTGCAGTGTCTAAGTGATAGCTGGTACCAACTCTAAGTGCAACTGCAGTGCACTCTGAAATGAAGGGAGGTGTGTCAGCCAAGGGGTCCTTTCAGCCTCCCAGCCCTCAGGTGTACAGCAGAAATAACTGTAATGTGAATGTGGGCAGTCTCCAGCTCCAAAGGCAGAGGCACAACTGGATATTGGTGCTCATTAATTCCAAACCAAAACTAAGGCAGAACATGACTCATTTTTCCCAGAAGTTTTCACTGCTTTTTCTTTAATAAAGTTTAATATATGCTGCAGGATATATTCATGTCAATTTGTGTGTTCTGTTCATTTTCAGTAGTGCTAGTGTCAGGGCAGAGCATTTTCACAGGGTAAAATTAGGAAGCTATTCAAAATAAGTAATAAGCCAGTATTTTACTTCTTAACTGTTTAGTTTTGTTTGGTTTTTTTCAAATATATCTAACACATTCTGCCCATTTTATCCATCCTCAGCAAGCAGTGATGTTCCTCTTTGTACACAGGGATTTTTGAAGGATAGTTTCACTTAGGCAATAAATTCAAATGCTTAGTTACTTTAATGGGATAAAACTGGTTTCAAAATATTTCAGAACCTTAACCCTGGAGAAATCAGTTTTCCTATTCTGACTGTTACAATGACAAATCCATTTCCTCAGTAGTTATCAGATGGTCCATCTTTGAACAGCCATGAGCAAGTATCCGTGGGTGGGAAACACTTATTTTTTACATCTTCTCACCCATTCTTAACTGATCTACTCAGAGTGCTCTGAGGACTGAGGGGACACAAGGCAACACCCATGAAAGCTGTCAATCTAGGGCAGGGCTGGGACTTCTAAGACACAACTGTGCATGGAAACAAAATCTGAAGAATGGGGGGAAAAATATGCTGAAAATAAAATGGATTATGCATGTCCTTTTTCACTTCACAGTTCCTGGTTGTGGGAGCTGCCAGACTATTCTGAGATGACAATTTAGGGACAGAGATGATACAGAGTCTGTGTGGGAGAGCTACAAGATGCCAACTTCTCCCACCCTATCTTGGCTTCTGTTACAAGTTGGTGACCTGCAGAGCCAAGTCATGTAGAAAAAGTACATTTATTTAGGCCCAGGTCCATCACTTAAAATGCTAATTCTTTTTTTCAGTGTATTAAGGGAAACCTTATGATTTAATTTTGATCTAATGGCCCACTGCTCTTACCTCTCCACACCTGTTATGACTCAGCTAACTTCGAATACCAAAACCATTACATTTTTACAAGTATTTTACATCCTATATGACTGTTTGAGTTGCTAAACATGTGCCGTAGAACTTTGATACAGTTTGGATGGCAAAACCGTTTCTGTTAAATAAGATACCAAGGTGTGGGCAACAGTCTGTGGTGATTGTGAGTGGGGCTGGGCCCAGCCTCATCCCCAGTGGGTGCAGCTGTGAGGAGCAGGTGAGCAGCACTGACAGCAATGAGCCATGGAGTGCCCAGGGGCACTGAGCAACCCCCAAAGGGAGCAGAGGGCACACAGGGGCACTGCAGGAACACCAGGGCTACAAAAGGCTGGGCTGAAGAACAAGAAGGGCAGATGCTTGCAGCCTTCTGAAGTGCTGTGGTGTTACTCTGTGGCCCTCTTGACTGTGGCATGTGCTGTGGCATATGCTGTGACTCTAAGGAATCTGATATATCCTCATGAAAATTGTAGCTCTGACATTCATGCTTATGTGGTTTTACAAGCTTATGCTGTTCTTTGGTTTGCCTCTTGCAACTCATCCTTCTGAAAAACAGATCAGTAGTAAACAAGAAAGTGAAGGTATGATTAGGCTTGCACGCCCTATGGCTCGTCCATCTAAAAAGATGTTTTCTGCTATTGAATTTTCCTATCTATCACAATTTTTGCATCTGCCTATTTCTTCCAGAGAGCTGATTCTCATAAATTATGCATGAGTGTATCACTCAAAATAAAGACAAGTGATATCCTCCAAAGAATCAATTTGAGGCTTCAACTAGGTCATTCCTGTTTGAGGTCCATTATTTTTAACATGCCCCAGTGAAAATAACTGTGCTGCACAATGTTTAGGTAAATGAAGAAGTTCTTGAGAATCTGACTAACACGTTTTGTACTGGAAAAGTTACAAAAACCATTGAGGAGGAGGCTATTATAGGAAAAAAAAACCACACAAAACAAATCTAACAGCTGACATATGAAGGATTCAGTTCTCAGAAACCAATGGGGTGTAACTCTTCAATTCTTTTCCGCATATTTCAGTATAAAATAAACCTCTGTCTGGAAAGGTAGAAGAGGAATGAAAGAAAAAATTCTACCTACAGCTCTCAGAAGGAAACACACTAATTTATTTTACATCAGCCTTCCAGAGTTGGAGATAAAAAGAAAAGGGTGATTTTAAAGTTCAGTTAATATTTCTCCCATTTGTTATTTTAATAATCCAAAATGCGCAGTAAGACTTTAGAAGAAGTGCCATCTATATTGTAATCTGAGCACACCAAATTGAATTGGACCCTTGCTGTTCACAAATACAGGTTTAGAAGAACAAAAAAAAAAAAAAAAAAACAAAAAAAACCAAAAAAACCCCTGGGCTAATTCAAGTGTACCAAAAATCAAAGGAAAAACAACATATACATAACTCAAAGCTATTCCAAATAGTTTAGGTACCATTTTTTACAATATTTTTCTGTTGACCTTTCAGTTTTTACTTTTGTGGAAGGATATTCTGTTTTGCCACTAAACTTTGCAGCTTCAATGGCCACTCTTCTCTAGCTCTTCTTAGTAGCAGATGCAGCACAGTACGTTTAACAGCAGGAACCTTGGCCTGGGGAGCCATGAGCTCTACTCAGTGAGTACTTCCAGCACAGCTTTTACTCTGTTCCTCCCTGCTGACCCAACAACCTAGCAAACATTTCATTATGTAGGCTCTGTGGGACATGTGGGATGCAGAACAGAGAGCATGAAAGGGTAGGAACACTTCACTATTATTTTCTTATTATTTTTCAGTTACAGAATGTTTGGCAAATGATGGTACACAAAGTTGCAAGGCAGATGCTATAAATTGGGTCAGTATGATATATATGTCTGCCAAAGAGCTGTTTAAGTACATTTTCACTGTTTCCAGCAAAAATAACAAGAGAGAAGTAAAGACATCATGAAGTAATTATGTCATTTGGAAAGAAAATATAGCAGGGATTTTTAAAACATACATGCAAAGAGAGGAACAAATTGAACACACACCATACTTGAAAACTTAATGGAAAAGGAATAATCGATGACACAAAAACAAAGCCATTATCTTACCCTCAATTCAGTCTGAAATCCAAATTATATTATACATAGGGTCACTAATAAAAGAAAAGGTGGAAACTGCTGTCTTTAGTTTGGATACCACTTTTAATTTCTGCTCAAGGAGCAAGGGGGTTTGTAATGCCAAACATTTTACAAACCAGAGATTAGTTACAACAGTGGGACATTGAAGAGAAAGCTAATCAATTCAGCTGTAACCACTTGTCTCAAATACAGTAGTGCAGGCCTCAGTCTTGCCTAATCCCTGATATAGGGGGCTACACAAGTATCCTCATTGCACAGTAGAGTCTCTCAGGCAGAGCTGTTCAGTGTTACTTCCCAAACAGCGATCTGTCCACACAAGGAAAGGGGCACACTATAAACACATCTATCCAAAAAAGCAGAAATTAAGCTGAATACATAAAATAACTTTTTTTTTTTTTTGAGATGAAACCATGCACATGAGAGTAAGGGACAAATGGTTGATGACAAAGGACAGAAGGAAAAAGCTGAGAAAGGAGACTCCATTGTAAATCTCGGGGGAGCTTCCCTATTCCGAGTGCCAGGAGACAGCAACATGGGAAAATCCAGCAAGGACCAAGGCCACTTGATAATGGGCTGGATGAAAGGCTATGGTTGTGACTAAGTCAGTCCTAAGTGACTAATTAAGTCCTTTCCATCTCCAATGTCTCCAATAAAAGCTCTTCCCTAAAATAAAAAAGATATATCTGTAGATGAGCCAAAACACAAAGGGATGTTTCCTCTAGAAAAGACCCAAGGGCCTTGAGGGCAGTGAAAATCAAATGTTTTTGGTTTGGAAGGAAAAAATATTGTTATGGGCTGTGGAGGCAATCAAAATCCCATAAAGGAAACTAGTAAATGCCTATTTACCCTAAAATTAAGAGGTGATACTTAGCTGTGTAATGTGGAAATACATCTGTGGCATGTGTTTAAAGACTCCTGTATCTTTATGAATGCAATGCTTTGTTGTCAGGCTCCATGCTGCAAGTCACTGAGGAGGCTTTACGACTTCTTTTTGGTTTGTGTTTTTGGTTTTTTTTTTTTCAACCAAGTGGCTTATGATTTTAAGGGTTTGCTAGCAGGTTTGTGTTACAGCTCCTAAGGGTATTTTTTAACCTGCTAAACTTGCCATGCTGGTCTCTATAGGCCCTTCTGGCTTGTCACTTCCTAGTGAGGATAGTGTTGGAGCTGACTGAAGTTTTCAGTATCAAATTATATGTGGCTAGATAGCCCTGTCTCTTCCACAAAGGGAAATATTTTCTGTTTGACTGTATTTGCATTCCTATTTGCTTTATGCAAATACTTACGAGAGGTTTATATCCTGCTGTCTACAACATGTCACTTTTCATGCTATTCCTTTTTTGGTCTGGAAAATTTTTTTGGCATTTCTTTTTTTTTTCTTTTTTGTTTTTAATACTATACTCTGCAATGCTGCATTACTCACTATAATCTTCCACATTTAACCAATTTATGGGACTGTTTAATGGCTCGAGTTATGCTTGGGACTTGCAAAGTCACAGGTTATCAGCGTCAAATGATCTAGTTTCATGCACTCATAGGGCCATGTTCTGTTCAGGATCTTTCCAATTCTTTCAAGCTATACAGTTCTTTGAAAACCAAAACGTCTTATAACATGGGTTCTTCTTTCTTCAGCTGTGTTTTGAACATCCCCATGGTATTGTGTGGGGCAAATCTGACCAAAAGAAGAAAGGAAACCTCAGAATACCCAGGAAGCAGGGGAAACCTGACAGAAAGATTTCAAAGATTAGCAGAGCTCTCTGAAGTTGAGAAGAAGGAAGCAGGAGTTTGGAAGTAAAAGATAGTTGTACTTTTGCCATAAGCTTGGCCCCCAGCTCTGCTTTTGTGCATATGCAGGTATGTATGTGTGATGAGAAATTATTTTCCTCAGGACTTGCATCCTTGTTATTTATTATATCCCAGCAGCATGATGTGATGTGCCAAGATCTCAGCTGGACTTGGCCCAAAATTCCAAAATTAAGCAAGCAAATGGATGGAAGTCAAGTTAAAATTTTTTCATTGAATTCAGAAGTCAATTAAGTTATTCCACAGCTATTCCCTGAGTCCATGTTGCCCGGCTTTCAGCAATTACTGAAATGAAATGCAGTGTGGCACTGCAGACCTGGGCTCTGCTCCCACACATCAATTCTCTGCTCTTATTCACATTTCTGACCTCCAAGGGGGTTTTTCTTGTTGAACTCTCCTGTTTCACATCAAGAACACCCTTTTGGCTCAGGGGGCCCAATAAAGCACTAAAAATATTCTTGCACAGTTGTTGTTTTACATCTGTAGTGGGTTTGCATAGGTGGTAAAATAAAAAAGATTCTTATAGGAGCTCTGCTGAAAAAAAGCAAGTGCCTGTCAGAGCACACAGGCATCCTGACCAGCTCCAAAGTTACATGGAAGCCGTTTCTATAATATCCGAGGCACGTGACAAATAACTGGCATTCACTTTCTCCTTTCTAGTCTGCGTGGGTAAGAAAAACTGGCCTGAATTATGTGACTACAGTTGAACAAATTCTTTGAATTTCATCTGGTTTAAATAACTAAAAGGTTTTCTCTCATCTTGAAACTATCTTATGAACCTATTTATAAACCTTCCTCCCAATATGGGGATTCGAAATTATGCCTCCTATTACCCAGTAGGGAGGCTTAGTGTCAGGCCTTGAATTTTGGGAGTGGTTTGGGAGACCCTTTCTTCTTTCTTTTGATGCTGTTCTTGCATTTATAAATAAAGATTTCATAAGAGAAAGGACAAGAATTCAACAGGACTCGATTCCTAAATGCGCAATGTAGCCCACCCATGTATTCAGTCATTTTCAGTCCATCTTAATGACTTCTTCACTACAGGAGACAGGACAAACAGAGAAAAATTAGGAGTTCATCCCAGAACAGCATGCACCAGATCAGTTAGATTGTGGTAGACCACGTTTTGAATACTTGACTCCCTGTATTGGAGACTGTAAGTTATAAATAACCATAAAAGTAATTTTTCCATAAGCAGAATTATTTGCTTACTCATGTCTGCCAGCTGTCCAAAAGCGACAGGAAGGAGTAACAACATGATCTGGAAATCATTCAATGCAGAACAATAAAAATAATAATAAAAAAAACAAAAGTGATGTACATTGTTTTGAATACAGAGGAGAAGAATGGATTTACCATGCCATTTCTAAAACAGGCAGACAGGCTTTCACTGTGCTGAGCTGAAGGAATGTGGGCCACAAACCTCTGTTTCAGGATGTAACTTCAGTATAACCAGGAACTCTAGGACTCCCAGTTAGAAAACCTGTTAAGACCTTTATTCCTAATAAAACTTCTAAATAGGGTTATAATTGTGCCAGGCTTTATTAGTACATAGGTACTCTTCTATTGTATACAGGATCAGTGATTAAAAGAAACTTGCTTTGTCCTTCCTTTAAAGAAAGAATATTAAATTAAGCCTGGAATAGAAAAAATGCTAAATGTTGTTTGGTTTTCGATTCTATGAAGTTCCTGCAAGTCAGGCTAAAACGAAGAAATTATTGATGCTAACACTCCTTTTGATTGTATAATTTCTATTTTCTTTCTATCATTTATAACATATCTAGCTCTTGTGATTGTTTGGAAGATGTGGTTTCGAGCTGCATTTATTGTTTGGATTTGCATCATGGATCTGACCCAATGCTATGAGGATTGCAGATCCTGTTTTGAGTAGATTCCTGCTGAAGCAGCAGCACTTCATCTTTCTGTTTACTGCAGTGGTCTTTGAGCCAGGCTTTGGACATCATTATAACTCTACTTCCTGTCCTTCCACTTTTTCTTCACATGACAGTAAATGGCTTCCAGAAAGGAGAAAGGCTGATAGTTTTAGCCGTAGGTTCAGTCAACAGAAACTTTTTATACTCTTTTTTATATCATAAAAACATTGTCTTATGTCCAGCTCTGCCCTGTTTCTTTATGTCTTCCTCTTCACCACACAAAATTGCTGTAGTACAGGAAAATACCCTGTGGCAGCCCAAGGTAATAAATTCTTCACTGTGGCGTTCCTCCACACCTCTGCTTTGGTGCCAGTATCTGCAGAACTTGTTTTAGATTTCTGTGTTGATCTCAAATGCTGCATGTTTCCTGGGAGACACACATTTTTCTCATTCCCATTCTCATCTCTCATTCCCTTCCTCATTTGATGTCACTAACTATTGGAGAAGGAATCCCAAATTCCTCAGGAATTAAGACACATGTAAGGAATAACTTTCATACAAGCTATTGGTTAAAGATTTTAAGCATTCCAACTGTGCTGAACTGCACAGCTGGGAAACATGAAAAGTTACCTACAGAGACTGAAATACATCTCTGAATTTATACAGATAAAGGAAAGGAAGTTTTAACACAGTGAAAATATTGAAAACATTGTGTGGGAAGAAGCCCTATGCTGTACCATGTTATGCTTTTCTCCTGTGAAACTGTGAGTATAGTATTCCTGAAACTGAGAGCACATTTTGGAAGGGAGTCTTTATCACCACTGGATGCAGAAGTGTTTAATTGTTTGGAAATCTATCCACTTAACTCCAAAAACTAGTAATAGCAGCATCCATTTTTCCACAAGGAAAAACTTATTTTCCTTTCCAAAAAGCCACAGTCCCTTGAAAAATGGACTCTGCTTGACTTGACAGCAGAAATGGCTCCAGATGGAGGCAGTGTGGTTCCTGCTGCTGGTGAGCTGCCTTCCCAGGTGTGCATCCCTGCTGCTGAAAGGAAGTGAGAGTTCCAAGCCTTCGAGTGCTCTGATCATGCTGTTGTTCTGTTCATGACCCTCTAAATTTCAGCTCTCTTGTAGTTTCTGCCTGGTACAAGGGTTGCTTACAGCCCACAGATGAACAGGATCCTCCTGTTTCCCTGTTAACTTATAGTTTCATTGTCCTGAGGAAGTAAGGCAGTACAGGGAAGAACCTGGGTAGCCACAGTACCCTGTGGTGCTGGAGCACAGCACTGGCTCCTCCACTCCTGGCCAATTTTTTTCTATCTGCATTGCCTTCCATCAAAGGCACAGGAGCCATCTTCCCTGAAATTGGGTGATTATGGTTTTGCTTGTTTGTGCGGAGTAAAATGAGGAAGAGACCTGGAAATGGGTAAAAGCAGCATTATGTCCCTGTGCCTAGAATCTCCTGGCATCCAAGAGCGGTGCACATGAATGATGTGAAGAAGTTCAGGTATGTAGAGTGAGTATACTCCTGTTATTGGAGATGGAATAGGAGTTCAGGGAGGAAGGGGGAGTGCTGGTATGCTTGGAGGCTTGCTCCCTTTCTGAATCAGTGTTTGCAGAAATCACACTGCTAGCCAGCAGTGTGGTGTCTCTTCCAGCAGTGCTTTTAAGGGTAATGCAAAACCCATCACAGCCTAGTGCCATTGCAGAGTACAACTTGGCAACCTGCAGCATCAATGGGAGCTTCCAGCCTGTTACCAGGGACCAATATCCAAAAATACACTGAAGGCCTAAATATTCCTACACACACTGCATACCATTCAATACTTATAGTTCCAGCCTCCAAATGCAGTATTTGGGAGGAAGCTGCTGGGTTCATTTTCTCAAGACAGGAAAAACGTATTTCCAAACAGGTTTTAGCCCAGCTTGTTCAGTCTGCCCCAAACAGATTCCCAGAAAAGTTGCATCATGACATCTCCTGCTGGACTCAAAGCAAAAGCCATGCACTCATAATCTTCCCTGCCTTGGAAGGAAACAGTATAGGAAGAAGACAGGTGCAGGACAAACTGCATAGCAGAATTTTGCTTTTACTTTCTTTAACGCACAGTGGTGGCAAGGAGGGATAAAACACATCAGTCCTAACAACCTTTTTGTTATTTGGCTCGAATTATCAATATGAAGAGAGGAAAACTACTTTCCAAAGTATATACACTGAAATGCTTCTACCACTGAGCCCACATTATGGGATATGCAGGAGGAGCCTTCACAAGAGTATTAATTGCAGACAGTGAAGAGCTAGTAAGCTATCTTTCCTTGAAACTAATGCCAAACTAGAACAAGGGAAGGTTTTTCATAAGAATTAGATTAAAATGGAACAAGATCATTACTAGTGTATCAGATTAATTGGTGGACTTTGCCTCACATGCTTCAGATACAAGTGGAAACATCTGGCTTCAGGGGCATGGTGGGGTTGGGGGATGTTCAGGTACCTTGCTGTTCTGCTTGAAACATGGACATTTGTTCTGTGTTCTGACACTGCTGTATGATAGAAAATGTGTGGATGACTCATTTTCTAAAGAGGTTCAAGGCCTGGAGAAACATTCTGGAATCTTGATTTTGGTGGAAATATTTCATTCTGTTTTCAGTTGAAGTACACCAGAACAGGAGTCTTTGAGAAACAGTGAAAAGGTGATGATTTATTACTGTGGTGAAACAGGCTGAAGTCCAGTCTCCAATACTTCTTGCACAGGAATTCATAATGGTTAAGTCACTGTTAGTCACTACACAAAGAAGTACTTTGACATTTTTTTGTTTTGCTTTATAAAGATGTGCCCCTGCTTTTATTGTTTCCTAAATAGCATGAACTATATCCAATTAAGTATGTATTAATGATGTATGCTTTCTTGTAATCTCTTCTATTCAACTGTAGCAGTTTAAGAAGCTACGGAATGATCTTGGGCACTGCAGCAGGAAAACACAGGAATTGAAGTTGTGCAAGAGAGGAAAAGGCCAAGCCAGTCACTCCACAGTTTTTTTGTAGAGCCAAGAACAATAACTGGTCTATTTCAAAAAGAATGATGCACCTGTAAAGTGATTCTGTTAGACAAGATCATTAATATTTCAGTGAGGTTAGGAAATGTCACATCAGCTTGGTTGTCCATGTTCAGGGTCTATATACAATGCTCCACTGAGTGCTATGGGTACACCCATAACTTCACACTCTAGTCTAAGCACATCACTGACACTTTTAAGCCTCTTGCTCATTGATTTTCTTCACAGTATTTTGTCTTAACACAGAAAAGGAAATGGAAAGATATTAAGGCAATTGTTCAAGTAATCTGTGATTTATACTATGTCCTTTCTTGATGATTACTCTGTACATAACCATTGTTAGAGCAGACATTAAGAAAAAGCATGCACTTTCCAGTAATTAATTTAGTAGTTATATATAGTTGTGCTGCATGTTGGATGTCATTTATACAGGATATTATTCAGTCTCTACACTCAAGACTGTAATCCCTTCAAATCTGACAGGAAAGGACATTCAGGGAGAAAACTGCAGAGGAAATAGCAATTCAATAATTAGCAACCACTTTTCCAAGTCAGTGCTAAAGTGTTAACACAGTACATTAGTACAGTATTAAGGGAAATAGTGCAGTTAGAGTGGCTGAGGCTGAGAAACACTTTCAGGTCTGTTCCAGTGTCTTCCTAATGAGTAGAGGGCTGAGGATGTGTAAGGTATTCTCAAAGCCTGCTTCCTGTTGAAGGAAAATTGCCTTGGCATAGGATCTCTGCAAGACAGCTGCAGGCTGCTCCCTTGGGAAGCCCTTCTAGGCTCCACCAACAGAGTGGAGCCAAGGATAAAGGCTGGAGGAACATGCTGAGAACTCAGCCTTTGCACCACTGCAGATGTTTGGAGTGGCACTATAATCCTCTTTCACGGGCTGGAACGTGGCCCAGGTTTTGAACTGTCTAAATTACATTACAATTGTGGGATAGAGATAATCAGGTGGACAAGATAACATTTTAACATTGCTCCTTTCCCCACCCCCACCAAACCCCTGACTCAGGGAGGTCCATGTGGAATCTGTGAGCTGGGCACTCCTCACAAAAGAGAACTGAGAAGAGATCCAAGGTGCAGTTGACTAAAATTGACTAAAATCATAAGGGACGATTCTGATGCTGGTTGTGTGTGTCACAGACCTATAGATGAGGTTTGTCAAAAGCAAAGTGCAGGTGGTTGATGTCTTTGGTCTAAGGACAAAAGGTCTCTTCTTCCCACAGAATACTGGTATCTATTCTCTTTCTTCCCCTGAACAGTTCCTGACACAAGAGTAGTTATGTGCTCAGGTCGATACCATGTTTGTTCCTTTTCCCCCAGGACGGATTGTAGTTTTTGTATCTACGAAAAACCCAGATCTAGACTTCAAGAAAATCTCAATCACTACATTTTCAGTAGCCTAAATCACACTGCACTTAGTTCAGCATATTTTCCAGGTAAGTCTAGATGTCAAATTAGGCATAAAACCCTTCATGTTTCCATTCAATTTACTAGCAGCTAATTTTTATTACTTTAAGCTGCACTTTTTTTATTAGGTTAGTATAAAGCCCTCAGATATGAAAAAAAATCCCAAGGAATGAAAATTAGTAATATTTATTGGTTTTTAAATTGGTACTTTAGGCCCAAGAAGTTTTGAGATATGACTGGAATCTGTATAATATTGGTCTACAATAAACCAATCAGACTTTATTTGCTTTTTTATACTTAGGACATGGTGTATACATAGTCACTAATATAAGAAAAGTTTACCCATCTAATCCTAAATTTAAACATTTCCTGAATAATATTTAGAATTAAACTGTGTATGATATTTAACTAAACTGGCAGCTTTTCAGTGTGCTATATTTTTGAGAGCACAAAGTAAAAAGTGTAAACATTTCAAGGAATGTCAATGGATAGTTTTAATTTAACATATCATTTTTCATTCAGCAACTGAAAAAAAGTCATGTTTACTTTTTTATTGTTAGTATGGCTTTCTGAAAGAGTCAAATGAAAATGTTCTTTTTTTCATAATGCATCAGAATGTTCGAGTTAATAGGTCAAAATATGTCAAAATGTCTGCTCTGAAATTGCTGACACAAATTAAAACTTGTGGATTTTATGCATTATCAAGTGTATCTCAAAAGTAATTTTCACAAAGCCCTCCTTTTTTTACAAATTAGAAGCAGTTCTTTGGCATGTCCTTGAAAGCTTTGTTCTCTGCTGCTGAAGTACAGTCTGCCTTGTCCACATAAAATGAGGCAAAACTCAATTTATGCCAAATAATTGGCATGCATTGACAAAGACTTCAACTAACTGGAATAAATTCAAAGATTTTTCTATCATGAAGTATTTTTAAAAATATAGTTTGTCACACGTATTTGGACAGACAGCAGTAATAACACTTTACTTGAATATGTTCATTCAAATGCATATTCAAAGCAGGGAAAGTGGAACAATTGTGCATCTTTTTTGCAGGCATTTTGCATAATTCATGTTAAATTGAGTTGGAGAGTGGGCACATCTGGATTAGACTTTGAATAGCTTACAATCAGGTACAAGAGGAAAGGGAAGTTAAGTGTAACAGAATTTGCATTTTGGGTGGTTTGGAGGCTACGAGTTCTACAGTGTGGTACTTAAATTCAGAGGATCAAAGGGAGGGCAAAGGACTGTCCAATGCAAGTTGCTCTGAAGAAATGTTATTTTATGTTTTATTTACTTTGCATAAGGCATCAGCATTCCTCATGTGATTGCTATCTAACTCAAGGATTTTTTTTCTGTAAATTTTATGACACTCATACATCTGAAGGAAAAGAGAATTTCATCAATGATGTTACTCAGTTTCAAAGAAAACAGGAAATCAGTTGCAGTGCACAGGTGAAATAAAAATTAAGATTGAAAAAGTTTACAACTGCTTTGCAAAATGTGGAAAAATACTGAATGAACAAGTCATTAAGGGATCTATTATAGAATTAGAGACCCATGTAAAACAATCAGACCAGGTTGGATCCTGCTGTATGGATCAGATTTAGTTGTAAGCTTGTGGCTGAAGTGAAAAATTATCCTCATTCAGACAAGCAATTTGGTAGCAGAGGTAGGTGACAGCAGAGTTGCGCTTTTTTTTTTGATGCCCAGATTTTAATTTTTGGCTCGATAAAAACAATCTTTGGACTGCTCATTTTGTGACTAACCATTTGGGAATTTATCATTCTCTTATACCCTAGAGTGAGACAGCTGAGACTTGACTCAGACATGCTGAAAACAGTAAAAATCAGACTGTACTACAGGATATTTAAAAGTAGAATTCAAGTTAAAAGAATCAGCAAAAAGATAATGTTCATTTAGAGAAAAAGTTAGGTAACAAGTTTAAGACTGAGAAATGACCATGCCATCATATTTAAAGAAATGAAATGGCCTTTGTCCTTTATCTGTGCATATCATATCCTATAGAAGAGAATCTTTATGCTTGAATGCTGTTTTCCTCCCAGGAAAAAAACCCAGCATGACATCCATTTAACTGTATACACAGAGAATTTCTCAGAAACTTGCACTCAGCCTACCAAGATGACTGGTGCTGTCCCCTGAAACAAAATGGGTATAATTCTTGAGCATCTGGCCAACTTCTAACATGGGTGAGTGCTGAATATAGAGGGTTTATGTCACAGAAGCCAAAAACAGAGTGCAGGAAGGAGCACTATACTGTGCCACGTCGTGCTTCCCTCCTGTGAAACTGAGAGGGCAGAATTCCTGAAATTAGGAATACATTTTTATCTTTTTTTATTACAGGATACAGAAATGTTTAATTGTTGGAAATCTGTCCACTCAGCTCCAAGGACTAGAAATAATGGCATCAAGCTTTCCACAAGGAAAACCTTATTTCCCTTTCCAAAAGCTCATAGTCCCTTGAAGCCAGAAGACATGCCAGAAGCAAATAATCTGAAGTTAAAGGCATTCATAGAAAAAGACTTTGCTTTGATTTTCATGTTCTCAAGAGGAAGAAGTGCCATGGGATCTGCTTAAAGATCTCATTAACCGTTAATTGTTGCCTATTAAGCCAAAACCTCTATGTGATATTCCAGGCTAAATTATTTTAGGAAATATTGGTCAATCTCACTCAAAAGAAAATATAACCTGTATGCCAAGTAGTAAATATTGTCAATTACTTATGATAGATGTAGAAAAAGGAAAGGGAATATATTTTGTTCATTTTTATTGGAAGTCACTGTTTAATTCTTTTATATTACTAAACCTCTGGATAAACTTAATCTGTAATCTGGCAGATGTGGAGAGGAACCAGAGCAGTTTTGGTGTAAAAGTAATATTCTTGACATAAAAAGAGCTCCTGTTGTATGGAAGATACAAAATACATAAATACCTGTCTGTGATACAGAAAAGGTTAATATTCATGAACTTGAGCAGCAACAGAATTAATGATAGGCTCATCAGTTTAATAATGAAGTGTTTATAGAGCGTATCATTTTGGGAGCAGCACCAGGAGAAAAATGTGACTTAAACACAACCTTTTTGCTGTTTCTCAGTTGCCGGAACAACAGAGTAATTTATTCCATCCCTCTCTTAAGTTTAGCACACTCTCCATCATAAATCTGGCCACATCTGTTGGCTGGCACACAGGGACTATTTGTCAGCCTGAAAATGCCAGCTCCTTTTATGCAGGTATATGAAGCATGCTGTCTTTTCTCTCTACCATGTGCCTGTAGTCACAACCCTCAAGGGCCAGCTAAATGGACTATATATTTCCTGCTGCTTTCATGCATGGAAGCATGTGACTTAAAGAGATAAGCAAACTTTCACAATACCCTTCTAGCAAAATTGGGCAACTACACTGTCATTTTTCTTCCCTAATTTAAATAAGAAATCACATTTGTAACTGTAAGATGATATTTGAAAAGAGGGAACTTTCTATGTATCAGCCAGCTAAGCTGCTCACACCTCCCCTTAAAGTGGGAGAAAAGCTATTTTCCAGCTTATGACTGAATTTCCAGTCCTACTGCCAGTGATTCCCATTTCTGAATCATCTTTGTCAGGAAAAGACTTCATTTGATGAATCAATTTGTACTGCTCTAAATCTATATTGAGTGTTGTTCAAGCAGACAGCATTATTATTTACATTCCTGTGCAATTAGATAAAACGTGGAGAATATCACATTTAAAAGGAAAAAAAGACGATAATTTCTTCTTAAATTTATTCGTTTTTAAAACAATGAAGGAGCATCATGATGTTTCTTTGGATTTTGCTATCTACCCTTGTTGGTACACCTGTTCTTTACAAGACAATAACAATGTATCAGATAGAAAAAAGTAATTTTAAAACCACACACTGTATTTTTTAAAAGTATATGGAATGAGTTTGCAAGTTGTCAAAGTCAAGGGTTTAAGTCACAGGTGAAGAAGTTGCCTTTTCAACTCCCATTTAGTTCTTTTTGCTTATACATTTTATTATAACATCATATATTTGATTGCTATTTTATTTTGTTTGGAGGACTGAGCTTGCCCATTAAAAAGCAATTTCCTATGGTGACATGTACCTTTATTACTGTGGTCTTGTCAGATGCTGCCTAAAATACAGAATTACTAACTTATTTTTGGACTGCTCCCCTTGAAGTCAGTAGAATGCAGATTTATTACCCAGACTTCCTTGAATGAACCAAACAGTACAACAGCAGAGCAGCTCAGTCTCAGGTAGTGCAGGGTTTTTTTCAAAGCATAGATTTTCAAAGTATGAAAGGGTTCTCCTGTGGCTTGCCTGCAGTTCTGCAGATTGATTTTGGACTCGATGATCTTATAGGTCTTTTCCAGACTAAATGATTCTCTGTTATGCTCATGCTCTCACTGGACACCTGGAAAAAGTAGATCAGCCACAGACACTATACATTGAGTGGCAGTGAGTTTTATATTATTTTTCAGGGCGGAATTGTATTGCCATGACTGACACCATCCTTTCTGGTTTGTTTCTCTCCAGG
This sequence comes from Peucedramus taeniatus, assembly GCA_013400575.1. Lineage (NCBI taxonomy): Eukaryota > Metazoa > Chordata > Aves > Passeriformes > Fringillidae > Peucedramus > Peucedramus taeniatus. Next base: position 96,189 of record WBNO01018370.1, read on the forward strand.
AGATAGGCAATCTCATACTTCATTCACTTGATTCCATACAGCTGCTGCCAGGAGTGAGGCAAATGCAAACAAACCAATTACATTTTCCTAATGAATTTCATAGAACACAGAATGATGCAAGAGTCCACTGGGTGGGGGTGAACTGTGCCACATGAATCAAAGTTTTGCATAGCAATAAAAGGATGAAAACTAGGCTGCTGCCAGTCACATAAATTAAGAGTTTTCTAACATCTTGAAGTGGGGTTCTGAAACTGTAATAAGACAGATAGACTTTATACTTCTCACAGTAAAAGAAAGGATTTCTGAGAAGCTGTCTTTTACAGGAATGGAATATGAAACAGGAAACATCACCAGCATCTTTTTACATTCAAACAAAGCAGGGGTCGTAGGGGTTTATTTCATGTGTTTTTGCAAAGACACAAGAGAAGATTTCATCCTTGATTACACAGACCAGTTTTGACACCAGTTTTTCATCGGCTTTATAGAATAAACTGATTTGTGCAGGCAACAACTGAAATAACACTGACATCTGTTTGTAAGGCAGAAAGAGAGCATTTGCAGGGTAAGACGTGTTTTCTCAAACAATGCAAATGAACTGCAGTCATGTTGCTATTTGCATTTTAAGTGTTTGGGAGATTGATACTGACTGGTCCTGTTCTATCAAACATTTCTGCTGTGTTCCTCTTGAATGAAGGTCTTTGCCACACAGTAAGGAAAGAGTCCTTTCACCTAACTTCATGCTCCTGAGTACATAGTAGAGTTTCCCCAACTGCACAGGCACAATGGCTTAGATTTCCAAAGGGAAAGTACTCAATTTACATGTTGAGAAGCACATGTGACAGGATTGTCTGCAATCTGCCAAATTCCTTGGGCACAGAAAAGCACCCAGCCAAGATGACCTTGAAGAATCTCTGGTCTTCAAGGCAGACTTGTCATTCTATATGTCACACAACTACCCAGCCAAAACATCCAGTAAGACTACAACAAGCTTCAGTATTTTGGCTTTATGTTCCATTTCAATAACCAGCACATCTCCAAGATGTCTTTGGAGAATGCCAACTCTACCTGTCAGATGAAAACCTGAACTCTCAGGAGCAGATTTGGTATGGAGCAAAGACTTAAGACAAAACCCAATAAAGTTAGTGCAAGGCTTCTTTTGCTTTCTCACTTTAAAGGTAGATTTCCAAAAGGTATTGCACAGCTCTTTTAAATCAACTCATACACCCTCTCGCTAGCAAAGGGTTAATCATGCATCTGCACATTCCAGGGCTTTGCTCAGCCTGACTTTGAAAGTGGCATGTCAGGCAGCTTCACTCCACCTGCTGAAACGGGGCGGATGCTGGGGGAGCTGAAGAGGACAGGTAGGAGAAATTTCTTTGCCTTCACAGAATCACAAGATCGGGTACAGTAAATCATATACTAGGTTGAAATCAAATTGTGCTGTAATAACTTGATTGCTAAGAAAAATAATTACAGTATTACTAGGTGAAGAGACATGAAATAAATGAGCTAATTACATGCCCACTTACCTCTGTGCTAAGCATGATACATCAAATTTAATTTATCTATGCTTATTATAGGCACAATATAGCTCTATGGACTACATTATAGAGTAAATTATTTTGCAATCTATTCCATGTTGTACCTTTTTAAAATTCTGCTCTCAGTCTAAATTGTCTGGATCATAAAAATCACAAGGACAAGTAATACCAATAAGTAGGACTGAAGTAGAATGTGTATGTGCAGTTAAGAGTGAATATTCAGAAACAAAAGCAGTTATTATTGTGCCTTCATTAACAACTTTATGCGTTATCTGAAACTGGAATTAAACAGCATCTTATCAATGAGGTGCACAAATGATATTAACTCAGAAAATTTGGTGTGCCCCAGACTAACCCACCATAAATGTAAAAGGTAGGAATATGAGCACAAAATAACAGGTAGTTTGTGCTATCTTCTCATGTGGCCTACTCATGCATTTTTAAATTACCACATTCTGAGGTGACATTGATAAAAAGACCAGTCTTTAGGTATTTCTAGCGTGTCTTGCAATCATTTCATCCCTTAGAAATCAGGCAGCATCACTGATTAGGCCTACCAGGGGCTCTGCCTCCCTCCCCTGGACCTTGATAATTCCTTGGGCTTGTTTTCAAAATTGAAATGGTTTGAGAGCAGGCCCGGCTCTCAAATCCATATGAAATATCAGTTTCTGTATCCCAGTGACATGGTTTTCCCTCATGACTGCTGCACTCTCAGTGACACCACTCATTGCTCTTAAAAGTGAAGAGTATCTTGCATTGGGTTTTTAATTTCACTGGTTCCTTGTTAATTTACAGAATGTTGGTATTAATAACAAAACAACTTCTCATATATGGTTTAAGTGGTTAAATTGATGTATTCCAATTTTTTTTTCTGATTGTTACAGAAATTGTATTTGTTTAAAGTGCTTGAACTGAAGTACAAAGCACAATCATCTCACAGTTTGGGGGGAAATACCACATTATGAAAAGCAGAAATATATTGAGTTCTACAGTTACACTGAGAAAACCTTTTTTTTAAGCAAGCTTTATATTTCCATTTTTCATTTTTTCCAGTGATATGAAATAGTATACTGAAATTCCTGCAAAGTCCTGCCAGAGAGAGAGCACTTCTGTATTTCTAAAGCACTGTGAGTTTTCACTGCATGCTGTGTCTATCCTATGGACAGATCAATTTGAGCATGTACCACATTTTGCTTCAAACCAGCATAAAAATTAATGAAAGAGATCATGACCTGAAATCTTTAGGATGCTGGTGTAGTTTTTGGAATATCCCTGGGTCACCATATGCATTTCCACACAGTGTCTAAACAAGGTTTTAGTTTGTTCTCTGTTACAGCTGTTTCTCATTTTCATCTTGCAGATGCTATCTTGCTCACAAGGCAGCTTAGTTAAAAAGCTGTGTTGACTCATAAGACCAAGATGTACAGCATCCAGTTTGATGGAAAAGTGCATAACCCCTTTATCATCCACAGGGCAAAAAGCTTGCAGGGGGAGAAGATTCTAGGTCCAGAAGTAGTGTCAAAGCTCCCTTTTTCTGTGAGGCATAGTCAGCTATTAAAAGCCAAAAAAATGTGCTTATTCATCTTAATATTATGGAAAATCCTGGTGACTCACTGCATGGGCGAGAGAAGTTGGTTTAGTTTAGTTATTACTGTTTGTAATTGAGTTCTCTGTTAAGATGGAAACAAAACAGAAATAATACAGAAGATTCCCTAGGTGTTCAGGAGTTAAGGAGCAGGAGAGCATTTACAGGCACATCCCTGAACCAGTCAGTTCTTAACACTGAATAAATGTGCCTAAGACAAAAAGAAGGGGGAAAAAAAAAAGAAAAAAAAAAGAAAAGAGAAGAAATCTTAGTCTTTCCCCATATCCTCCCTAGAGCCAGGAGTTGGAACAATGGCATTTCCCTAGTGGGAAAACAAAGACATAATGTCTAATTGCTAGGACATAAAGACTCAGGGGGAGAGCATGCCGTGGCCAGGAGAGCGGAAGAGCACTGACCCAAACGGTCAGAAAGACAGAGAAGGAATCTCAGTTCAGAGTATGCACAAACAGTTCAAGAACTCAAGCACAGCCAAAAAAAGGCTCAGGAGTATTGAGGCAAAGCAAGCAGACAAGTAGTTGCTAGTCTTGCTTTTATACATTTGTCTATCTGAATACACATAGATATTTTCCAGCTAACTAAGGAAAAGCAAAATTTATTAATCTAATTTCCTTTTGTCTTCAATCCATATGTACTCCTATAAATACTGAGATCTGAGGGCAGATTTGCTCAAGCTTCCAGACAACAGGGAGAACAAGCCTGGATAAAGCAAATCTAGGACAGGGCATACAATTCTGATGACTGTAAGAAACAGGGCATTAATTCCCTTCAGTGCATGCTACAGGAAAAGCAGGAGCTGAAAGCTATTATTGAGAAAGCACTTGGCTGTTTGACTGGCTCCTATACAGAGAAGACTCACAATTCCAGCCCGTGGGAACCCTACAAGGTTGTGAAAGAGGACAGAGTTTGTATCAGGAGATAAGAAAAAGAGTTATTCTCAATAAAGGACTTGCTGAACTCAGTTTTTCCTGGTATTCCCAAACCTGACTTCAGAAACTTGAGAACTCTTGAATCAAGTCAATAATGTTCAAATCAATTGCCAGCTCCTTTCTGGGGAAAGCAAGCCCATCCTCAAGGAGTAGAAGTTTCTTTTCAACTTGATAAATTTCTGCTATGCACATGACTCAGGTGCAAATTCTCTTTTTATCCTCTGAACTATATTTAGACTTCAGCATTTGAGGGAATAAATGTAGGTTCTCAGCTTTTCTTTCAGTTTTTTAAGGCCAACATACAATATAGCATGGAGAATACCAAATCCCAGAAAAAGCAGAGAACTAAAAGGAATCAGAAAAGAAACTATGTAAGTTAGAAATTATATTATTTGATTCAGAAGGACATCCTTGAGTCAGGAGGACACACAAGGGTACTGGTGGTGTAGAGTCAAACAAATTATATAGGCTTTTAATGAGGAAGTAATTATATGGGGTTTTTTTCAGAGTGCTTTATAAACACTAATTATGACTTGTTCCTAAATTTTCCAGGTGAATAAACAGAACTAGGAACAGATTAGACAGCTTGCTAACTTCTGTGAATGAATCAGCAACAAGCTTAGCAGCAGGTCTTTTGAATTTTTATTGATTATTGCCCTGCTTAAAATCTTACTCAGTGTGGAGGACACTGAATACCTATGAGGCAAAAGAAAGTTACTTTTAAATATTTATTGGAAATGTACTGACCAGTTTAGATAAGAGTGCAAGCCTTCTGCACCTTTGGTTTTTATTTTAAATTTCCCATTCACTCTCAAGAAGCAAAAATAAAGTAGGATTCTGTTTTATTGGAAAAGAGGAGACCTCTTTGATATGTTTACATGCCATTAGTCACTGCATCTGGAGGTAAGCTGCCCTTGGCTTTCTGCATCTGTCCCCAGTGTAAGCAGATAAAGACAACTGCTTTCCCAATGCCAGGATTCCACAAGCACGAGGGCCAGCCCTCCACTTCTCCTACATTTCTCCCTTCCCTGCAATCTCTTCAAAAGATCCTGAGTGCTAAAAGAGCCAAGTTAATTATTTTAAAGGTTCCAATAGTTTATTTTTCAGAAAGATTCTCAGACGTATGAATCACCAGGAATAACCATAGTTCAGGAAAAACTTCTGGGAGTTGGATGTAACTGCTAACACTTGGTCAGAATCAATTATATGGGACCTGGAGGCAAAGAGAAGGGGAAAAGCAGAGCTTTGCAGTGCCCTTTGAGCACACAGGAAAGCCAAGGAGGCATTTTAGCTCAGCTTAGTGACAAAAAACCACCCCAAACACAAAACAACCAAGGTCTAAGTCTTTGACCCTGATTTCAATATCTTCGTGTTAAAACAGAATTGATATGCACTTATGCTGAACCCTTCTTTGAACAAGAGCTTTGCTGAAAGGGGAAAAAGTTGGTTATTTTGCTGCATTTTCCCTTTTCTTCTTCTGAGTGATTTTCTCAAGCTTTTATAGTAGTACAAGCTAAGCCTTCGTCTTTAGTCATACAAACTTTATGCCTCTAATAAAAGTTCAAACAACAAAGAGTAGTTTTAATATTGAATAAAACCAGCAAAACTAGAACACAGAATATATGTGGCACCAAAGTATGTTTCTGCAAAGAACAGAGTATTCACAGGATTTGTCATAACATTATACGGAATCAATTTCTGCCTGGCAAGGAAAATAAAAGTATAACATTTCTTGTGCGAAGATTTTTCCACATTCACTCCAATAGTGTGTGTCATTAGGTACATCTGTGACTAAAACATCACTTACAGCAGGCTAGGAAAGAGAAACCTTGGCTCACTTACCCTATTACTTCATCTCTAGGGTTTGCCCTGGTTCACTATTCCAGTAACATGATATTTGGATAGACTCTGCATTGTCTTATATAAAAGAAGTTACTATAATATCTCCCTGCACTCTATGACTTATCTGTAATTGTTTAATTTGGCTTACAAAGTTATATCCAGTAATTTTATAATAATGTACAGATTAGTCCATGTAAAATCGGTCATACTTGTTTATATATCTGATTAATTAGCAATTTCTCTTTGTTTAGGCTTTAAACTGTAATCCAGTGGACTGAAGATTCTGCATTGGGAGTTGTCATTTGTGGTTTTATGGTAAATTATAAATTACCTCCCAGTGTGGCTATATATTTTCACTTATAATTGTTTATGAAAAATCCTACTGTAATTATAAAGTGTTTTTAAACATTTCCATTTCTATAATGTTATTTCATATCCATGTCAAATTTAGGGTTTTAAAAGCAAATAAAAGTCAATTTTGTGTTTTTTAAAATGTACAGAACTGATTTGACCTTAAGACACCTCACCCATTTTAATGTTTTCTCCTAAAGACTCAGCAGCAGCCAGTACCATACTTTGCTGAAATACATTATATACTTATGAGTCATTTGCTTTATATTTAATTCAGTAAGGAGAAAAAACAGAATTAAATTTGAGAGAGGGACTAGTTCTCCAAGCATTTTGTGGAGAATGCATCTTAGATCTCACCCTCAATAGGACTCATCTGTGAATCTTTAGTGAGATGAGGAACTTGTGACAAGAGTAGAATTTAAACCATTCAGTACTTCCTGCGGCTAATTTTAAGTAACTCCATGGACAGGATGCTGATGTGAGTCCTGTTCTTACCAGCCTTAGTTAATCTTGATTTGTATTTCAGAATTCTGTAACACTTACTGTGCAATGGAGAAGCAAATACCAAGATGTGCAGGACCTTCTGCTGCAGGGAGGTCAGGCTTCTGCAGCAGTCATTACTCAAGTTTGGGTGGGGAAGAGTTGAACTGCCTCTAAACAGCAGACTGTTTACTGGTAAGGTTTGAAGGTGTCATTTTAGATTACTTCACATATAGTAAGTTGGATGTCTTTCTTTCTACCCAGTTCTTGTACTTGTTTATACTCTGCAGTGAGATAGCTGAACTTTTTTTCTCTGAGAATTCATACTGTAGGAAATAAATTTCTTGTCATGCAGATTTCCTTACATTCAAATGAAACCTTACAGTTCCAGACATCACTTTTCAGTTTACACCAAGGCTTACTGCAGTAAGCTAACAAGAAGTTCATATTAATATAATGTTGTAAGAGCTTGCTCCAATAAAGCAGACTCTGAAACTTGGTTGTCCCTCATGTATGTGGGCCAAGATGGCAGACAATATATTTGCAATTCCTATTTGAAAAAAATGTCTCATTTCACCCTTACCATGCTGGCCTTGGGTAAGGGTGAAATGACACCTTTTGATTCCATATGCCTGTATAACTTGCTATCAGAATGAAGAGAAAAAAAGTTATTTTTAGTTCAATTTTTACAATAATAGATAACAACATCAGGGCATTCTAAGCAAAAAGCCAGTAGTGAAAGCCAGTAGAAACCCAAGAGAATTAAATTAATTGTTTCTTAGTAGGCCATGGAATTTCTAAGCTTGTCCTACTGCAAAGTAACTCTCTACAACTACATTTTATTGTATTAAAGGGCAGAACTGATCTACCCAATCTTCCTTCTTCATAAGTGCAAATGCTGATGTGTCATCTATTGAGGGAACTTTATAACTATGCTACTAAGCACCTGATCTTTGAGATGTCACAGTCAAATCTATCATCTTTAAAATCTTGCTGTTTCCTGATAACACTGAAATTCTCACCCCTCTGGAGCTGCCCCCAGAAAGAAACACTTGGAATAAATGGGAGTGCATGTATTGCTGCATTGTCTCTGGTCCTACTGAGAGTTCTGTTGATATTATTGAAGACCTTCTGTGCAAGTACAGACTGGTAATACCAGTGTTTATAGAATTCAGTGTTTCTTATGCCAGAAATTATGACAAAATTCAAGATGAGTTAAATTTTCACAAACTGCACCTTTTACCCATTCCTATGGTACTTCTAAGCTGGCCTCTAGTCCTTTCAAAAATCCCATGATATTCCAAGATCTCTCAAGTAACTAAAGAAAACTTGAAAAAATGTTGTAGCTTTTGTGCACAGGCAGGTCTGATAAATTCATTGTCCTGAACAGTCCATTTCAGAGCTCACAGGAGGATACAAGTACAATACCAGTCTCTTAACAGACTATGGGAAATATTTGTTACTGCTGAGTCCTGCATATGTCATGTGCATTTCAATTCTTACCAAAGATCTGGTTCCCATGACTTGAATTCTGGATTTAAGAAGCAATGTGACATATAGTTTTTAATATCTCCCCAACAGTGTATGATTTCCATGAGTTCAGTATACTTGTCACTTTTAATCCAGGTTTTAAGAAGAAAATTTAATTTAATGGTAGAAAAAAAAAAATTATGGAATTCTTGAATCTTTTAACTTGGAAAGGAATTTGCAAAAATAGTTTCCATTCTTCCAAATTTCAAAGGCAAAAAGTATCATAGGGGAAAAATTGGAGAGATTAAAAGCCAGCATGTACTTCTGCATGGATTGTCCAGCCCCAGGCACCTACTCAGTGATTTATGTAATAGTGAGGTTTGTAGAAATCATTCTTCTTGGGCAGCAGCAGGACCAGAGCTGCCAAAAGCTGGCGTAATTAATACCACATTTGTGCCCAAATCGCTGTCTTTCAACCCTGTGTAACTCCACTGTAGTCAGTAGCAGAGTATAGCATATAGTTCTGCAGTAAATAGGAAACGTGATCTAGACTTACTCATCCCCAAAGATGATCCACTGGTGTCTGCAAGTCAGCTGGAAGGTAACTTGCACTGTGTTCTGCTTCTCCACGTGCCATGTACTGAGCAACTCTTAATTGTGGAGCCTAAGTTAGTTTGCGTGTGTAATTTTTTCTTGGTTTTCTGCCTGTTTATATTGCTATGAATCTCAAACTACCCATTAAGCCATGACAACAGAAACAAGAAAATCCTCCCCCTGACTCTTGCCTCTCTCTGTGTATCTCTCCCAACTGCCAGAGGAAGGACAGTGAAGTAAATAGAGGGCTAGACAAGCCATCTCTGCTATTAATAATAACACCGAGGACTGGGGAAAATAGCTGCTCTAGAAACTTCTGGCTGCTGGACTAAGCCAATACGTGCTCCCTCTGTCCACATTTATGTAAAATGTTGCTTTTCAGAGATGTTGTCATCTCAGAGCTTAGAGGGGTCCAATTACACAAAAATGTTCTGAAAGTTCTCCTGTATTCTTTTGCTATGACGTTTATTTATCCTCTGTTTACTGAAAGGATACTTGGGGCCAGGTTTATCACATGTGTAACAACTGTCCCCAGCTGTGTCATTAGTGCTGGAGTACTGGGGAGGAGGGAGTTAAGAGGCGAGATCAAAGCAGCTGGGATCTATCAAGTAATCAGGGCCCACTGCCAAGGGAAGAGAAGGAACTGGGGCTAAGACAATGGCTTTGATCCCAGGAAAAGAGGGCTGGGGGTCAGGAAGCATGAAGTAAGCCTGAATCTGTTGCTTTTGGCTCTGGTTTTGAGTAGGCTCCTCACCCTTAGAGGTAATGTTTCTCTTCTAATTAATTTTATAACTTGCTATGTGTTTTTGCTGGGGTCTTGATTCAAATTTACCTGTGTGGCAGCAGAGATGATAACTGCTAAGAGAAGCTGTGATTCTTCTCCATTGTGCAGGAAGAGGTTACATGGTGTGCAGGCTTGCGCTAGGCTGAGTGCTGGTCTACGTCAGTGAGGGGCTGGCCAGTCTATGCTGAAATTTGGGGCTTAAGGATCTCTGCCTGGACTGCAAGATGTTTGAAACATCTTTACCCTTGGTGAAGATAAGCACCTAAATGTTAACGTTTCCCTTTGGATTCTGTAGGTTTAAAACCCTGCAGCTTTACTCTTCTGTCATTAAGCTCCTAAAAAGTGGTGGTTTTCTGCCCTTGTAGGCAAGCCAGCAACTTAGCTTGGCTAGCAGAAGTTCTTGGTTTGGTTTGGGGTTTGTTATCTTTCTTTTTCAGTCTGATTCATGGTAGCCTTGCTGGGGCTTGTTATGGCAAGCTACAAAATGGCTGAGACACCAGCATCAGCCATCTCCAGTGGTGTAACTTTGGGTTCAGTGTATGACACCTGATGGATTTTATGTAGGCAAATCTCCAGAAACAGGGTACGGGATCTTCTGTACTTGGGTAGGGTTCTGGCTGCTTGGTGTTATTGTTAATCTTGGTCCTTTCACAGCTGCAAGAAGCTGAAGGTGCTGAATGAGGTCTGAGTAATAGCTCTAAGGAACAGCTGAAATTAAGAGTTTTCTTTATTTGCTTTGTGAAACTCCTCAGTGCTAGAGGTGTGGGAACTCACTCCTGAAAATTAAGAAGTTGTGCTATAGGGCAAAAGATCCAGATCTGCTGTGATTTTAGTGAAGGCATCTACCTTGACAGCATGATAACCTCAAATGATAAGCAGTGTATTTCTTAAATTTGTTGGGTTTTACCTTGTCAAGAGGCAAGTTTACTTTTGAAGAAACATCTCCAAAGATCTTGTCGTTTTAATATTCCTTTTATCTTTGCTTAAACATATTGAATAGTTGCTAGTACAAGTGTACTCTTTAACTAAGATAACTGAATTAAAATCAATAAATTCCTTCTTTATGTAATTTATTCCCCTGACAAGTAATTCAAAGCCACCTATTTTTTTTAAAATTATTTTTTTACTTTATCTCCAGAGTCTGCATTATTCCTAATTTTTTTAATTGAATAGTTTTGGTTTGGATAACTTGAGGAGGAAAAAAATGAAGTAATTTTGTTCAATGAAAAGGAGGTACAATTATCTTGACACTAGTATAAATATTTGTACTAATGTAGCAGCAAAAAGTTTTGTCTTACCAGAATAATTATAAGGTGGAATTTATAGTCTTCTTGGAATAGTTGGATTCTTGCAACAGAATATTCAATTTTTCATAATTTTCCTTCATTTTTAATATATTCATGTGAAAAAAAAAGGAACTATTTGTTCATGCATGGCGGTGTAATTGCTGTTCATGTATCCTGGATTAAGAGGCTTTCCCTTGGGGAGCAGGGTATGTTCAGGCAAGATAAAATGAGACGTTATCTTCACCTTTGCCATGAAGTGACACTATTCTGCATCACAGCTTTCACAAAATTAAAAGGCACAAACCATTTCTTCCTCCAGCACTTCTCCCTTTAGGCATCTGTTGCATTGCTGCTTGATAGAGGTGGAATTCAGATTTCTTCCTAAAACTTTTTTAATGTCCAAACTGTATGCCCAAATCCTTAGCATGATGTTTGTGGCATAGCCTGGACTCTGTAACTTTCTCAGTCTTCCATCAAAAACTGCATTAGGAAGTTTTTCCCAAGAACAAACCTTTGCACGAGATTACACAATGTCCTCCTATGCAGAAGAAGCGTAACTGTAGCTGTTAAATTGTATTTATTCTTCCTACTTATGGCCATACAACAATCCTGTAAAACCTCTGTGGTCTCTATAGGGTTTTGTTTTGTGTTGATGCTCAGAAGGAAGTGGTTTGAACCAGAGCACTGCATGCGAGATGGAGACATTCTGGGAGTGTGTGTGCATGAGAGCAATCTCAGTGGAATATTTTGGCACAGGGATGACTATTCATCTGTTGAGCATAACACTGGGACAGTCATGAGTGAGAATTAGTGTGGAGGGAATGAAGTCAAAAGCAAACTGATGAACTTTGCACTTAGGGCTGTGAGCTCTGGAAAGTAACAAGCTTTCTGTTTCTTCAGAAGAATACACTGCCATCAATCATGTATGGCTCTTCCCCTTGGGTTATTAATTTTTTAATAGCTTTCTGAATTATCTTATTATAGTAGCTTTGTGTGTTTATTCTTTTTTTTTTCCTTCATATTGTCAGATAAGTCCTTAAGCCGGCAGCAGTGAACACAATGCTTATTGTATTGCTTAACAGCTTTGATCCCTTCATGCAATGAGAAACAAATAATGAATATGACCATTTAACACAAAATTTAAATGGGCTTTAAAAATTATTTGATTTCTCGGTCAATTAAAAGCTAATTACTTCGTATGTCAATGAAAGAAATATTTTCTGGTTTTATCTCAGCCCATTCTCTCTGTACGCTCAGTAGTGATGATTGACAGATTCACTCAAATTGATGCCTGTGACTGGATATAGAGGACTGAGTCCACACTGCAAACCCAGCTTGTTTCAAGACCTGATGGGGATGGGTGGCAGCAAGGAAATTTGCTTCATTAATCAGTAAGGAAGATGTTCATGCCTTGTCTAGAGGCAGAGACTTATTTATCACAAATATTTGAGAATATGTGAAAATTGTAGATGAGGCTGAAGATGACTTAGTAGTAACTTATCAAGTGCAGCTGGCACCAACTCACCCTGGTGTGAATTAGGATTTACTCAGAGTCAACTGTGAATTGAGATTTCCTTATCAATAGAGGATCAGACATCAAAGTATGAGGGCAGGACTAATCAAATTTGGAATATATCTTGTTACATATCTGGGACATTCCTGTATGAAGTCAGCCTTTTAGAAACCTAAGGGGATTTCCCCAAAGGGGAAAATCACACTTCATTTGTGCAGTCATGTGATTAAAAGAAAATATTACTTAATTTGAACCAAGACAGAAATTCTTTACTAGATTCCAAGGGAGATAGGGATATATATGAAGTAGTCTACATAGCAATTCACTAGTAGAAAAGTAAGTGGGGGAGGAAAAAAGTTTCATTTGTGTCATGGTATGTCAACTACAAGAGTAATGTAGCATTTTCTTTCACTCTCACAGTTGTGATGTGGCAATCTGCTGTTAGATAAATTATTTGTTCTGAAACTTTTGAAAATAAAAATTTGAATGTTTCTTATTTTGTTTATTCCTGCAGCCAAAGCACACATAGTGGAGTTAGAAATGCAGATAAAATCAACTATTTCGCTCTTCCAGGATAATGAAAGAATAGCATTGCATAATGCTGACAACAAAATAACCTGAGATTTTTTTGTTTTCCTGTGATGCCAGGTTAAGGATTTGATTCTCCACCTAATTTGGACCAGTTGCAGCAATGTTATCATTACAGGCTAAAGTACTTTCTGCTACAAGGAGATAAAATACCAGAATGCTATTTGAGTCACCAGAGGTTTAAATTTGTTGCAGTCTTGGGGTGTTGAATTTCCTTACCTCTCTCCCATAAGATTGCACCTGCACTGGGATGTTTGTAAGACTTGTGTTGCAAAATCTAGCAGTTCTTTCTTAACATTGTCATCAGGGTAAAAATGACTGATAGGCTGTAATAGAAGGAAGGGAAATGCAGATAATTAGTTTTGTCAGACATAGGTTTCGTGAAATATTTATACACACTTTGCACTGTTTATACTAAAAAATCCACATTTTTATGTCAAAAACGTTTATCACTTTTCCATTTGTGTATGGGATGAATTTTTTTGCTACTTTCTTCTGGAACCCGAGCAAAGAGTATCTCTGTTCGAGAAAAAAGCAGCAGCTCAATGTCTGATACTCATGGGATGTTGTTCAAGGTTGTAACAAGGTGGGGGTTGGTCTCTCGCCCAGGTAACAAGCAACAGGACAAGAGGGAATGGCCCCAGGTTGTACTAGGGGACGTTTAAATTGGATATTAGGAAAAATTCCTTCAAATGAAAGTGTGGTCAGGCCTTAGGACAGCCAGCACAGGGAAGTAGTGGAGTCACCATGCCTTGAAGTGTCCAAAAAACATGTAGATGTGGCCTTGGGGACACGGTTTAGTGGTGAACATGGCAGTGTTAGTTAACAGCTGCACTCCATGACTTTGGAGGTCCTTTCCAAGTTTAGCAATTCTATGACATGTACCTCCAAACTGAGATCAGACCTGCTGGTTATTAGACACAGTTGTTTTTGCAATCCTATCTCCTTATCATTGGCATTTATAATAAAATTGCATCTTGCTATATTTATAATAGAACTGAGCCTGATAGATATTAATGAGCCTAAAACTAGACCAAAGAAACCTTCATCTGATATCAAAGAAAATAGCCATTACTAAGAAGTCTCCATAGCTGGTTTAGAAACAATAATTTAATGATTTTCAAAAGGCCTAACAACTTCAAAATTTAAAATTCTGCCTGATTTTTATTCTAGATTTCTTTCTTAAAAACACATGGAATTGCTTGTAGCCTTTGTTAATCCCAGAGCAGTATTTTTGCTGCATAATGCATTAAAAAAAAAGCCTGTCTGCTGGAGTGCTAGGAGACGTCTCTGCTCTTCTGGAATCCACTTAAACTCCTTTGGTGATAGGTAGTTCTCTTTCTAAGTACAGCCAAATCTCACCACCTCCTTTTATTTTGCCATTCAATGTTGTCAGTGTGGTATTTTTAGCTTTCAGCACAATTTAGGAAAACTGGCTAGAAGAGCCAAGAGTAGGAAGGAGGTTCCCTGGTCCTCACTAAACCAGATTTTTTTCCAGGGCCTTTCTCCAGAACAGGGCTAGTTCCAAACAGAGTTGAAGAGACTACAGGAAATATTTAGCTCTTGATTCCCTGCAGGACTGATCCATTTATGGTTGGAAGACTCTAGGTCTAAATAGTCAAAGTAGAAGTCTATCTGTATGTTGAGTGAATACAATTTATTGTACCTTATTGGCTTTCAGAATCTTCTTAGTTTGTTAACACTCAATATACATTTTAATACATCTAAAGGGGAAAAAGAAAACCTTTGCATGTTTGTTGGCATGTATATGCTTCTAGTACACTGAAGTTTGGTCATTGTTGTGATATTTTGGTTGACTCTGTCTTAGTAGCTAGATAAATCCAATAGGAAAATTTAAATTTTATTTTGAAGTACTTTTTTTTAAATTATAAGTTTACTTTCTCATCCATCTTAACTGATTTATAAAGTGTAATTAGGTAGTTCCTAACATACCTACCTCAAAGTCCCAGAAAAAGAAATGAAAGGCCCCTAAGTTAGCTGAGCCAAAGCACATCTATGTAATACTGGACAGAACTGAGTTTTGCTTTTGTTCTCCTTAGTCTCTTTGAGAAGATTTCTGCTGTTGAACACTGCACCATCTTTCAAGGCCATCTGTTTCATGACTTTATTTTTAGGATCTATTGTCTAGTCCACATTTTCCCCTCTCACCTTTTCCCACTTCAGGCCTGCCATTTCTTGCTCCACCCATAGAGAATCAAGAATATATTCTACTCATCTTCATGTATTTGAAGAACATTTCTATATGTTCTTCCCTTTAAATCAATCTCTTCTTTAAACCTCTCCATTTCCTTCAGTTTAATTTTCTAAATTATGGAGTAAAGTGTGAAATGAAATTCCTATCCTGTTCTCTTAAGTCATTGATTAAAAATTTATTTTATTTCATATTATTAATGCTGTCTCCCTTTTGACTTTTTCCAAATGATCCACAAATTTCTTGAAATACAGTTCTGAGAATTCAAATGCTCTTGGGCTTAGATTAAATAATTCTTCCACACTGTGATTTATAACCTAGACTTTTGTTTCTCTGCAAGCTTAATGCTTGTCTTTTCTTAGCAGTATGACACCAGTGACTCATATTCTGATTGGGATGCAAAATAACACCCAAATAGCTCTCTTCAAAAAACAGAGCTCACATGTGACTGTCTGCAACAAGTGTGACT
Organism: Peucedramus taeniatus; assembly: GCA_013400575.1. Lineage (NCBI taxonomy): Eukaryota > Metazoa > Chordata > Aves > Passeriformes > Fringillidae > Peucedramus > Peucedramus taeniatus. The sequence continues at coordinate 111,851 of WBNO01018370.1, forward strand.
CCCTAGATGCAGTACATGCTCTTCTTCCTGTTTAATGGGATTCTGTTTTCCCGGTCCCTATTTCCAATTTTTCAAAGTGATTTTTAATTCTTATCTTGTCCTACAAGAGAGCTCTTGAAAATCTGGTCTCAGTTCCTTCATCTAGGTCATTAACTGGAGTACGGAGTAGGCCTGGCTCCAGAGCAGACAGAAGAACCTGGTGTCCTACACTCAGCCCTGCTTTCATTGTGATGGATGGTCAGTAATAAAAACTCAGAGTTTTCCACATAGCTTTTACTAGTTTTGTCAAGGATTTTTTCCCCCTGTTTTCAGACTGTCATGTAAAATAAAGATAGGCCTTATTAAAATCAAGACTTCTCCATTATTCACAATGCTTACAATACTGTCCCCCCAAAATATTGCAGTGGTTATACCCCACTTGTTCTCGACAAATACAACCTAGACATTACCCAGAAGCTTTTGTTCTTATAGGCTTAAAAGACTCCCCTGTTTTTCCTGGAAATGAGTTCTCACATGTTTCTTATTAAATGTTTAGCACTACATTTGCCATTTTCCAGTTTTCTCTAATTTCTACCTGTTCTCAGAAATAATTGTTAATGGCTTTGAGATAAATGTCAATTTTCTACATATGTGAGAGTTCCATTAAAAAAATTCCTGTTGCAACTCAGTTTAAACTGCTTAAACTGTTAATTCCCTGCTTAGCGCAAAATAGGACCTTCATACCACCAGGGCTCATTTTTAGCTACCTGGATGCTCTTCCTTTTATGGAAGGTTGAGTTGAAACATTGGGCTAGGCTTATATAGTCTGCCTGCAACTGACCCTGATGTGTTTTATCAGCTTATTTGCCTACTCATTTTCTCAAATTCATCTTTTTTTATCTGCCTAACCAGCAATTAAATTTTCTTTCTTTCTGTGTTTGCATTTTCTCTCTCTGAGTGCTTGCTCGTCAGTTCTCTGGCCCTACAGAAGCTGGCCTCTTAGAGTGTAAGATATTTATTTTGTTGCATTTCTCTTCCCTTTTTGAACTTTTCAGGTCATGACTATTATCTCCCACGATGCCATCCATTAATGTTCTCCAAAATGTTGTCACCAAAATGTTCTGAGAACGCATAGAAAAGCTGCTCCTCAAATTTCAGGTCTGATTCCCTTTAATTTCTGGATGTTTGGACAAGTGTACCTGGTTTTGTAGCACGTTGAAAGACTGCCTTTTCACTCATTCCCTCTTCTCTGAATAAGCTCTGTACTTGAAATTAAGAATCAGAGACACAAAGATCCTAAAAAGCAGCACTACACCATGCTCTGTAGTGAGCTTCCCTCTTTTTGGAGAAGCAAAGCATGCAAACAGGAAATGTTGTTCTTAAACACCTCCTGGAAACAATTACATAGGATGCAAGTTGTGACTGTCAGGTTTCTTTGCTCACATGAGCACTCTGCCTCACTTAAGTCTAACTCTGTTGCAACTTAAGTCCTCAAAACCTTTACTAGCCTTGGCTTTCCACCAGGGAGATGTCCAAAACACCCCTGTGACATCCTCTTCTGTCCAAGGCTTGAAATTGGAGGCATCAATTTGCTGAGAAAGAACAGGCTCAAAGTTTTGAGGGGTTTTTGACTTCTGTATTAGTTTGGGAAGGAAAAAATGTTTTAATCCTGCTTAATTTTGTTTTAGGTCTTACAGTCAGAACAGCAACAAAATTCTACCTAAAACAATTTTTCCAAATGGAGGAAAACATTAAGAATTAAAGAGAATTTTTTGTTTACAATCATGTTAGATATAATATGTAAAAAAATTCAGAAATGTCTTACCAAAAAGCTAAAATTCAAAATTTAGTAATCTTAGTAATCCACCCCAGTTAGCATTTTATAGTGTTTTTAGTTATAGCGAAAGGAGAATTATCAATTCCTCTAGAACCTTTTTTCCTTCTGCTCACAAAGCAGTTTTAAAAGGCAGCTGATTCAAACCACCTCTGTTCTGGTAGGAGAAAAAAAAAGGCCAAATATGGTTCTTTACAGAAACAGATTTGACATATTTTTATTTTTGAGAAACAAATGTTTTGCTAGGTTGTTCAGGGTAATCTGTTTAATCAAGAGTCTGTTCTGAATTAGAGCTAAGCAGATATCCCAAGAGACTGATTTTTTTTTTAACAAGTACTTCTTTTTGACTTCCTTTGTTTCTAAACATGTGGGTCCATGACCAAAAGTACGTGCTGACTTAAATTTGCTCTAACTCATGATCCTTCAGCTAACAGAAACAAGAGGCTGCATTACTTCACAACTTGTCTCCGCAGTGGAGCTGCACAGATTTAAGCCACGTTTGTTCTACTTTGAGCACTTATCAGTTCACCTGAAATCTGTAAGTGCCCCTGTTTAGACAAGGGCTGATTGCTCGAGGCCAGGCACTTGTGATTTGGAATACCCAGAGCATGTTGTGTTTGTGGTAGACTGCCCACTATTTCAAATGCTTTTATGAAGTTTGTGATCTAGCATGGACTTTTAGATGGAATATGTGCTTAAAGGTGAGGTCTATGGATTCATTGAACTTAGCAATGAAACTTCCACTAAAATTGAAGTGAAAAAAAGATTTCACACATATACTTTGCTGCTGCTAAACTGCTGGGACAATATGTATAGAGCTCAGTGCCATGGTTCAGAGCTCAGTTTTTACCAATCCAAACCCCTGGATGTCTTTCCACAGGACTGTTCTCCAGCATCTTGTTCCCAGTGTGTAGGTATAACTGGCATTACCTGTCCCAGGTGGAGAACCTGGCACTTGCTCTTGTTAAATTTCCCATGGTCACTGGCTGCCTAGCTCTCTAGCCTATCCAGGTCCCTCTGTAAGGCTTCTCTACCTCTAAAAACACTCACAGCTCCTCCTGGTTTGGTAGCATCAGCAAATGTACGTAATGTACATTCGATACCTGCATCCAGATCGCATACAAAAACATTAAAAAGCACTGACCATGGGATGGAGCCCCACTAGTGACCAGCCTGACATAACCCCGTTAATTACGTGACCCCTTTCTACCCCCCGTGTCAGCCAGCTGGCTGACAATACAAATACAGCAAATACACCAGGGACACCTCTAGCTGTGAGCTGGAAGAGTTAACCAAGGGATCTTGTGAGACAGTACCAAAAGCTTTGCTAAAATCCCAAACCCACCACATCTGCTGGTTTCCCTCAGCCAACTAAATGGATGAATGAAGTGGTTGCTGTGCCTTTTGGGAGTCCTCTCCAGCTAGCTCCAAACACCCTAAGGCTCCACTACCCCAAGGACAAAAGTAAGAGATGGAAGGCGCTCTTTCCTCAGGATGAAAAATCCTACAGCTTTATTGTAGGATCACTCCAGGGTCCAGGAGGATGAGGAAAAAGGGTGGAGACATCCCACGGGTGAATGAAGAAAGAGAGGGAATGTGTCAGGGCGGGACATTTTAAGCTCTGGGGAGAGGTGGTGGAAGAAAGGGAGTGCAGCCAATGGGTACAGGTGAGGGGACGAGATAAGCTGGGAGAGACCAGCACCACCGGGGTTTTGGGGAGAGGGGTGTGTGAGGGAGAAACCGTGTGATGTGAGAGGGGAAATACAAACATATTCCAGTGCAGATTCCAAATCACCCAGTGCAAAAACAACTAAATAAAGTATTTAGTGCAAAGCTACAGGTGAACCTGTCATAAAAGGAAATTAAGTTGGTTAAACAGGACTTTTCCCTCATGAACTTGTGCTATAATCAGTGACGTTCAACTGTTTTTCAACAACTCCCAAAATAACCTTCTCCGTGATTTTACCAGGCACTGAAGTGAGACTGGCAGGCCTGTGGTTACAGGGTCATCATTCTTACCCTTATTGAAAACCAGGATAACATTAGCCAGGACTTCTTAGAACCCCAAGACTTTTGAAAGTAATGCAAAAGGGTCCACAGTAATGCCGGCCAGCTCTTTCTCTAGCCTGGGATGAATTCCCATGGATTTATGCTCATGAGTTGATCGTGCCCCTGTCACAGTCTGCCTGACACACCCATCCCAGGGAAGGCAAGTGCAGTTCCAATAATCTCTCTCTCCTTTACCGGTGACCCTCAGGAGTGGAGGCACCCCTCTCCCTGGGCACACCCCGCAGCCGTGCTGGGGTCCCGAGGTCCTGTCGCAGCTCCTGCCTCAGGAGCCGCGTTTTTCACGCAGTTAATTCGTTCGGAAAAGTCTTCCATCTCGATTTCCCCGCCGCGGCCGCTCGCGCTGCCCGCGNCTCAGGCGCTGCCCGGGCCCTGCGCCCCCGGGACTGCCCCGGTTCGGGACCCCGCGGGCGGCGCGCGGCTCTCTCGGCGAGACAGAGGGCAGTCCTTGTCCCGGATGAGCGTGGGGAGCTAAGGGAAGCCGGGGAAAAGCAAGGAATGAAGGCAGAGGCTGCGCTTCCCCCCGGCAGCGGCAGCATCCCCTGCGGCGTGTCAGGCGCGGCTCCCGCAGCCTCGCCGTGAGGGAGGCGGGGAGCGCCGGGGCTCGGTAGAGCACCGCAAGTGCTGCACAAAGTGCTTTTGAAAATGACCTAGAACACTAGTGCCCCAGTAACACTTAAAAACATTAAAGATAAATATGCAGCCAGTGCAGGGAAGTGTGGCAGGATGCTCAGTGGAGAACGGAGAGGCTAGAAGTCCTTGGTGTGTTTCAGCTGCAAAACTGAAGATAGAGAATACAACAAATTCTTCCCCGTGAGGGTTACACACAGGCTGACCAGGGAAACTGTGGATACTCCATCTCTGTAAGTGTTCAAGGACTGGACAGGGCTCTGAGCCACCTCTTTTAGTATAAAGTCTCTGTGCCCGTGGCAGGGATTTGGGTCTTTAAGCTCCTTTCCAACCCAAAGCATTCTATGAATCTGTGAGGTCTCTGTAGTTGCCAGCTGTTTGTCAGAGGATGCTTTTCCCTTGCTGAACATGGCACAAGAGCCGGTGGAAAGCAGGGGGTAGGCAGGTGAGGATTGGTCTCTCCTCCCATGCAACAAGTGAGAGGCCCAGAGTAAACGGCCTCAGGTTTTGCCAGGGTGGGTTTAGATTGGATATTAAGTGAAACTCCTTCACCAAAAGGGGTGTCAAACATTGTAACAGGCTGCCCAGGCCAGTGGTGGGGTCACAGTCCCTGGAGGTATCTAAAAGATATGTAGCTGTGGCACTAAGGGAGATGTCTTAGTGGTGGATTTGGCAGTGCTGGGTTATCAGTTGGAGTCAATGATTCTTGAGGTCTTTTCTAACCTAAATGATTATGTGATTGTATGATCAAAGTCGTTTTAGTCTGGAAAATAGAAGAAAGCTTTTAAACCTCTATGGAGTATCCTTCTAGTAAGAATATTAGAAGTATAAGAATAAAACCCGGTAATTTTTGCACTTAAAAAAAACCCTCTATTTCATAGATGCTTCCTGTCAAAAAAGCAGAACTGAGGATATAGACAATCTTGTCCTTTAAAATCTTCAGTGTACTGAGTTTGAGGAATGCCTTTGCGGCACTGAGTGTTATTTGTCTGAATCCTCTGCTGTATACACACAAACAATGTTTTTGCATAATTTATATAACTGACATTTAATTTCAACAATTCTGAGAAAAAGCTCAGCAAATGAATTATAGGCGTAAATTGTTGACCATAAATTTATCTAAAAGAAACCTTGGCATTGCTTTTGTTTAAGAATGTACCTGACCTTTTCTGTTCCTTTGTACAATGCAAGTATGACTGTCAGTAGGAGTTTAACAAGACCCAGACAGTAGGAAGATTGCCAAAATCTCCTTACAGTGTATGTATTTACTCCAGCCTCAGATTCCTTTTTTTTTTCATGGGACGCTAACTGTTGAAAAATATCTGCCTTCCAGATAAATTTGGAAGGCTTATGTGGGGAGGGAGGGAATTTGGAGGTTCAGGAACATGAAGTGGTTCACACCCTGATTTTAATCTGTGAGCCTAAACTGGAAGAGCTTTGCTAGAACTGTGTTTTCGTGGGAATACTGTCTATGTCATCTTTATTTGTGTTAGCACTTATGCCTCAAGACTTTGCAAATATTTCTTTAAGCTTTTCTGTGTTTCTCCAGAGCTTACCTGCTTCTGGTCTATTCACACTGACTTAAAAATTAAGGCAACTGATCAGTATGCTTTGAAACACAGATTCAGACAAATGCATTATTTACTTTGGAAACCCCTGGAGAGAATAAACTGGCATAGCTGAGGGTTAGAAAAGAATTATCCCATAAATCAGAGAAGATACAGATGGGATGTTCCTAGAAATTCCTGTCTAGTGGATTTCTGTTTCCTCACGTCAGCCATTGGGATCATGTGGTGTGCTGGAAATAATCCCATTTGCATCTTTGATGACAGTCATTTTCAGGAGTCATTTGGGCATATGTTCTTTGGGGGAGTAGAGTGCTATGATCTGCTGTATTTGCAAAGAGGAATTCAATTTATTTTTCATCTGTCAGCCATAAATGATTTAGTTCTGGCCTATCTGAGTCACCACTTTCTTTATTACACCGTTTGCTCTTTGCACAGGGCCCTCTGCTCTCTGATTCCAAGGGAGACCTCCTGTATAAAAGCAGATAACTGTCAGCAGGTCTTTCATGGCAGTGTCCACCAAGGTCCCTGTCAGAGGGATATGCTTCCCACTCAGATATGCTGTAATGCTGATTTGTTCACACTCTGGACGTGCTGCAGATTGCATGCACTTACAGAAGCCTTTGAATGCAGGGATTTGTGTCCTCATTACAACAGTGTTTGTCCACACAGTGGTATTTATTGCTTTCTTAGCTACAAACCACTTTGCTGCAGCAGCTCTCTCCCAAACACTCAGCAGAAGTTTTATTTGTTTGGGTTTTAAATATAATGCATACCAGAGAAAACCAATCTAATATGAAAAAGAGAAGCCTATGGAAGCATCTTTTCGAAGATGCTCTTCTGGAATTTTATGTGGAGCTCAAACGACAAGTGGAATTTCACAGCCAAATCCTCTGGCCTGACATTTCTATAGCAAGCTTTCTGCAAATCAGCCAAGTCACACAATTATCTTGCAGTCTGGAGGATCTTTATCTGGTAATTAATTCCTATGAAATTCCTCTTTTCTCACTGCATCACAGAACCAACTAGGCTGGAAAATATCTTTGAGATCGTTGACTCCAACCTCTTACCAGTCATAACCTTGTCAACATGACCAGGGCTCTCAGTGCCACATCTAATCTTTCCTTAAACACCTCCAGGGACAGTGATTCTACCACCTCCCTGGGCAACCCATTCCAATGTCTAATCACTCCTTCTGTGAAATTTTTCCCCATGTCCAACCTCCTTCACTAACAGTGACATAAACCTGCAGGAAATATGACTGTTACCTGTAACTAAAACAGTTGATTAAGCCAGGGTGCAAGAGGTGCTGCTGTGTTTGTCAGTTTAGGTGTCTTGTACTTGTTCCCCAGCACAGTTGTGAACCGGTGTGAGGCTGGCTCCCAATAGTGTTAGAATATGTTAAATAAAATTAATGTCCAACATTTTAGGCAACAGTATTTTGAAGGGAAAATTTTAGTGTACTCTTAAGACAGTGTTCAGGTGATCCTCTTCAGTTCTGAAGATCTTCAGTTCTAAAGATCATTGCTGTGGGCAGTTTTGTATTTCAGGGTTTCTTCCTTTATTTAAGACTTAGTTGGTAAATACACTTTTTCAATGTCTAAACCTAATACCAATCTTTTACATAACTTTGCAGCAAGCCAGGTCAAAAACCCTGCCTGTCCTTGACCTCCTGCTGTGGATCTCCAAGAAGTGAGGTAATTCAGTTTCTAGGCCAAATGAGATAAGATTAATATATGAACTGGTCCAGCTGCATGAATTATCTTGCATTAAATACTCTAAGAGTTTGGGATATTTGTTTTTGGTAGATGGCACTGAAATTATATTCCTGCAATGTTCTTTTAGCAAAGTACCAAATTAGTAAGACTTAAATTTTCTGTGAATTGTTTGACAGAAGTAGTTTAATTTCTATTTTTAATTAAAATCTCCCTCTTCTTTATCGCATAAAACAAGCAGTGATAAATAAATACACATCTTTTTCTTCATGCCAAGTGTGTTTTACTTAATTCCTTATGTCATATTTCATAACAACACCTAGATGCACTGTCAGTTGTTGTTCACCTTTCAGTGAAACCCTTCTATCACTTGAGAAACAGGCACTACTAATTAAAAGCATTTTCTATGCATTTCCATTCTTGCCCTACAACATTAAAAAATTGAAAGCACGGGAGTGGGACACAATGTGGTTTGGGGGTTTTTTTAGGTAAAGAAATTTTCTTTTAGCTAAAGAAATTGCTCTGTGTGGCAATACTCTGCCTATGTTTCTTCAACAGGGGAAAAACTCACTTTAGGGCATAGGTTACATCCTGCTCATGGTAAACTCTTGAAAAAACTGGTTTTGTCTGTTGATGTTTAGGGTGAGTTAAACATCACACTGAGAACTGTCTTGCTGGCATAGTAAATTTAATGAGTGTTACTCTGATCTGCTTTACAAAGAAAGATTTCCAGTCTCCACATAGCAGAAATACAGCAACGGAAAATACAGAGGAGTGAAAAGTTGACTTAATTTGCATTTAAATCAACTCTAAATTCACATCTTTCAGGAGCTGGATTTTTTCTGTCTGTTGGTTGCAACACTAAAAGAATAATAATTTTGTCCACTGCAATAAAGAAAAAGAAATAAGACTGTTACCATCATCCACTACAAAGTTGCAAAATCTGAATTTATTCTTATGGATCAGATGTCTAAAGCAAGTGCCATGAGCACAGATGTCTTTGCAAGGTATTTCCTAACAAGGAAAAAAGCCAAGGGACAGAAGGTTATATGTCGGCTATCCAAGTAATGAAGTATTCTTAGGTATAGTGAGAATAATGCAGCCAAAAAAAAAAAAAGATCTTGCACAAAAAAGATGCAGTTTCTTTAGCTGGGAGAAAATAAATTTAAAATACTATGTTTACATAACATTCTGGCTGAGTTAGTTGCATTAAAATTAAAATGCCAAAACTAAGTCATAGATTGCATATATCACTTGGAAAAACTAGACTTAAAAAATGCCACTTTTGTTTTAATATCCCTCAAGGGATTTTTAAACTTAAGCTAATCTGTGATAAAATTGTGGTCTGCAGTTTTGATATCTTTGAAAGGTAAGATTCAAAAATTACTTATATATGGTTATTCTTTTAGTTCAATTGTTAAAAGAGTGGGATTTAGAGTAGAAAAGTTTGATTTTTTCTTGCTGATAAAACTGGAAGGCAAACTAAAATTATAGGTTTTTTTTCTTTATACTCTGAGTTTCTGTGTTGTTTTAGACTGAGAAGTGGTTTAGACCTAATCATGCATGCATGATAACAATGAACAAGAATGGCATATGTTATTTCAGGAGGACAGTATTCCAGAGAGTTACAGAATATGCAAAAAAAAGGTCAAATTATATACCAACAAAAGTCAGAATTGTTCTATAAGCTAAAGAAGATGCTGTAGTGCTGTCCTATTCCTGAAATATCAGATCATCAGAATATAAGGAAAATAGTTTGTGTATCTGGTGTGATGTCCTGGGAAGAGATTGATAAAAAACTGAAGGAAAACTAACAGGAGACTACTGAACTCTTAACAGTAAGTCTCCAGGATTTGTTGTGTGGTATGTGGAGTATGGGGAGTATAGTTCAGGGTCTATTATAAAATTTAAGAACTGGGGCAAAATACAGCTTTAATACACATTGCTGTTTTGTCATTGTTTGGGGGATGGGGACCTGGTTGCTTGGGGGTTTATTTTGAAACACGTTTTTAAATTTGAAAAAGTAGAGCATATCTCCACTGTAGTGCAGTTATTCCCCCCATAACTTTCCCTGTTCTTGGTTCAACTGACAGACTGCTAGCATATGGCACTTAGATTTTAAGATGAAAATGTTCTGTACTTCACATAAATGTGGTTTGATGTCGTGGAAACAGGGAGTAATTTGACTGAACCACTCTGAAGAATAAAATTACAGTTAACAGATGAAAAGGTAGAATGTGAAGAGAGACTGACCCTTTTAAAAATTAATCAAATAATTAAATGCTAAGATTCCAATTGAATCAGACATGAATATAATTATTTAGTAGGTATCTCTTGATTCCCCAAGACTATGAAGAATATTTTCTGAAAGCCAGCCTCCACTGCCCTCTTATAGTCCATCTCTTTAATCATCTCTATGCCAAATCCACAGCCTAGTGCTGGGATGATTAAGGAAGCAATGGAATAAAAGGTCCTTACTTCATTCTTTTGCTGTGCTGCTTTTAGTGCTGGTACCTAGTTTTCCCTTATAAAACTCTCTTCTCAGCCTGGCTTAGCTGTGGAAGTGAGCTGGGCAGACTTGTCAGGAACTCTCTTTTTATGTGTACAGTCATTCAAATGCAAACATCTTCTGGGTCTGGCCCCAGCCTGTAGCCTAGATAATGGAATAAGTGATTTTTGCTTCTAAGAATGAGACACACTAGTTTTCCATTTGCAAACCTTTTTTACAGTCAAAAGATCTATTGACAAAGTAAAAAGTCACTGAAAACTGTGACATTTCATAAAAGGCCTATAGATAATGGCCTATGCTATTTAGAAGTGTTCATTTTAGTCACAGCCAAACTATTTTATTGTAGAAATGTTGCATCTTAATGTTGTCATTAAAATGTGGGGTTAATTTGAGATTTTTACAGCATTAAATACTACACTGACCTAACCTGTCTCTCAAATACATAACTGAGTGTGCTATGGGTAATTTCCTATACATGAAATTTCCAAAGTTGCTCTTTCCATCACCAAGGCACAGTTACACAAATGTAATTTTTTGTCCTTACTGTAGCATTAGGCAGTGTAAGGTGAAGCTGTGCAAAGTCCCTAAGTGAAAAAATTCTAGTATGAAACCTTTTCTTTATAAGTGCTCTTATAAAGAGAACTTTGTCCGTGTTGCAGGGTTTTCTTTGTTTTCTATGCTCCAGGTTTCATTCGGTTATGTATTCAAGTGAGGTTGCTCCTCAATCTACAGAACTGAAAAAGCAGTTGAAAAAGAGGTACTAGGGCTGAGATCTTGGCAGCAGTAAATACCTGGTTAGTCCAGAGAAAATTGGAGAGGAAACTTTAAAGAGTCACTGCCAGTTCCTAGAGCTGGGCCTAGCTGAGCTCTGCTTTTACTTTGATATACATTGATACAACTTTGGGTTGGCTCTAGCATGTATAACAGGGAACATTCTCCAAAAACCATCTGGTCATTTCAGACAGTCTGAACACACTATACTAAGCCTTTCTCTGCCCCTGGGGTTGTGGCCTAGCACTAGTATATTGCAGGAATTTTCCAGAGGCAGCTTCAGGAAAATCTTGTTAGAGCAGGTGGTCTTGATGCCCCAAAGTGTTACGGAACTGTGTGAGACAAAGTTCTTCTTATGTTTTTACAGCATAGACTGCTCTTTGCATTGTGGACACAATACACAATCAGTGTCAAGTTTGCACTGCTGTTTCTTCAGTGCAGGGTTTCAAGCTTGCAAAACATTTCTGGATGCTGTCAGCTGAAATTTGGATTCTGTAATGCCTTTGGCCATGGCTTGTATACACAGGGAAGATGTTTTTGGAGCTCAAAACACATGCGTGGAGCTCCACCAAGATGAATCAGCAGCTCAGGAAACTTCATACATGTTTCTGGAGCCAATTTTTTTCTTTTTTTAAACTTATTTCTTTTTAACAAGTACTGGCTTAGTACTGAACATTTTCCGAAAACCAAATTCTTGCCTGACAAAGCTTTGACCATTTCTGAATAAATTTATGGGATGGTCAGAAAAGCAGTGTTGCCATGGGTATGTTCTGACCAAAATCCAATACTGATCCTGCAGTACAAAACATACAGAACATATTACAGAACCTTAAGGAAGCAGTGTGAATGCTCTCTACAGTGTATAAGAGAGAGAAGGAAATTATAGGAGAAGCCTGTAATCATTGTACTCTTAGCAAGCTCATAGAAATCAATTTTTATCTGGCTTACTAATAGGTATTGAATGGTACATAATCTTGTTAGGTATATTTGGGTATTGGGATAAGCATGGCGTGGATGTGCTTCGTTGCATCACCAGAGGTTAATTTTCTATGTATTTCAGCTAAACTGTCTCATGTTTTCACTAAAGGCAATCATGGGAGAAGGAGGTCTATGTGCAATAATTCCCCACTTAAGCAGTACTTGATTATTTCACTACTTCCGTGAGTTTATTATCCCCTGAAGACAGAAGTCTTTGACTGATGCTGTGGTATGTTCCAGTTATGCTTCCTCCTTCATACAAATCCAGGAATCCATTTCATATCCTCTTTAATATTGAATATTTGCATGTATGAAACATTGTATTGCTCTTCTGATGGTATTTCACAGCAGGAAAAATATCCAAGTGCATTTAGATGTGTAAAAAGTATGGTTTTCACACTTTGGTCCACTTTGCTGGATAAGAGGATGGCATTTCTCCAGGGCAGGGGAAAACCAACACCAAGTATTTTTTTGAGCTTCATGCTTCAGCAGATTCTGTTATTCAGGGCCAAAGAATAAATGGAAATAAATTAATGGGAATAAATTAATTAATAGGTAGCAAAAGATCGGTATTGCTGTGGCTGCACTGCCCTTACCTTGCAACACAGTTGCAGCTGTTCTGTGAAAACTTTTGTAAGCAGTTAGGCCTTATTTCAATTTTTCTATTTGCAGTAGTAGTAATTTCCAGGTGCCAGAGTCTTCTCCATTGGTTTCTGTTTCTAATGCTGTGTGTGTCACCTTAGTTGCTACAGTAATGCATTAATAGAATAAGATCACAGTAGTCTAGAATAAACAAGGGTGTGATCAGTGGAACACTGCTCCCTTCTCCATTCCCTTGTCCCAGAGTTTGGGGGTATAATTTTTGATCATCCCACACAATTTCAAACTGAATATCTTCCAACAGCTGGATGGTCATTTCTTTGTCCTTTTGACAACACAGAATCCTTTAGGTGTGAAAAGCTGTGTTATCAACCCAAATATTGATTTTTGCCCTGCATCCACCTCTCAAAAATAAAAAGGTTTCCCATCACAGCCAACTAGATGTGAGAGAGAACAATTTAATAAAATAAAAGTTTCAGAGGAAAGGAGGAGTTGTGTTATTCTCTCATCTCCTATCTTGCTTATGGAATTTTCTTGTTTACAGAATCCAATCAGTGAGAAAAAAAACAATTCAAAGTAAGCAAAGATGATAGGGTAGAACAAAAAATATTATTTCTAGATAGCAAATGCCTCAGTGCCATTTTTTATTGCTTTCATTAAATATTTCCTGCCCAAGAAAGGAGAAATTAAAATCTGTCAAAATCAGCAGTTTTACTAAAAATGAATTGTTTTCCCCTCCTGTCCCGTGTTGCCTGATTTCACTGCCAAATGACACATGCCAGTACATTCTAAATGATCTGGAAATAAAGAGAGATCACTGGTTTTCTACAGGAAATTCTTGCTAACTTTCAAATGACACATTTTAAATGTGGAAATTAATAATCCCAACAATGCCAGCAGAATGCATTCTTGCAAGACAAGCAACCCATCAGAGTGGGTGGATATTCAACTAAACCCTCACTCAAAACTTAATGACCTCTAGAGCAAGTTGAGCCACATGCCCTTCCAGAATTAGCAGACAAGTGAGCACTGAGTGGTGTAACCTGAGCTGGCACCTTTATTTGACTTTATTTTCATTCACAGAAGTGAGAAACCACTCAAAAGATAATTTACTCAAAAAATATACACAAATGAACTCCTCTACCCACCTCTGACCGTGAATAGTCCAGTATGCTGAATTCAAAGGGGAACTTCTGCATCTTCTGCCAAATTTGAAGTAAAAACCCACTAAATTTTATGCTTCTAGACAGACTCCCCATATTACTATAGAATACCCATAAGCTCTGGGTAAACACTCAGCTGAGCAGCTGAGGCTCTTACCAAGTGCTTTCCATGTTATTGCCTATCATTTACCATTCTCTCCTTATCCCGTCCTATGAAAGGGAATTCTCTGAGGATAAAGCAGTTTAACTAATGGATATCAACAAAGTAAAAGCCAAGTGACATGTGCTCAAGTTTTCAAGATGATCTATAGTGATTTAATTATAGGTGGCAATTTCCAGGAAAAGGTAGCGTGTAACTTCAGGATAAAAATAGTGCCTTTCCTTTCCAGGAATTTTCAATCAACCTACAGTTTATAGTTCCCTTTCCTATTCAAAAATCTTGGGAATAATTACTTCATGTTACAGACACTTATGGGATTCAGCTGGTAGAACACATCCATTTACTTCCTCTTTAAGGATGACTAGCAATATTTTTCACACCTGTGCTTGCCTCTTTCCTGTGATATTTTCACATTCTTGGGTTTTGTTTTTTTGGGTTTGTTTATTTTTTTGGTGGTTGGTTTTTTTGTTTGTTTGTTTGTTTGTTTGTTTGTTTTTGTTTTTTTTTGTGTATTCTTGCACTTGTGTGTGTCTTAGAACCATCCAGAGAAATGACCAGTGTTTTATGAGAATGAAAAATGTAGCTATGCTGGAAGAGAATTATTTATTATCTTACAGTCCTGATTAAATCATTTACATGGCAAATAAAGACATTTGCTTCACCTGCATTTGTATGTCTCTTGTGGGCCCTAACTGCTGTTCTCTAGGTTTAGTTCTGACTTTTAGTACTGCATCTGATTGAAAACTCATTGTACCATGACCTGTGTTTTGGGCTAATTCAAGATATTGCCTGCACTTCTTCTACATTAGAACTTTGCAATATCCTCCAGTGAAAATTTCTTGACTTGGTAATATTCTTCATAAAATTCTTTGTAACTAAATTTTTTATATAGTCTCTGATTTTGATTTAAAAAGCAATAAAAATATTCAAAAAACTTCCAGCTGTGCCAAAGGAAAAAATATGCATGTTCTCATAAATTTTATATGAGTATTTGTATAGATGAAAAGAAAAAGTACATAAAGAGGACAAAAATATAGTTTTAATAAAAGCTCCCTGCCATTCTGTCTTCATTCTTTCTCTCAAAGCTATCAGAAAATAGCTTGCAATGTTAAAATAACTGAAAAACTCAGAGTGCATTCAGAAGCTCCTACTTTGGGCTGTAAAATTTAGCACCCTGAGTAAAAATTGTTGAGCTTAACAAAACGAATGTTTTTAGTGCCTAGGAACTTTCAGACTCAGCTTCCTAAGGATTACCTCCCACTTCCTATTTCTTGCTTTCTGGGATACCAAATGCTCTGGTAACAGTCATTCAAAATATTCTTGGAAAGAACTAAGTCCTGTTTGTCCCTTCAGCTTTTCTCCTATCATATTTGCTACATATATTTGCTCATTGATTTCTCTTTAAAGTCACTCAATGTTGAGAAAATTAAAGATACTGCACAAAAAGCATAATCCCTTAAGGACCGGATGTTATTCTAATCTAGGCACTGTGTGTTTAGGTAACCTGACAAACAGATCTTGTGATTTCAGTGGCAAGACTTCAGGTATGAACTGAAAATATTTTCATGTGATTTGATGGACAGTTATGCAGATTATGTTGGATTTTTTTCCTTTAAATTATAGTGTGGAAATGTAAGGCAAAGTGAATCCTGGAATGCACTAAATAGCACTAAGTTTGTCCATACCAAATTGTAATCATAGTATAGACAGCATAGTTCTTTAACATTTTGGGGGGGGTTCATTAGCAGTGGATTCAGTACAGAGTTGTTGAGGAGAAGTGCAGCTAGAACACAAAGTGGAGGGTTTAAAGAATTTGGGGGTGCATCTCTCCTGCTTCAGGTTATTTCAGTTCAAATGGCATAAAACTGAGTGAAGCCATAATCAGTAGTTTTTAGAACAGACACGCACCTAAGAAGAGGCCATGCTAAATTTCTGTAGGACCTTTTCCAAAGTCAGCTTATCTGAAAGCTCTACCTTTAATCAGGCCTATAAGTCCTAATGGAATTCCTTTTTCAGGGGGACTTTTCTATGAGCGTAGCTTATCCTCTATTGTCATAATCCTTAGCCCTTAATCTTGATGTAGGAAGTAATTTGGAATAGCTAAGTAGACCATGTGCTCTTCTGCTCAAGTTCAGAGTTTGTGTGAAACTGATTGGGATATTCTCAGCTTTATAATTTATCTGATAGAGTGCCTATAAAAATACTATCAAAACAGGCTCATATTAGTGCCCTTAGAGAAAATCTTTCCAAAGAAAATTTTATTTGCCTGTCTGCTAATGAAGGAGGGCAAGCCATGAAGTGGAATCTCCCTTTCCAAAGCATTTGCTGCCTAAGAGCAGTAAATTTGAGCCGTGGCTGCTGGCTCCTGTGCCCAGCCATGTGCAGAGGTGGACCTGCATGGTGTGCTGTCCACTCACAGATCTACACCGCAGCTCACTTTTTTTCCCCCATGCCCTTTCTTGCAAAGCAGCCATGGATAGCAGTGCAAAGGAGAAAATGTATTTTATCTAAGTAGAGTTAGATTTGAGTTAGATTTATCTAACTCAATACTATATATTCAGATTTATCTAACTCAATACTCAACTCTATATTTATAGAGTTTTAGTTAGATTTATCTAACTAAATGTATAGATTTTTAAATAGATCT
Organism: Peucedramus taeniatus; assembly: GCA_013400575.1. Classification (NCBI taxonomy): domain Eukaryota; kingdom Metazoa; phylum Chordata; class Aves; order Passeriformes; family Fringillidae; genus Peucedramus; species Peucedramus taeniatus. Next base: position 128,469 of record WBNO01018370.1, read on the forward strand.
AAATGTATAGATTTTTAGTTAGATTTATCTAAGTTAGAGTTGTGATTTGAGTTCTGTAAGGACTTGTGGGGGTGCTGTAAGGCTGGAAGGGATAACCAGAATGAAGGCTGTTAGAATGCCTTCTGTGGGGGTGCTGATATAACAATCATAGCAGGACAGGATGCATTTAGCCAGGAAAAGTAAGGCACCATCAACGTTGAAAAAGTGTTTTGTTTATGATGATAGATTTCCTTTGGGTTTTCTTCATGGCAAGTAATTATATAAAAGTGGAAATTACTGCTTGTTCAAGTGCCTTGCCAGTCTAGCTACATTAATTATAGGTTTGGTTTTATTCTTTTCCATGTCACTGTTGCATTTAAGTGAATAAAACTTTGCTTATGTGATGCAGTTGAAGTCACAGAAGGGAATAGGTAATGAAGCAGGGCACTGAACACAGCGTGTGTTGCTCACCCTCAACCTAGTCATTGGTGCAGCAAAGCTGTGCAAGAGCTCTTCAGCTATAATTGAAACACTGGTGTGCTGTCAACAACGCTGATTTGGTGACAAAGGTCAAACCCAGCACCCTACAGATTGTCCCGAAGAAAATTAACTCCCTCCCAACTACACTCAGTACAGCAAGATAGCAAAAAATATCTGTGCTGTGAGGAAACTTGGAGGTGGTTTTTAGGTTTAATACCTGGTAGGTAAACTGGGGTACCTAGGACTTCAGTTCTTCAATAAGGATGAAAGACTAAGTAGCCAGGTTAGGCTTTTAATTGTTGCTTTTAGAGAAAGAAGAAGGGACTATTTTCACATAGTCTCTCAATTAATGCTTCCCACTGATTGCCAGAACTACATTGCTGCAAACCATGGTCCTTTGTATCCTGGTTTGAACACTGTGGCAAACCCACTGCAATTGCAGCTTTTCTTTATTAAGTGTTGCAAAACTGTTTCCTCACGAGTATTCCCCAGAGGTATTTGCACACACTAATAAACTTCTTTTTCTTTTTTTATGAGTTTCAACAATCTTACGCAGAGTATAGGTACTTTCTTACAGTCTTAAAACTACAAACTGTGAAAAAATTGAAAACAAATTGAGACTTCAAGCAAAATTGGAAATAACAAAGGAATGGTTTCTCACAGTGGGGTTTAGAGAGAAGTCAGAGGCACCAGTGTTCCTGTGGTCATGATCACACCAACTTCAGCTTCTAAAAAGCTGCCCTCTTCTATTTAACACTATTCTCTATATTAAGGACCAGCTGTAAACCAGCTGTTAAAATATCTCTTTCACTATTACAATAGCTGAAATTCATGGAAGTAATTTCTTAGTTCAGTTGCAATAAAATTGCTTCCACACAGTGTATGGAATGGGTTAGTCTGAGGAAAACCTAAAAATATTGCTGACAGTTCAGAATTATGCAGCTTCTGCCTGTACTTCTGATACTGAAATATACATTTTTTGTTGGTGTAAACAAGCAACATTCTGTCTTTGGCAGCTTCCTTCTTGCTTGGGCATTTCTTGCTTCTTAAAATACAGGTGTGCTAAAAACTGTATCTCAAAGGGAGAATAATCTGTTTTGCAAAACACTGGAACTTGAATAATGGAAAATTTCCTGTGTAGTGAAGAACTGTGCATCCTGGAGAGTTCCCATTCAAAGCAGTTTTTAGGTTACTTGCCCAGCAGCTCAGTGGCCAAGACAAAGTGCTTTCTATTCTGTGGTAATTGAACAATGATCAGCTTGCTTTCTCCTGACTGCCCAGAAAAAAAAGGAAAAATGGAACCTATGACCTCAGCAGCTCCCAGAGAGATGTTTACATGTTTGGGAAATCTTGATTTTGTTACCAAGTGCAGCACAGTCTTGTAAATCACTTCCAGGTGACAATTAACTTTTTTCTTCCTTTTTTCTGCTACCCAACACCCATTTTCAATCAATCTCGGTGAATTTATAAATGTATTGCAATGTGATTTCACCAGAGGTGCCTCTCATATGTTCCATTGTGGAGATGCTGCTACTTCACAAAGTTTGTGGTTCACTTTTGAGGACACAAATAGAATCTCTCTTAGGATGTGGCAGAAGCCAGGCTCAGAGCAGCTGTAGATGTAGACAAAACACAGGCAGCATCTTCTGGCAAGAGGGGAGAGGCACTAAGAGGGTACAGACATAGTAGATTTGCCAGGTTTCTTTGAAAGAAGAAGAGGTCCTTTTGTCCAGTGACTTAGTGTGAGCTTGTAGCAAGTGCCTTTTTCATGTCCATGTGTTGTCACTGCAAAATAAGGCCCCCCGTTAATACATACTTCATTAAGCTCTGAGAAAGAAAGACTTAAACTTCTTTCAACAACCCCAAAACTAAAAGTATATTATTTCTGTGTTAGAATTGTTAAAACTATCAAAATGTATTGTTTTCTAAAGTTATTTTTGTTTCAAAGTTGACTTTGAAAGAGTCAGCCAATAGTGTATCAATATTAGTCCTATTGCAATACCAGCAAGTTAGTTGCTGTCCTGATGTACTAAATTCTGTAGCACTAAAGACAGATAGTATATAGTAATAAATTATTCTTTTAGAAATTTTTAGAGTTTTTAATATTCATAGTATCATTTTTTTGGTCACCAGAAAAGTAATTCATGACTAGGATGCTCATAATCAGAGACTCATAATAAGAAACAAGTTACAACACCTTTTGTTTCCAAAAAAAGTAAATAAGCCACATTGAATAAGCTGAAATCTCTCTCTTGTCAAGATCAACTTTTATAAAACAAAATGAGACATTACAGATTTAATGTGGACCATCACCAATGTATTAACTTAGTATGTGAAAAAATGTTTAAAATACATAAGTAGTCAGATTAAATTAATATTTTGATGTTGGTTATAATTAAAATCTAGAAAGAAAACAATAGGTCTGTCATAGTATGTANGTAAGAAACCATTATTGTAATTAGATTAAAAGTGAGCATTTGAGTGCCTGCAGTAATAAAAACATCTCAATGGTTCTGTGATGAAGGTTTATCTCAGCGTATGTCTAAAATCCTTCAAAATCTTTTGCATGAAGTCTGGATAAGGATGGCTGCACTCTGTTGTTGTTTTAGGAGTGTTCTGGTGCACATTTCTCAATATCATGTCACTCCTTTCAGTACTTTCTCCTTGTCACCTCAGTTTTTTTGGTGCCTGTCCCTCTCCACCAGCACCGCCTCCCTCAGCAAATTCCCCTTGGCTTCTGTGGGGCTATGTATGCAACCCAGGAAATGATGAGGATTTGAATAAAGTCCTTCAAGTCCTTTCTTGAGGCAGTTCAAATGACAAGGCTGCTTCATCAGGTATTTCACTGTATCACCTGAGCACTGCCTCACTGGACACCTTGATGCCAAATTAACCAGCAGTGCTGGGCTGCTTTAATGAGTGCTCAAGAGCTGGAATTGGATCCTAGCTTTGCAAAGGAGACAGCAGCTGGAGGAATCCCTCCTGGTGAATCTTTCCTGCTTTGAAGCCTTCCACTTATGCATAATCAAAAGCCTATTTTAAAATTAAACTGATTTTTGAAATTTTAGCATAAGCAGGATGACTGTGCATGTTGAATGGGGGTATAAAGTTTGATTCTTTTACCTCACTTTAATGTGGTCATGCTGATGTCTTCCATGGGTTAGTATTAACTGGTAGAACTGAGAAATAAGAATTTGTCCCTCTGTAAAAACAGTTTTGAGGCCCAACAACAAAATGCCATGGGCCACAAGATGGCCTTCAAAACTACCAGAGGAACTAGTAAGTCTGTTCAAAAAGCTACCAGCCATGTGTAAATACTTTTTTCCCCATTCTAAGAATTCATGTGGTTATGTTTACCTCAGAGAATTAAAGAGCTTACACGAGGTCACTTTTTTGTTTCTNCCGGGTATCATTCAGTTGCTAAGCAGTGGACGGTTTGTTCCTCGGTGGTTTTTTTTTTTTTTTTTTTTTTTTTTTTTTTTTTTTTTTTTTTTTTTTTTTTTTTTTTTTATGGTAGATGGGTCACCCTTTTCATGATGAATAGCAAGCACTAAGTCCTGCTACAAATATTTCTTGGAAAGATTCTTTGGGCCATGAAGTACTATTTATCCAGAATAAATCCATCTGAGCTGGGCCCACAGAACTAAATAATGAACATGTCCTGATAAAGATCTGATGCATTTCTCCCACATTTGGAAACTGTCTCTTCAGTAACTACAAAATACAAGTAGTCATAGAGTCTGGGTCATTATGCTGCCAGGTGCCAATCTCCAATCATACTCAATGCCAGCTCTGTGCCACCTTCTGCTATTGTCTTCAGCTCTGATTTGCACTCCCCCATCCCTGAGATGCCCTTCCTCCTTCCTCTGGTCAGATGGGGAGGGAGAGACATCAGCCACATCAGTTCAAAATTCAGCTTTTCTCTTCCAAGGGTTTTAGTACTGGTGAGTTAATTGATATTAGCATGTTATAACTAATTCCTTAGTTCAAATGACTTGTTTACAAAACTGACTCAAGTTTTCTTCAGCACAGTTCTTGTGAGTTTTGCTGTCTGGCTTTACCACTTCACAGCTGACAAAATAATCACAATAGCAAAACTGGCCTCAAAAATCATGGAGGAAAACCCTCTTTTTTTTTTTTTACAGTACCTAGTTTTACAGTGTGTTCACACTGGGAAAAAGAACCCTCTCAGTTAACTTTTTATTTATTCTCAAGCCAAACTAAATTTAAGCTATGAAAAACATTGCATTTTAAAATTTTCTGGTAGTTTAGATATGTGAAATGTATCTTTCCACTTCCGTGCAGATACCGTTTATGTGAAACAGTCTACAGACTTTAAAAATATGAAATACTAGGAATTTCAAGGTATTACAACATCAAGTTAACCTAGAAAATCACAAAAGGAACTAATTTATTTTGATGGCTTCATTCTAGGCACACACTGTAGAGCATAATCAGCATGAATCCATCTTATTCAGCACTTATCAATGTCGACATGTGAATAATAAGGAACACATGACCAGGTATTATCATGATAGAACATGTAATGTGATGTAAGCTCCCCTTATGTGTGCATTTCTCTGAAATTACTTACGTGAGCCACTTGTGTAAATATGAATTCTTCCACTACAGTAACTCACAGCATAGAATTTTTATGTTTTAACTGCTGAGAAAATTTGAATGTGAAGAATGGGAATCACGAATCTGTGCAAGCACAGAAGCTCACAGCAGTAGATATAAGGCAAAATATTGTATCCAGGGAGGTAACTTCGCACTGCTCAGTATGTTTTATATAAGGGGAAGTGATGCAGTAAAAATACAGAAGGATAGAGAAGATCTAAAGAAAACATAGTTACAAGATGTGATATTCTTGGAAAATACTGGATTTTTTTAAACTCAGCCTGCTTAAAAATAGAGATTAGAAGAAATTTTCTGTTTATTTCATAACAGTTGTTAATATTACTGCTCTGGAAGCCAATAGAATACTTATACAGATAATTTTTTTGAAAAGACTTATTCTAAATTACATTTAATTTTCAATGGGCTGCAGTGCTGAAGTTGATCAAAAAGTTTTCTAATAATGTCCAAAAGTAATCCTTTGTGGTGTAAGGATTCCACCCTGGTACACTGGGCTACTTTGGATCTTATTGTAGGACGGATTTGCTTTGTCTTTGACATGGTTATTGGCAAGGTACTCTGTCCCTCGCAGACAATGGAGAATGTCTTTTATGGTGAAAATGGTAAATAGACCTTGAGAAGAAGTCTTGGTTTAAGAAATATTAGCATTTAATGTTTTCATTTTAGTGCCAGATTTTTAATTTCAGATGTTAACGACACAGGCAACTTGCTTCTGAAGAAACAACATAACTCTTGTGTCACTGAGGACCCAGCACCCTGATTAATGGCTATCCGTGATCACATGAGTAGTACTACCAAAAATACAACATGTATAAACTCTGTGAATCCTGTTTAGGCTTTAGTTTATCCATGTTAATACTCCAGTCTACCATTTTGTTCTGAATTGCATAATAGTATCCTTCTCTACCCTATAGGCAAGGTTCAAGAAATGTTTATTGGTAGACCTACAGGAAGCCCCAAAAGATTCTGGAATATGGACAATAGGCTAAATAATAAAGGGATAAGGGATAAGCCTAAATAATAAGGGATATCTTGTAGATAAGGTGTTGCATGAAAATCAGGTTGTGGATCAAGCCCAAGTTTTTCTCTCATAAAATGATGCTTGAGCTCATACATAGCTGCTCCAGGAACCCAGCAGTGTACAGCTGTCTTTTACCTAATGGTGATGAGAAGTTCTCCAGCCTTACCCTTCTCCCTCTTCTGAGGCAAACATGTTCTAATGCTCTGAACCTTCAGTTGTGTATTTGTTGATGTGGCATCCACCAACAGCTGCACAAGAGTAGTAATGCTGTCTTTTCCATTAATGGCTTAATAATGCATAAATGATATATGAATGCTGTCTTCAGCAGAATAAACTAATTGCATATTATTAGTTTAGAGAGAGCCAATAAATAAGGAATGGTGCAATCACTTTGAGTTTACTGCATTCCACCACATCAAACATTTGGTTTGTTTCAAGTCTTGTAACCCTAATTTTGGAACAAACCATAGTCTAGACTCCAGCTGTCATAAAACCTCTATAATTGCACTCTCTGGTATGTTTTACACTTGAATAGAGTTATCTTGTGTGCACCAAAACTTGGACTCTGTGGTACCATGATTCTAAGGAACCAAAATTATTGGTGTTGATGGAAGCAAAGAGACCAGCAAAGACTGGTCTGTCTAAAGTTCTTTCTTGTATTCTCTGCAAGACTGTCACCATAAATCAAGGTATCAATTTCTGGCTGTCAGTTTTGTCCCTTCAATTGACAGTCATCACAAATATTCATCTTCCACTCCTTGTTAGTGTTTTCACTCACCAATGCAGTTTGAGACTCTTGCACAAAATTTACATGAAGTTCCCAAATCAGGAGAGTTTTTAAAGCATGAACTGAGTGAATTAACCTTAAAAAAAAGTATGATGGAAATATCTGTTATGTTGGGCTATCACTGTCACTTCTTGGCTGTCGCTTCTATAATCAATAAAACTTCTCTGGCTCTTTGAACTCAGATTTAGTTCAAACAAGGCAGAAGCACCACTTCCATGAGTACTAAATGTTAGTGTGCTTCTTTACCTGCTTCAGTAATTTCACTCTCTGGCAGCACTGATCCTTATCAAGTTTTTTTTGGTTAGGTTAGTCAATTTTTTTAGGATTGTCAAAAGATCAGAATGTTGAGAGGGAATGCTTTTAAATGAAGTGAATGTGGTCATAGCTTTCACACCTCTTATGACAGGAAGAAGCCATAAAATGAGTCATTGCTCTGACTGAGCAGTGCCATAGAGCATGTACCACTCTGGGAGATACCCACATCATCATTACCCTTTTCTTAGATTGTGACTGATTATTAATGTAAATATTTCCTAAAAAGTCTGAGTACTTAGTGATTCAATCCTATGCAGAAATTGTCATTTATTCATTCCTTCTATAAAGTAGTGTAGTATCACAGTATTTGTTAGAAATGCACTATGCATGTTTGTAGGACAGACTGTGAAGAGAGATACCTGCAATTCCAACTGAAAGCTGGCCTAAAACTCTGCAGTTGCTGCCAATATTACTGGAAAAAGTCATGGAACCAGAACAGCAAATACTTTTTTCCTTAAGACAGAATCTGAGTTTCTTTGAAATATTTAAGAAACAGTAACAGGGCTAATATAATGTCAGCCACTGAGTTCTAAGTAATGAAAATTCATTTGGAAGTTTAGAATTATAGTCACTGTTAAAAACTTAGCCTTAAAAAGAGCATGTAAGCAAACAGAAGACAATGTGCCAATGCCACAGGACAAATACAGAAAGATCAGACACCTGTGTGTTGTCTTTCAGTGCAAAGTTTTATAATAGAAGCACTTCCTATGGGCTGGTTGTGGTTTTGAAGACGTCATTGTCCTCCAGTAATTTCAGAAGGGAGAGGAATTAAGTCAACACTAAGTGCTTGGGGAATTGTTTTGTTAATGGATATGTTTAGCCATTTTGATTTCCATTTATGTCACTGTGGGATTCTGCCTCATAAGAAATTTGTGTTTGGTTTTCATTCATCATCCAAGACACAGAATCTTCAGATTTTCCATGTAGACATAGATGAAAGTAATAAAAGGCTAAAAATAAAGAGGATAGGCAATTAAGACCATGAGAAAGAAAGTGGAGAGAGATTTTTTGAGTCAGGAGCAGAGTAAATATGAATTGTTTACTCTGAAAAAGCAGCTTGATGTTCTATAATTTTATTTATTAATCTTTCTCTTATTATAGTGTCAAAATTAGCTCTTTGGTTAGTGAAAGCAAAGAGTGACTTTGAAAGAGTGACTTCGTCATAACAAGGGTAATACAGAATCTGGCAACCAATATTAAGCATAATGACTTAAAATTTCTTCAGACTCCCAAAGATAAAATCAAACACTTGCTTTTCAATATACTTTGCCCTAAGTTAATTATTTGTCATTTTGTGAACCAGCAATAATATCTTTTTTTTATATAACTAGTCATAGGGGCACAATTTTTTTCAGCTGAAACCAGTAAGAATGAAGATTTATAAACGAAGAAGCTCACCTTCTTATCACTAAAAAAAAAGAAAACAATGCAATTTTGGCATTTTGCCAATCCAAATATAAAAGACATTCATTGTGTGAAAATTTGTAAACACTAAGATGATTTTCAGGGCTTAAACCTGACCATCATCAGCAGCTCTGATATTTGTTCAGCCTTTTTATTTGGAAATTCAGCTGGTAACCAAAATATTTTAGCAAACTAATCTGGAACAAGAGAGTCACAAGCCTTGAGCATCTGCCAACGCTCCACTTTTTGGAAAAAGAGTGGAAGGATCCCTCCTGATCATGCAGATAAGTTTTCAGGTTTGTCTCTTCCTTTTTCCTGTACCTAGGACATCTTCCCAGTTTGAAAATTCATGTCTTTGTTTTAAAATGTTGCACTCCTACATGTAGCTGTTTACATGTAGAACAGGACTGGAGAAGGTCTCAGTTAGCAATTGCAGCCTGATGTTTTCATTCAGCCACTATGAATAAAGTGGATTAAATAATTCCTAAATGGATCAAACCTCCACCACCCTACCCCCTCAATGATTATAAATCTCCATGAATTCTTACTCTTAAAATGTTCATGGTAATTTGCACCTATTTTCTCTTGTTATAGCTATAAAGTCTGCTTTAAACAGCTGCAATTTTAGTCTTTGTTTCATGCCATTTAATCAGTTTGATAAACTTCTAGATGGCAATTACATCGGTACTATTCTTTATCAGGTTGAACACTTAACATTTTGTTTCACTGTATAAGATAGTGTTTATCTGTAATTCTAAAAGTCTTTCAGTCTGTTCTTACCTTTCTTAAACAAGAGCAATCCACACTCTACTTGCTCAATATTAGGGGCAGTTTCCTGCACTATCAACTGGTATTGATAGCTTATCTTCTTATTGTGATTTCTATTGCATCCAGGTTTTAATCCTTTTATGATTTAACTAATTAGATCATACTGATTATTTGAGAGGTACATGGGTCTACATTTTCTTATACTTAGCTTGGTCACATTTCTGTTGTATCTGTTGTTGAGATATCAAATTTGATAGGTCACTTTCCTGCATATTTGCTGAAAATACTCCCCACTTTTACTCATTGAGCTCTATAGTTGGCTTGGTGTAAACGTTGTAAAAATGTGCCTCATAACTAACCATTTAGGGAGTCCTGCTTTTTCCTTCAACAGGAAAGGAGTTACATACCATTTAGTCAAACTTCCCTTCTCAGAACTCGTTTATATCTGAAATCCAGGATGACAAACAATATACTGGGTGACAGAATATTGAATACTTAAGCAGAATCTAAAAAGAGATTATTTAATTTTCTTTGCTTTTGAGTAACATCTGTCTTATGGAAGATACCCACTTTATCTGATGCCATATATCATTGTGAGGTCTTGGTTTCATTCTACCACATTTTCCAGTAAGCGTTTTAAAATATTCTCTCAAATGAGTCTTGAATCTCACATACTGCTGAGGTCAGTCTGGTAAGACTGTAGGTGTCTGTTGGAGCAATTGCTTTTCCATTTCAATATGCAAGAGTAATAGTCTAGGTTTGGAAATTTATTTTAGGTTTGTGTCTAGTATGAAACTCTGAAATCCTTTAGTCATGCTGTTTGAAAAAAAAGCCATCTTTTGTGGCATTGCCATCATGCTGGGAAAAACCATGCAGCAGCTCTGGAAAAAAATCTGGGTTTTTTATTACTTTTGTCATTTTTTATGTCAAATATTCAGTCTGTTGGTACTCCCTATATCATTCCATATGGAGACACAATGCTACCTGTTGATGCTTCAAATTTTTCTATATCTGGTTAGTCAAACTCTTGCTCACAGAATGTGCATTTCTCCTGTGGGAGGCATAAGCAGCCATTTCCAAAATCTCATGCATTTTAGAAAGGTAGACCTCAGTGGCTTATTTGTCCTTTTTTTCTCAAACTTTGGCATTGCTTTATAAAGCATTGGTTTTATACAAGTTTTGCTAAAAAATACATAAGTAAGGGATTATTAAATGCAGGAATAAAAGGTACATTGGCTAACTGAGAATACAATAGAAGATAGGTAAGCAAACTGACAACTCAGTCAAAGTTCTCTTTATTTACTTTTTGTGGATAGTGAGTTCTTGAAGCCATCATGATTTTTTTTTTTCTTAACGCAAAAATCTATCACTTGTGAGAAGCATTTTATTCATTAGGACTGGCATTTAGTCCACATTTTGTGGAACATGCTTATACCTGTAACAAAAATGAATTTTTTTCAAAAATAAATGATTGAAAGTTATATTATATTTCAGTGGAGCCTGTTGATCCCTGCTTGTTGGGACTGTTTTGCTGAGAAATGCATGAAAAAAAAAATTCTTAAAGCCATAAAATGCAGGCCAAAAAGCTTGGTGTTTGGGTGGCTTTGGATGTGTATTTTTCTTTTGTTAAACAGTTGTTTCATATAAGTAAATGCTGTTCTACCCCCTGCTTTGGAAGCTTAACTTTGCTAGAGAATATGTGAAATGGTTCTGATGTGGATCAGGACCAGCTGTATTAGTGCAACAATAAACATGGTCTTGCCACTTTCGGATAGTGTTATGCAGACTTTTGGTGAGTCATCTTTCACGTACAATGGAGGGAAGAGTAATTCTTTCCGATGTAAAAAGTGAAATTCTGTGGTTTGAATAGTGCAATTCATTAGAATTTAGCTCTTGTTTTGTAGAAATCAGTAGAATCCAGAGGAGGAATAGAGAGCTCTTCTTAGTGTAGCTGCTTTGTGTGGAAATATTTAGGACAGCTACAGATGACTCAGTGATTGGTGGAGGATTAGTGGTCATGAGCTGTAGCATCTTAAATCCCCTTGCAGATGATCCTATTTGGATTTTGAACATGCTTTAATTTGTGCTCATTAGTTTCACAGAGCTAATTGAGTCTTTCCTGAGCATGTCTGCATAAGCAAGTCCAGATGTTCTTTCAAAAGATCATGAGAACATTTCTTTTAGAAGGCCCTGAGAAATTCTTTATAGTCCTTGACGTGTTTGACACTATTATGCTGCAGTCATTCAATGCCCACATTAACCAGTCTTAATGACCAGGGCAAAATGAGGTTATTTCAAATAACAACTCTGCCAATAACAAACATCTTGTGTCACTCTATACATTTGTGAAACCTTTGTTCTTAATATTTAATTTTACCCTTTTTTCCCTGTTGCCTTGCAATACTAATCAATTAATGCATAACCGAGTATTATGAATTGTGTATAAGCTTTGGCTTATGTTTTTGAGGGAGAAAAGATGATTTTGGTAGTATTATTGGAAGGACAATGGGTCCCAAACTTGCTTCCCACTGATTCTAAATGTCAGTCATACATCAGAGGTCAGACAAAGAGACAAAACAAGTCAAATAGAAGAAAGCAGATTCGGTATAGACATACCTTGAAATCAACACTGACACTGTTGTTTGCAGAATGCTTCATGTCTCCTTACTGAGATGCAACCCACCATGGGCTTAGGTGCCCACTCAAATAGCATTTTGCATATTCTGAGCCTTTTTTGAAAGCTCTGCACAAAGAAATGAGACTGGAGTATTTCACAGATATAAACACATCTGTAAGGCTTGCTATGGCAGGCACAGGGATGGCAACATAAGCAAATACAGACATGAACCCTTTTGCTCTTGCTGTAAGTGGCTGTCAGAGCCTGGCTTTGGCCAGCAGCTTTGGCCAGAAGCTGTCTGCTGCCAAGTGATGCTGCTGCCAGGTGATCCTCAGTCAGATACAGTGTTCTGTTGATGCAGTTACAGAGCTTTTGTATTGGAGCTTGCTGCTGACAGTGCTTACTGAAGTTAACATGATTTTTCTTTGATATTCCCTTACCATAATGGCTCTGCAAACACCCCCAGCGTGCTGGGAAATGGGGATAACACGATCTCAATTTAAGGAATTTTTTTTTATAAGGAATTTTTCCAGCTTGAGGCCAGATAATATCAAGGCTGTTATGTAAATATCAAGGCTGTTATGTAAATCAAGCTGTTACAAGACTTAGGTATGTTTCTAATATTTGTTAATTAAGGGGAGCAGGTTACCTTTATCTCCTTTTTCAATGACTTAGTGGCACAGTCTTTTCCTTATGAGTGTAGGATGCAGGGAATTTTATAAATTCCATCATTGATGAGTTGCACCAAATTTTTGCTTGAAATGATTTAATAATTTGTAGTTTTGCTTGTTAGTCACCTCCATGCTGGAAATGCTTGTTAGTCAGCTCCATGCTGGAAATGCTCAGTATATGGTTCCTCCTCTTCCTGTGTTTCTTAGGAATGCCAAGAGTCATTTGCCTAGCTCCAATTTTGTTAAAAATATTAAATTTAATCTTCTGTAGAAGTTTTGTCTTTAACATCAAGCAAATGAAGGTTTTGGTCAAGAAATAAAGCAGCTACAAATTAGTCAAGCATTGGGGAAAGAGCAACTTCATTTTTTTTAATTTTTATTTTTTAATGCATCTAAATTTAAGTCACCCATTCTGGCAATAGCTGTTCAGAAGGAACGGCTGCCAAGACGGTAAACATTTTGAATTTATTTGTATAAATGTGAAATGATGTTCTGCAGCCCTAAAATAAAAGCCAAGTTCTAGGCTTCAAAGCCCAGGGTTTAAGTGGGAAAATAGACCAACTATTCCTGTGGGCTTCCTGGAGAGCTGAAACCATAATGGGCTAAATAGAAGCAACATAAATAGAAAGAAACCCCAGTATTCCCCAAGGGATTGAATGTGAGAATTAAATGGTGGAAAGAAACAAGAAGACTGGCATGTTATCTTTTTTTCTTGTATGCTTCCAGTATTTATCAGACAGGTAATTTTCAGCAGTCAGAAATAAAACTAAGGGTGCATAATTAAGATTTGGTAAAAGAACAGAATATTAACTCAGTAGAGGGGGTTATGTTTAAGGGAATGAAGCTCATCAGCAATGCTGTAATAATTCCTATGAATGCACCCAATGGGATGCTGAACTGTAAAGACACAGTCAAAACCAAACAAAATCTCACAGTATCTTGCAGTGAGTTTTTATAGAAGAGATGCCAAAATAAAGACCAGATTAAGCAAAACCAGTAAAGACTTCTGAAAAAAAAAAAGTGAAATAAGATGTTTAATGTGAAATGTAAACAACCAGGAATTGTAAACTGCTAGATTAATGTAAGGATTTTGTAAATGCTGTGATGAAAAAGCAGCATGTTCCACCTGCTCTGTAAACAAGCAGAAGGAGCTTAGCTTAACTCTGAATCTAAAACACATTAGGGAAATGGAATTAGGCAAAGACAAATGTCAGCAATGTTGAGACAGAAAAACAAGGTAATAGTTGCATCTTGGACATTCTGCAAAGCCTTACAGTGAGACAGAGAAAAATTATCTATAATCAGAGAGAAAGGTGGCTAAAAATGGGCTGAGATTGAGAGAGTGAAGACAGTGAGAGGTGTGTCAAGATTGAAGAATATGTACAGCATACAGGGAAAGAGAAAGGGGAAAGATTCCTTGGAATCTCGGAATTATGATCCTGGGAATGGGAAATGTAAGATGGGCAGTAAAAGTTATTAGAAACAGCAGTACTAAAAGGTGTTGCTAAAATTCTTAAAGATTCTAAAGAGAAAAAACAGGTGGTTACTAAATTCAGTGGCAAAGCTCTTGTTAAAACCATTAGGGCCAGGTCAGACTTTGGGGACAGAAAAGGAATGGAACAGCAGATAAATGGCAAGGATGACAATGAGAGGAATACCAAGATACAACTATCAAGTGTGTAAAAGGCTGAATTGCTATTAGCAGCTTATGCCTTCTGTGTCTAAAGGCAGCTGATTTTATTTGCTCAAACCATGCTGTAGAAAGATTTTTGCCCAGTCAAGATATCTTTTAACATCTTCTTGTGAGATTACAGGATCTTAAATATGGATCATTTTTCAAAAAAATTTCAAGTAATGTTGATGTATTTCAGTGAAGCTGAGATAGACAGATACATGATAGATAGATAGATAGATAGATAGATAGATAGATAGATAGATAGTAGAAATATCTGTGCTATAAAATTAAAGATCTGTGCAGAATGATTCTGCTTGTTCCCATGAAAAACATGCATATTCCAAATAGAAAGCTGTTATTACCATTATCAGTTGGATATTTTAAAACCACGTTATTATTTCATAGTCAGGAAAATATTTTAGTGATTAACTGTGGTTGTCTTTGCTAGGGAACACCTCATTCATCCTGTCAGATACTCCCTTTCTGGCAGTGGAAAGGACTGCAAACCCTTTCACATCCCAAATGGGCATATGGCTGCTTGTGTGTTTTCCAGTAACTCTTTAGGGAATTCAGCTTCTTGCTTCAGACTTTCCCTTTTGATGTAATGGGTTGTCTGCAATGCAATGTGGTAACTGCACTGTATTTTTTTTTTTTTAATGAACACAGTTTTCCAATAGTTCTTGAAAACACCTTCAAATTGTGCAGTTCCTGTAGGGTATGCATTCTCCAAGAAACAAAACAAAAGGATCACAGAGGAAAAAATATATAATTTATATATTTGGGGAGATTTGAGTTGTTTCTGAGTCTCAGATTTGTGCAGAATGCACATAGCAGTATTTTGTCCAAACTGATATTGTTCACTTACATTGGAATTCTCCATTTTATGAATCCAGGCTGTGGGATCTTCAGGATGGTATTGTTAGCTCAACTCTTGTGTTCTGTCTGTTCTGGCCAGCAGCAACTTTTACTCATGTAAGGTTCTGCACTTAAATTTTTATTTCTTTAAAGGTCTCAGAATATGGTATAGTATTATCCAGTCTTCTATGTCATCGCCCTCTTTTTCATCCAATATGTGTACTTGTACATTTTCAAGCCACAGCACCGTGGTCCTAACTAATCTTATGTAAAATGACTTGGAGTCCTAAATATGGACAAAGAGAGGAAAATGTGTATATTTGTGAGTTACTTTCTAAATGAAGACGTATTTCATTTTTATTCCTATCTTTAAACATCCAGTTTCAGAACTAAGTGGTAGGTTTTTCTGATTTTGAAAATCTTGAGATATTAAATATAAATTTAAAGCCACTTTACCCCAAAAAAATCTCTGTTCCTCCTAAGTCACAAAATCTGCATCCCTACATAAAATGCACAAATAAATTTTACATCTTTCTTCACTGGGCTGGGCATTGGACCACAGGAGAGGGTATTTATATCCACCAGCGTGAACCTGATTCTCCACCCTCCACATGGAGTAACAACATGAAGAGGTCATCTCTGGTGATAACAGTCTGCTGGTTATGATTTGCCTAAATTGGATCTAGCCCAGTCATTGAAGGTCGATAGAATTTCATCACTGTGGGAATGATAAGCATAAATAATTGACAGATTTCTTATGTGTGATTTCTTATGTTTGACTACAATGAGCAGATTTAAGCATGTGCTGATAACCATTACAAATATGTTTTAAAAAAGGAGAATTTATTTATTTTTCTCAATTATTCTTCTATTATGGAGAGGTCATTGAAGACTGATGCAACTGCAGTATTTCTATTTTGTGCAGACACCAAATGATGGTGGTCAAGGGATGCCTGAGAACACAGTGGGAGGATGGAACACCTTTGCAGGACATGCCTTGGGTGGGGTTTGGCACAGTGGCTGACTTTCATCTGTAAGAACAGCCTGTGCAGAAAGGACACTCACCAATTAATCAGCTGGATGCATTTTTAAACATGTTCTGAATCTCAGAAGACTATTTTGTGAACATCTTCTTTCAAACCACTACAAATTTGCCAAAACCAGCAAATACTTGTCTGAGGCCTTAGGATTTATGCCTGTGGGATTAAGCTTTGTAGTCGAGCAGTTCCTAAGCAGTGCCACAAAATGTTACAAAGGATGTGCTGGCAAGGTGCTTGCAGCTAAGTAAATCATTGTCTTCCTTTTAATGTGAGAGTACAAGGAGTACAGCAATCCCATCAGTGATCTTTCCTGATTGCCCTGCCCACTCCTGCTTCCCTGTATTACAGCTGCTCCTCTTGGGGGCCATTTCATGGTGAGTCAGCAGCAGCAATGAAAGCAGATGGATTTTGTGCTTCAGATGCAAGAGACTTTGCAGAGGTTCTCATCGGGAACATACAGAGAGAGGCACCTATAGTATTGTTATTTATTGGGACTTAAATTATTTAGTATGGTTTTATGGAAAAGGTTATGTTAGATTTTTAAAAATACAGCTTCCCTTATACTGGGTGGTCAGTCAGATGGAGTGGTGGTTTTCCAATGGGTCAATCAGTGAAAAGAAAATCTCTGAAACTCCTTAATGTACCTCTTGCTCAAAGGCCAGAGCAAATTCTCCTTTTTCAAGGAACCATTCTGTCAAAAATATGTCGCTTGTATGTACATATAAAATATTTTACTACTATATCTGGCATGGGTGAGCTTCAACTTACTTGTTTACCTACCTCTAAAATGAATAGTGTAGTTATATAAACCTCATCTGTAGAATATGATCAAAACCCTGTCTGAAAATAACATTTTCTAAAAGGAAAAAGTTGCCTCACTGTAACGCTTTATGTCAAAAAATACTGACAAATATGCCTTACAAAGTTGCCAAAGGCAGGGAAACAAATTTTTAAAAACGTCTGCATATTACTGGTACAATTTTTAAAAGGTTCTGTAAGTATGGGTCATTTAAAATTATACTTAAATATAGGAGTTTGTAAGAATAACAAATCAAATAATGATCTTTCTACAGAAAAATAGTATATACAATAACTAAAAAAAAAAAAAAAAAGGCTGTCCAGAAAAATATGAAGGGAGATGTCAGAAGTAGAAAAGATGAATTATGGAAACAGGGACAAACTAAAACAATTCACCCATCTTTGTACATTTGGCCGCCACAGTGGCTGAGCAATACTATCTATTTTTGCTTTTTCACCTTGGCAGTAGCTGAAGTTTTATCTCCTGTCAATGCCTAAGGTGAATTCTGTGTAGCTATGGATACTCATGCAGCCTGCATGATATCCATGTCCCAAAATGAGGGAGGCCTCAATCTGATTCTGTGTACAAACAGAGCTGCAGGACATTGTGGTTTTGCCTGACAAATTTTGTACATTTCTAAACAAATTTTGTAAAAGCGAAGCACAATTTTTTATCCAAGCAAGGGAAGTTATCTGGAACCAATGTTTTACAGGCATCAGCCAAAGTGAGGACAATTTTCCTTCTCTGTGATTGCAGTAGAAGATGAAGTGTTCTCCAGCCAGCTGCAGTGCACTAGGCCAGAGTCTCTGGATTAAAAAAACGTGTGCTGTGACCCGGGCAGAGTCATCACGCAGCTGATACAGAATAACAAGTCATTCCTAGGAGCAGCTGCTGCACCAAGCCAGGGTTCTAACCCTTCCAGTGTCAGTGAGTCCTGTTAGGTCCTGATTAACTCAAAGAGACCTTATTATCTCAAAAAATTCAGCACTTCTCCTGAATAGCACTTTACCGTGCAGACTGCTTTGCAGTTCCCAGAGGTTTGGTCACCAGTAAAGCTCCTGTCTCCAAAACTGTGCTCTCCAACCTACTCCCAGCAGAGTGATCAGTTTAATGCCACCAGTTTTGCGTGTGTGTATATAATTTATACAGTGTGTTTCACATTTCGGTGGTAGTGGTAGCATAAAGTTTGCCAAGAGAACAGTCAGCTCTCCAAGAGTTTCCAATACATGTCCCCTGTACATGCCAAGCTAAATGAGGTCCTGGTGATGACACAAAATGATTGGCAGCAGGGACAGTCAGGCAAGCAGGGCTGGCGCAGAGCAGAGCCCTTCCCAGGCACAGAAGTTGTAGTTTCACAGGATCCTTTCTCAACTGCAGATACAGCCAGTTCCTTTCATCTGCCCAGTCACATGCCTGTTATTAAATTATTGCCATCTGTTAGTTGGGAACTCCCTTTAGAAGCACAAAAGAGCCAATTACAGGGATATCTGGCTTAAAAGAATTCTACTTTACCCTGCAGAGTGTGGTAACATATCAGTCTTGAATCACAACAAAAATGGTACAGTAATAGTAGTGGGAATTGTTCAGAAAGGTGTTAATTTTCAAACTTCCGAATCAAATGGCTGACTTAATTCCAGTTTTCTCTAAAACAGTTCCTTTCCTGCTGCAAAGCATCCAGGCATGTTTTCTGTTTGGATTTTTTTGGTGGTTGTTTTTTTTGGTTGGTTGATGTGGGTTTTTTGTGGTGTGTTGAACATGTGTGAAAACACAGAAAAAAGGGAAATTATGTTCATATCTTATGCAATTTGATCTTAAGGAGGTTGGTGAGCAGCAGCTCCCATAAATTATGTCCTGTTTCATGTCAGCTTCGGCAATTGAAACGATCAGGTAGTTTGGAATATCTTTGCCAGGTAGCATTGACTTGCGTTGGCTGTCAGGCTTGACAAGAAAAATCTTGTATTATGTTCTATGGGGTTTTTATAAATTATTTTTTAAATGCAAATAATACAGGTTTTGGATCAACTGTTCAGCTGTGTGAAATTACTCACAGTGCTCACTGAGTAGTATGCTGCTCTATCTGTATAGTCAAACATTGCATCCATACCCATCTGTGACTCTCACTGCATACTGGGAGGGTAGCTGAGTGATTTATCCTGTATAAACCTCTGCTGAGGATGCCACATCCTGTGTCTGCACATGAATGGCCACATTTTCAGTACAAGCCAAACTGATACATTGCAGGAATTAATGATTTCACTAAGAAATCTCTCACTAAGAAAATTCTTAAGCGCTTCAAACTTTTATTCCTTTGCAATGTTCTGCGTAGTGGTAGTTGACATCAGTAACTGTTATTTATAATTTTAGTAACCATTTAGAGTATGTTAGAGTATGTTTCTAGCCTTTTATGTAGCTTGTATATGAGATACAGTATAAATTGCCTAATATTTTTTTCCATCTTCTAGATCTTTACTGTTATTTTTGCAAAAGATATTTTATTAACTATGGAACATGCTTCATCTTTGAGAAGTGACTGAAGTCTGGTGATCCATAGATGATGAGCTGTTTTGACTCACTGTGTGTGAGGATGGGAAACTTTTTCTATTAATACATTATTTAGTATTTTCTACTGAGTAAATGTCTTCTAACTTTAGCTTGTTCACTTTTTATTTAATTTTTAATTCCTCTTCCCTTCCTGTGCGTTTTCAACCAAAACTTTCTTCCTGTCACTCTCATCAAATGTGACCTCATCAAGGCCTGGGAATTTCAAAATTTATCCATTCCTTTTTGCTAATGAATTCTCCCCCAGAAAATTTCTCAGTTAGGTGGAGTCCCTTTTACTTAAATAACTTTGCTTGATCCAATTCTGTCCTGACCCATTTCTGTATTTCCTGAATGATTTCCATGACTTTTGAAACCTGGGAAAATATTATTTAGAAAAGCTAAATGAAGGTGTTTTGATATAACTGTTATTGAAACAGTGAGGTTTGTTGCAGAAAATACACAAAGCTGGAGATGCAATTAAGCTCTTCTTCCATCCCACTCCCCCCATTCACACACTGCTCAATGGAAACACATTCTGGCAAAGACAAAAAGCTGTAGCTAAACAACATTAGTGGGTGAGTCACTCAGAGCGAAAAGGAAGGAAGGAAGGAAGGAAGGAAGGAAGGCAGGCAGGCAGGCTGGCTGTCTCTGCTGCTTGATAAGAGCAAAACTAGGTCCAGATGGTCCCTGTAAATCTTCCCATACATTCCTGAAAAAGAGAGCACAGAACCATCAAGGGCCACGCTTATGTTTTCAGTAGTTCACATTTTCTTGGTGCAACAGGGACTTTCAAGCACATGGGACCCTCCTCATCAGGCTTTTCACAGATTAAGATCAATCAGGCCATGCTGAGTGCCGTGTTGCTTGCTTGTAGTTGAACTACTATTCAACTACATTGAATAGTAGTTCAATGACTAATATGAATAACTGAGAATGCGGGATCAAAAGAACTTCATTTCAGTGCCATGACTTTGCAGAGACCACAACAGCTCTGGTTGCAGAGGATCCCTACTGGATCCTTGGCCAGATTCCAGGACAAGTGGAGTCTCTGGAGTAATGACAATGAAGCAAACCCTAATAAGCGTGTGCAGGTTTAGTGTTTGAAATGTTTCTGTGTTCAGCAAGCTTTGGTGGGTTTTCACAAGAAAAGTGAAATACGTTAGGCCATCTCCTGTCAAATTTCCACACTTTGTTCCTTAGTTTGGTGATATGAAAGGCTTTCAAAGAATAAGCATTACTCTTCTCCCTTGCTTCATTTTCAGAAGTTCAATAAGTGTTTTGTCCAAGATTGTTCTTTATTATGCTTCTCTAGTGTGAGAGACAGAGTTTGGTTTTGGATGATTTCTACTTAAGTAGCTAGAGCTGTACAAACTTCCAAAAGTAGAACTGTGTGGTGACCCGCCTGCTGCAAATATGATCAAGATGGTGTTACTAGTATGGTTTGAGGAGTGTCTATGTGTTTGGGAGCCTGTGTGTGGGGCAGTACCTGTACTTCTGTATCAACATCATAAATGCATTGTGTTTTTCACTGCTACCCTGTCAGGAAAATATCCTTGATATAAGGAGTAAAGAGCATTCAAGAAATTGCAGTGCTATATGGATAATTCTAATTTATGTAAATTAGAGCTTCTGAGAGTGTTGGCTAATGATTAAAACTCTGTTAAACAAGACCCTTCAAGTTTAACTCGCAGCTCTGCACAGCCATTGGCTGCTGTGGGCAGGCATCACTTGCCACCTATTAATCAATCCATTGAAACTCAGTGCAAAGGTGGTGCAGGCTGGAATATATTTTTAAAGCACAATCATGTTAAGAAGCACAATTTTTTTCAGAAGTCATTGTGTAAAAACAAGAGTAAATCACCTTTGAAGTAGCTTATGCCAACAGGTTTGGGCCTGAAGTTCCTGGCTGAAACATTTCTTGCAGGTTGGTATGACAAAGTGATTAGGTGTGGGCCAGTATGAAGTAAAACTGCTGGTAGCTGCTCTTTGAATTATCCTACTTTGACTGCAAGCTGAAAACTGATACTGTAAGTCAGTCACTCATATAGCTCATCAGAAAAAATAAAAATAAGCCCTAACTAAGGGAAGGAGTGGATGTGAGCACAGCTGCCTGACCTTTGCCGAGGAAGATCCATAAACCTTTGCATTCACATCATGTTGTGGAGAGGTTTTCCTCACCACTCCCTGAGGGAGCTGCCCCCTCTTCAGCTCTTCAAGGGAAGCAGGCAGAGCGCTGACCTGGGTGACACTGGATGAGGGTTTGCAGCAAGCCCCTTGCTCACTCCTGCATTTTGTCCCAACACAGGTGGGAGGAGTGCAGTTACTTCCCCAGAGTAGATCAGCCTGCAAATGTTCTCCAGCGGTCAGCACAGCTGGCTTCAGTTTGGCAAAGGGCAGCACAGTACTGCTGTGCATTGCTGGAACAGTTCTGATAGATTTTTCTTTGGCTTTAGTCAGGCCTCTCTTCTAAATGCAAAGCAAATGCCACACAGACATAGTCTGAAACAGGAGAAAATAGCTCCAGACAGCCCTTAGAAGTGAAAGCATCAGTCTGAGGAGCACCACAGAGGGAAATGTGTTTGAACTGGCCTTTAAACCTGACTTTAGCTGAGGACATGGGGATTTTTTTGTTGTTTTGTTTTAACTTGATAAAAGACAAAATCTCAGAGTCAAAAGAGGTTTTTGTTTCTAAAAAGCTTGCTTGTTCTGTGAGATCTGGAGGGAGAAAGAATTTGAAAATCTGTCAAGAAAATGAAATATACACATCTGGTGTTCATTGAGTTAATTTTGCATTTTTATGGTGTTGATGCTTGTAGATTGGAGATGCTTGACAAAGCTGGTATTTATGCACAAAGATTTTTTTTTTTACTGAATAAGTGACCCTCTACCATAACGCAGCTGCACGGAAGAAAAATTTCTTTAATTTAAATTAGCTTCATCTTCAGATTGGTTTGGTTTTTGCTGGTTTGGAAAAACTCTACGGTGCTTTCTTGATTGCGTCCTTGGAGTTATCACACCATTACTGTGCTTCTTGGAGTGCAGTTTGTCAAAAGAATGACAATAGGAGAAATGGGCTCAACTTTTTGACTTCACAAGATCAGCCAAACCCCAAAATTTGAAAATTATTTCGTGGTGGCTCAAAGGATAAAATAGGTGCTATGGAAGTGTCATGAGCATCCATAATAAATTATGTGATCTCAGTCGAAATCAAAAGCTTCTGATTTTTGTAGCCTTTTAGAGCACTGGTTTGGGTTCTTTTAGTGATGGTGGAATAATCATCAGAAAGTGATGGAAGCTTTGTCATTTGAGACATTTAAAGAATAAAAGGAAAAAAAAAGCAGGTTCAAGTACTTCTGAGAATAATCCAGCCCTGAATTTCATTTCCTCCAAATAACAATCCATCAATAACTATTAATTCCCTGGTCAAGAGAGAGTGCCTTTTGCATCCACTGGCTGCTTGTAGTAGCTTCCAAAAAGGAAGCATAAGATGCAGAAATGCATTCTTCACATAACACATACACTTCTAAGAAAGAACACAATGTCATTAAAATTAGTGAAGATTGCAAAATGCCACAAACAGTAAAATCTTCTCTTGCTTAAAATTCTTCCTGCAGAGTTCTGTTACAACACATTATAAATGGTAGGAACACTATGGGATGCAGAAATAGGTTGGGTTATGAAATAAAAATCAAAAAACTGTGAGTGACTTAAATGGAGTCATTTTGGTTTTATACAGAGCTAGACGTGGAGCACCCACAAGATCTGTTCACTTTGTGGATTGATGATGCTTTACTTCCAGCTGACAGACAGCACAGGGCTGACCTCACACAGCCTCTTCACATGTAAAATGCAAGGTTTTTAAAGCTAGGTCAGTCTGACTCCTGGCTGCTGTGTTTCTACTCCCATCCCAATTTCCAAGAAATCCCTCCTCTGAGATTTCTCACAAGCTGGCTGCATGTTGAACTAAGTTAAGGAAGACTCACGCCTTCCTTGACTTGGGATCCAGAGAGTTGCGAGGCAGCATGACCATGCAACCATGATCAGGACAGCCAGTCGATGGATACAGGTGCCTGCAGATTCATGTCTTCTCTGTGTCTGTGTCACTCAGTTTAACTCCTTGATCCTATATCAGAATTAATCAGCTGTGATTGAAATAAACAGAAATTTTCAACTTTCCCAAAGAACCATAAATGTAGAAGGCTAATGGCATTGCCTTCTCATTCAGACTTTGGCAGGACTCACAACCTTTCTGCAAGTGTACAATAAGACAGTGCTGAGGGGAGACACAGAATGAAGGGAAAGCAGATGTAAAAATAAGTAAATAATACTAGAATGACAACCTTTAGACTAAATGAGAACATTGATCAATACAGTGTGTAGAAATGTCTTATGCAAGTTCATCAAATGACAGAGTATAAAAGTGGTGGAATGGGTTAAGTATTCAAAATTTACCACTATGTAAGTTTGTAAAAATGGTCAAAGAATTTGCAGCAACAATGAGTTTTCTAAAGGATGATCAAACTGGCATAGCTTTGACAAAAATGAGAATTATGATATGTTGACCTGAGGGAAAGTCTAATGGGAGTTTAGGAGAAAATAATGATTTCAAAGAAAACATACACAGGTCTTCTGAAAAAGATTCATAAACGACAGCTGGGGGAGGTATTATATAAGAATGAGTCCAAATTCCCATTTATTTGGCATGCAAGAAAGGAAAATTAATGCAAATGTAATGGATCTGTGATAACTGAAAGTCACAGACCTTAAGTGAAAAGAGTTCTTGAACCGAGGAAGGGATGAAAGCAGGTAGCAACTCATTTAATCCAGCTAAGAATAAAGATTAGTGCTGGTGATGATCAGTCATCTTTTCAGAACCATCTTATCAGAGCCATGCTCTGGCCATTCCTCCCTTGGCTTAAAGCAGCTGAAGTATTTTCGTGGTGAGTTAATGTCAGATAATAGACCATTAGGAATGTTGCATTTTTCCAAATGGCTGGTTTTACATAGGAATTAGCATGGTTCATATTAGCATTATGCATGAGTGCTATGCAGGCATTAACCAAGGGAAAATGAGATGTTTACAACCTCTGTTCCCATTTTATTTGTTGTAGTACTTGTCTTTGGAATTCAGGCCTTCCTCCCCTCAGATAGTCCTCTATTTTCTGCAGACATTTGGATATGTAGAAATCTTCTCATACTCACAGTTGCAAATTGCTACCAAAAAAATAAAATTGCATAACTAGTAAAATAAAATCACCATAATAATTTTTCATCAGGAAACTATAGTATAACATTTTAGAGTTTAAGTGGTCTATAACAGCCTTGGATGGAAAGAGGGGGCCAAAAAAGCAATATATGTGTAAAGAAAGAAATTGGAGTATTTTGGCAAAACCAGAGACCAATCTTGGTTCCTCTAATCAGAAAAGCTTATGAGAATGCAGCCAGTGATGCTTAGAAATTAAGCAAAGGAAAAGAAAAATTAAATCCCAGCTATCTACGGGGCAGCCTGAATCACATAAATCTCTGCAAGTATAAGAAGCAACCATAAGTTGATACATAGGTAGATAATATGATATATATGAGTAGATGTCAGAGTGCAAAGATCTAATGGATGGTTGCTTGGTTCTGTCCTACCTGGTGTGATTTCCATGGCTCTGAGTAATCCTCTACAAGATGCTACATTGATATGCTTCTCCCGCACAGCCAGCTGGAATTTGGAAAAGAAAACCCAACTCCACAGATGTTGGCGTGCCAGAGTTACACTTTCAAATACAAACTACCCAGCCTTTTTTATTATCTTTGTTTTATTCTATTCGTTGCTGTATTTGTCTCTGTTATAGTAAATAAGCGGTGCTTATTTTTAAGCAGCTATAAAAATAGATAAGTCATAAAATAGATGGAACAAAACAAGGCAAAATGTGAATTCTTCTTTAATACAGTCATGCATTCTAATTCTTATTTTCCACTAGAGGCTGTTCCACAAAAGAGTTTAGGGGGTATAATTGTTCCTATTAATACATGTTAATTGTAAAAGTCTACTTCACTTGAAAAGTTCTTCTGTAAAACACTAATGCTATGAGCAATGGCACTATTTGAAAAATGTAAAATTAGAAATATTTGTAATTATTTTGAGGGTATAGTTATATAGGATAGTTATGCTTAAGTCCTGTCAGTTTTGGGTGAATTAACATGATCTTAAAATGGGAAATGCACCTACAGTTTCTAAAAGACAAAGTCAAGCAGGAGGGGACATGGAGGGGGTAAAAATAACCCAAAATGAATCATCAGTTTAACAATATCTGAACCTGATAGGGAAATACTACTGTACCAGACATGCAGCTCTTCTGCAATATAAACATTTATCTGTTCATGGGGACTCAGTTTTTCTTTCTTTTACATCTAGTCTACTGCTTCACTGGGGCCATAATTTATTAATAGAAATGTATTTAAATGTTTCCACCAAGAAGCATTCACATGTAAAGGAGGATATCTGCCTTTTTAAAAAAGGAAGTTATTGCTTCTATCCATTCATTTTATTCTAAAATCTAATTAATCTTCTTATAAGCTAAATTCTTTCTTCCTAAAAAGCCAATTTTTAGACCCTATCATCGTCCCCTAAGGACAATGGAACTGACCCATTGGCCAGTGTGGGTGATGGATTTCGTCTGCATGTTTGAGTTTAACTTTCAGTCATTTTATGTAACTAGTGGATAAAATTTGTTTCAAAAATTCTATCAGGGACCCCAGGGTTTCTTTTTTTTTGTAAATTTGGAGACTGTTAAGAATGCTTAATAAAATTAATATTTTTTTAAGGCAGGGTTTTTTTGTTTAATCATTAAAATAATATCTTAGAATTCTTGATCAAAACAATTTCTGTGTCACAGGACAAAGCTGAAACACTGTTCACAATTCATCTGCTTTCCTTTTAGAGATGAAAGTTCTCATGATCTACTGTGGCAGCAATCATAGCTTACAGAAAATCATGTAGATAAATAGATATTCTTTGGATTTGAAGGAGAGGAAGTTCACTAAAGAAAAAACAAAGCAATAACCAAGGTATTATGAGTGTTTTTTTCCTTTTAACTAGTGGATCCAAACCTACTTCACTTAGAATTTTTCTGGCAGGCCACCTAAGTTCTGTTCACACTTGTAGAAAGGAGGTGTTTTATTCTTAAGTATAGGGAAACAAGGGCAAAAACACAACATGCAGATGAAAGCTTTGGCATAAGTTTTAAATGAGGAGTGCACAATAGTTTTCTATGAAATAAGAGTGTATTGAGGGATTGAGAAGAGGGTATGAATGTTAAACTTTAGAAAATAAGAGAAGGGACATCTCAAATGCAGAATCTCTAAGAATCACAAGGGGGAAAAAAAAGGAATGGAACTTGCCCCTCTCCAGTCTCTACTGTTGCATATTCTTGGTTTCTGTGGATACCATGATTAAAGTGGGATTCTTTGTTTCTGGTGGGCTCATTTGTATATTCCTTGCTTTCCTAAACTCTTTCCTTAAAACTTCATTTTAACCTAAGGAGCATGGCTAAAAAAAAGTCAGAATAAGTAGAGAGGAGATTAGAATATAAGGAGATTGTTTAAAGCATTTTAGTAATAATGAGGAAAAAAGTGGAATTTTATGGAAAATAAATTAATAATTAAAAAAAAAAATCAATGAACCAGCCTAAGAAAGGCCAAAGTATGTGAACAGAAAGAAGATTGTCATCCAATGGAAAAAGGTTTCTAAAGAGAGAAACTGTGATTTAGCAAGAATAAATCCAAGCATGTTGTATTATATCCCATCTGTTTATGTTGAAAGAAAAGCTAAATAGCACTCAGATTCCTATCTCTAGGATCTTCAGAGCTCCAAAATGACATTTGCTAACCATTATGCCATTGCAGTGAGTCACCTTCTTCACTTCATACCTTTCTCTAACTACTTCAGATTTTTCAGATTTCTTTCTGAATGAAGTAAAACCCATCAGAAACTTAATTAGTTTTTATCTTAAAATAGTAAAGGTTTGCAATACAGTCTGCAAAAATGGCAAGTTCTCAGTGTACAGTGTTTCTTTAATATGTCTGTCCATATGTTCTTGCAGCTTCTAACAATTTTAGGCAGTGAGACTCATTCAGATCAGACTCAAGATGAGTATCAGGAGCTCAAGGTGCTTTCCCTTTGAGGTCTGCAGTTCTGTGAGAGGATGTTCTGCTGTAAATAATCCACCCTTTCCTTTCTCTCAAGGAAGTATCAAATTATCTGCCTGCTGTGTGAGTCCTTGGCCCAAACATTTCTCTGACAAAATTAATGGTACAACTTTTAGCTAGAGTCGGTTTGAAAAATGCAGGTGTGTCATTCTGATAGCTTTAATCAGTTATTTTGGATGATACTCCAAAAAGCACATTAGCTGAGTCAGTTGTGCTTCACTTTTACATGGAAATGTAGACATACACTATTGTACTCTGCAACTAATTAATTTTTTTTAATCCCTTCATTTGGTATGCAAATTTCCTTCAGTATTTAATGCAGGGGAATTTGACAGAATTTAATTTTCTTTCATCAAATTTCATGGTGTTTGGCATGCCTGTATACCAAATTTACTCACTCTTCTCCACAAAGTCAATGTAAAAGAGTATTGCAACTGAGAAAATAAGAATTTTTACATATAACTAGGTTAAAAAATGACATCATGGAGCCCAACATCTTTAGTATAAGTAGAAGGACAGAACACTCTTTAGAGTGCCCACTGAAGGCAGGGGAAATATAACTGAGGTGGATAGCTATAGTGGAGTTAACACCAACATGCTTGCTCTGCTTGTTGCAATAGAAGAGAAGCAGTTGAAAGAAGGATACCTGTGACTTTTAGTGGGTTGTTTAATGTTATGTTATTACAGAGAATCATCTGATATATTCACAAAAATAAAAATATCTGTGTTTTTCCCCTTTCTACTGTTAAACTGTTAATGCTCTAAACATTCTAGAAACACATGTAAATATTGATTATATATAAATTAATGAAAGCAGGTGCTTAGTAAATTAGTTACTCTATTAAATGTAGTAACAGGCAGTGTTCGAAATGCAAGTTGAGTACCCACTTCCATTCTGTTCAGCTATATATGCATGGCATACAGGAAGGGCTACTGTTTACATTTTGTCATAGACAGTTTTCAGTATGCTGAATTTATACTTTTTTATTTGCTTCCCAAAATATTCTTCTTAAAATTTCAGGAAAAAAGCATACTGAAGGATGATAAACTTTTCACAGACTATAATTTATAGTCTTGGAAGTAAATTACAGCTATCAAAACATTTACAACACAGCACAACAAGAAACAAGGTTTGGAGGGAATTATATAAAGTTGTATATAAACAAAGCCTTGGCAATGTCAAATCAAGAGGAGAGATTAATCTGATGGTCTGTTATTCTGTAGCTGCTCTGCAAGAATTCTTTATGCTTTTCTTGGAAGCAAGTGACACCAGTAAGTATGGGAGATGGAAGTCAGAATAGTTGGAGTTCTGACCCGATAGAGAAGTTTTATTGTATGATGGAAGCCTATTTTTCCCTATTTTGGTTTTTTTTTTTTTTTGTGTTTTGAATATAGTGTTTAGCTGGGACCCACTGGCCAAATATACAGTTTCTGCAAGAGTACAACAGGAGGGCGATTGTATCTTCATGAATGAAATGAAAAGGCAACCTCCCACAAAAAGGCAGATGACTACCACTTAACCAACATTAGTTCAGTTAGTACAAATACAGAAATCTGAAATTTGATTAATTTTTATCATTAAAAATCTCCAAAGACATTCCAGGATATGCAGATTTCTGGAGGTTCCCCTCCAGTTTATGACTCATCCATAGACAGATTAGTTGCAGAAGGAGAAGTAAACACAATCTAAGTTTGGAACTTTTACCATCACTTTTTCATGTTTGCAGAAGCTGTCTGATGAAAGATAAACAGTCCTGAAGGAAGAAAAAATCTTTCTACTAGGCCTTATAAGTTAGACCTCAAAAGGTAACAGCATACTTAACATTTGCTTGCCAATCCTTAAAGATGGATTATAGGCTTACATTTAAAAATGTCTGCCAGGGAAGACTGAAGAATAACGTTACATCAAATCTTTCCTCTGAAAATAACCTTGAGTGTGGGAAGGTTACACCTTAGTCTGTGAAAATGTAGCTCTTAAGTTTTCTTTTCTAATGATTTCAAAGATAGCAAATTTTATTCAAAGACACAGGGCTTTAGGCAGCTCTTACCAGTTATGGACCTTCTTTGTTAACTTCTCTCTATTTAAATGAATTTTAAGATACCAGTGGAGGTAGAGTTGATAGTCTATTTGAGCTCCTGAGGGGCATTAGCACAGTGTTTTGCTGTGCAGGATTTGTTTTTCATACAATTAACTAGCTATATGTGACCAGATTGCATGTCTGCACTGTCTGCAGCTTGGACAGCCGTGGTGTTGAACATTATTCAAATATGGACATTTAATGCAAAAATCCTATGTTTTGAAGAGTTAATTTCCTTTTGCTTATTAAAGACAAAATGTAAGGACTTCATAAAGTCAGTTTTAGCGTCTTATGGATGACTATCTCTGTTTAGATAAACAGAACTTTTAATATCAACACTATTAAAATAGGCAGAAAAGGTAGAATAGAGTGCCTATAGGTGAAAAGTGGTATAAGATCTCCTTAAAGATTTTTTTTTTTAATAGTAGTAATAAATTCACTAATTGGCCTATTTTATTGGGGAATTTTATTTGTGGGTTTGGTTATTTTATCCATTCACTTACATTTATGAGCTGAGTTTCAGTAGGAAGTTTCATATATTGTTCACTTATTATAGGCCTATAGTTATGATGAAATATGGATTTGTAACTCAGGTGCTTCCCCACATCTGAGTTATTATCTCTCCTAAATAGTGTTGTATCACCATTTTCTTACACACTTTCCACATCTTTGGTGATAACATGAGCCACCTAAATCCCTCCTGGAAACAATATTGATCCTTCACATTTGTGGCACATGCTATGCTTGAGATAATTCACAACATCTACAGCCTCCAGGTGTAAAGAACACTTCGTTAAATCCTGTCTTTCCCTCATCTGGAACACCTGAAGGGGAACATCTGGCTTATTGTACGCATTGCTTGCATTTGTTTGTGGTTGAAGGTGATAATCTGTGGCAGGTTTTCACTCTTCAGAACAATTTTGAACAACCACTCAAATTTTTTAGCTTTCAGCTGTTGTCCTCAGTATAAGGAGATTGAAAATCATTCCCCTTGGTTTCAATGAAGTAACTTTGATACTTAGGTGGAAATTCTTGACCTCAGGGTTGCATTTCCTATGGGCTGAGTATAGCAGCTACACAATAGCTACTGAGTCTGAGAGATGCCTGGTGTACTGGAGAACACTTGACACTGCCTGGTCCTTACCCAGAAAAAAATCCCTATTTTGTGCTTCAGACCAGTAAACTTTATTGCCGTGGTGTTTATGGAACTGTTCTGGGCCTGCATCCCCTCTTGAAATTCCATGAATCTGTATTGCTTGAAATAGAATGAAAATTGCAGTTTGTCTTAATTCATAGAGAGATTTGCCATGGTACTGTACCTACCTCACAGGGAGCTCTGTGGGAGCCCTCATGTGCTGCAGGGTGGGAATATGCTTTGGGGACATCTTAGAGTCAGACCTGTCACCTTCAGTAGAGGCAGGAGGTGGAGAGCAAGCAGCTGCTTTTGGGAGATGCAGCACAACTGAAGATGCCTCCAAACTCCTTGCTGGAAGTAGTAGGAGTCTTTCATACCACAAAGACTCTCAGATAGTCCTGACCATGTGTGTGGTTACTGTTTTACAGATGATATGCAGTACCTTGAGCCTCGAAGCTCAGGGCGCTTTAGCTAATGTCCAAAGAAGTGATGAGTCCTTCTGTGCCTTCTGGAACAGCTGTGCTCCACACTGCTCCCAGTTCTGCAAAAGGGAAAGTTGATTCTGTGTTCTGCAGTCTATCTTCTCAGAACTGTTTTGGAGTGTCATTTTCAAACCCTATTCCTCTTATATCTTTCATTGTAGGAATGTTGATCCTCATACTTGCAAGTGGAAGCATAGAAATGTTACAAAATTCACTGAAAGTGAATTATTATAAAATAATTTGCATCAGTTGCATACTGATGTCATGTTAGGCACAAATCCTCATTAATTAATTCAGATTTTCCAACTTTGCTTAAGGTCTTCTAGCTCAAGGAGACCTTGATTAAAGGCAGATTGAATCAAACCCAAATAATAGCAGAGGGTAGGAGTGGTGTTTATTTTGACTTTAATAGAGCTGAAGTTCCAGTTTTATTCAAAGCCATGGCTGGAAATATTTTAAACCCGCTATATGAGGGTTATGCTGTAGAAGTTACAAGGGGTAATACAAACATTGCTAAACCCAGTCTTCTGCTGGATGTAAGGAATTTTACCTAACAAAACAAAATTTTATTTAGATTTTATCCTTTATAATTTCACTACTAATTCAGCTCTTGTTTTTATTTTATCCATCATTATTATAAGCCTTTGGCAAAAGAAGCCAAAGCAAAATAGTTTCCCACCCAGACTATCCAATGGTCT
The DNA here is from genome assembly GCA_013400575.1 of Peucedramus taeniatus. Classification (NCBI taxonomy): domain Eukaryota; kingdom Metazoa; phylum Chordata; class Aves; order Passeriformes; family Fringillidae; genus Peucedramus; species Peucedramus taeniatus. The sequence goes on from WBNO01018370.1 coordinate 160,648, forward strand.
TGAGGCAAGGGAAAGGACCTTGTTGTTTGCATAATGATAGCAAAGGTTGCATGTGGTAACACAGTTTCATCTCCAACATTATGATAAATATGTCACAGTACTGTTAGAAATACATATAAGCAGCATTATTAGGGTCTTTAAATGAGGTGCAGTTAGGTTAGGCATGCTGTGAAAGCCATCTCTGTAAGCCTTAAAAAAGCTCAGTAATTTTCCATTCTTTTCCGTAAAACATATTATGGGCATGGAATTCAGTTCATCTAAACTTGACTCACTGAATGAAAGTAATGTAAATGAAATCTGAATTACATCTGTGTTGTGTTATAATGAATAATGTCTGCTCGCTAAGACACTGAGTCAAGGACCTAGTTCTGTGGAGGGAAAATATTTGTGTGTTGCACTGGAAAAGCTGACAGGCATACATCTGTGTGCTCTGCTTCACATGCTGAACACTAGGAATAATGCAAATTGTTGATTTGGCTAGGAGTAGGAAAAACATGGTTCGAGAATCAGACCACTTTCTGCATGACTAATTTTGAGAAGAAAATGCAAAGTCTTGAGTGCTTTTTTTTTCAAGTCTGCTTATTTTGTCTTTCATATTTTGTATTACTTGTGGTATTAGCTTCAGTCTGGAATGTCTTAAGGAAAGTTCAGCAAGTAAATCAACATTTCTTTTTATCCAACATAGATAACTGATTAACAAAGCAGGATATGAAATGGGATATTTAATATGGTCTGAATTTTTCATGTATGTACATGCAGCTTTAAATAAACACTTTAGCTTCCTGAACAAGCAATGCTTGTTACAGAGTTTGAGAGGCTTGTGTGATTTATACGAGAGCTGTTGGAAGGTCTCTAAATCTTTCTGATTTTGAATTTCACTGTGAGGTCAGCTCTGAATATGAACAAACTTTAAGCATGACAATGAACTTTAGGCTGTTCATGTGGTCCAGTTGCATAAAGCTATTTGAGTGTGCACAAGGTTTCTTTCAGAGTTATATGATAATAGCACATCAAAATTTCTAAAATATCATCTCATAAATGTAAACTGATCAATCACTTTTGGCTGTATATTACATATGCCCATACATCAAATACTAGTTTTAAAACTGCAGGGACTGTTTAGAAGACATTTTTTAAAAACATCCAAAAATGTAAACCTGTAGGACCCTGTAACAGATGGGGATTCAATTAATTTTCCAGTGCTCAGGTTAAAATATAAGAGTTTTGTTTGAAATAGAAAGGAAATATTCATTAGGAAAAGCTGCTCACTACCTAGCCTGCAGCTGTCAGGAGGAGGCTGGAAGACTTCGGTGTACAGAATTCTGCTGGATGGCAGCACCACAGGAGACCAAACTTTTACCCTATCAGCAAAACAGAAACAGTGCCAGGGATTCAAACTGCTGCTCCTTCTCTTGGTGCTATACTTTTCTCAATCTTGCTCTAATGGCTGTGCTGATGGCTCAGGGTCATATGCCTCGGAATTTAAGTATCTTCTTAACTAGCTTAGCACAAAAGCTAGTGAGAAGATCTGGATAAAGGCAGCCTTCTGAGGCAAAAACTCAATCTTAAAAAAAAAAAAAAAAAAAGGGAAAAAAAAAGGACAGAGGGGAATGTACTGCCAGTTTTCACGTAGGAATCTTCCTACTTGATATTACAGTTCCTTATGTACCTTATGCACTGCTTCCTTGCATGTCCAGAACTGCCTTTATCTGGATAGCTCAGAGCCTGTTTTCCACCCAGATTTGATTTAGCTCCAAGAACTAGACAGCTGAACAACTAAACACAAGGCAGCCCCAGTGCAGTGCGTGCTCTAGGAGCACATATACCACATTCTTGGGAAGCTAAGAACTTTGAGGTTGTAATAGCTGTGGTAGTTTAAACAAAAGAATTGCCTGCCACTGTATGGAATACATGTGCAGGACTACATGTACATTCTGTTGGGGAGCTCTTTTGACTTTTGGTTATGCAGGTTTATTTTTAAAAGCTCTAGGAAAGGCTCTGCTGTGTTAGGTAGAGCGTTGCAGATGAGCTTTCCATTTCCTTATCAGCCTGAAAGGACTCATGCCTTTGTTTCCCCAGGGAGATACTTTCACCATTGGCTGCCTTGGGCCTCTTCAGTGCTTTTCTCCATATACCAAAGGCAGGTTTAGTCCTGCTGGAGTCTCCACACCTTTGCCATTTGTAATAAGACACCTTTGCTGAGAGAATAACATTCATTTGAATAAAATAATTTTTCCATTTGTAGTCCTCTTTGCATAGCAGATATGAAAAAGTAATGTGTATATCAAACATTTATAGAAAACATTAAGCCACTACAATGTTCTCTTAAGTTATACAAATCATTATTTAAGATAAAAGCACTAAAATTGTTAAGATCCACCCATCTGGCATTTAAAATGGCAAGAGCCCAAATCAGTCTTAATAAAAGATAGAGCTTTGCAACAAAATTTGTTTGCTTTAAAATAAATATTGACGTAATCCATATATATTGGAAAACAATTCTTTTTGAAGTGATACTGTCATCCAAACTCAATTACACTTTCTTTGCTGCAGCTCTCAAGTTCTTAGACAAATTTTGTTTTTACACTCTGCTGTTAGCCCAATATTGGCCTCATACTTTCAATGGACACTAATGAAATCCAGTGAAATCTTTTATGAGTGTTTGAAGTAAAATTTATGTTAAGATTCGAAATTTCTCAGACTTGGTTTTCTACTTCAGGATACAATTTCACAGTTTTTCTTACCCTGAGAGAAGTGACTTCTTGGTTCTTTTGTAGCTAATGTTACTTCACCCAAGTTCCAGCATCAATTAATTTCCCTCAAGCCATGCATTTTCTATTTCTAGGGGGGTTTTGTGAGTTTGGAGTTGTTTTGTTGTTGGGTTTTTGGTTTTTTGTTTTTGTTTTTTGGGGGGGTTTCTTGGGTTTTTTGGTGGTGGTGGTGGTGGTGGTTTTGTTTTTGGTTTTTACCTGAATATTTTTTCATTCTGAAGTCTGTTAGATAAGTCAAATTGTGAGAAAAGGAAAAAAAAAAACAAAAAAAAACAAAAAAAACAAACTTAAACACTTATTTTTATGCATTAGCTTGGAAAAAAGATCTCTTCAGGGGCACAAAAAAATTCTTGTCTCTGTTTCTGGAACTACCACTGATTTAAAACTGTTTAGGTTGGTCCCTTGACATTAGGTCTCTCTGTGGAAAGTACATGTTTCAAAGCTGCCATGTGGGACACCAAGAGTCATTCTTTTGATAAATCAGAATTATTTCTAATTTGTTTACATTTAAGTATTCCATACCTTTCCACTTGGAACAAAAATTAATTTTACTAGATTTAAGCATGATTCAATATTACATAAGGGTTTATATGTCAGATGTAAAACAGGCAAAGCTACCACTTAATTTAGGCCATTGGCTACATTTCTTGGTGTTTCTCAGTTTCTAAGTATCTTGGTTTCCTTCTCTCCTCTGCACTTTTCTTCATTTCTTCTCTTTCTCTTGCCTATTTACACAGTATGATGTTTACAATTAAATTTTTTCTCAGTAATTTTGTTCAACATTTTGGATTTTTGGCATGTGTAGTTCATGTATTTGGACACTGAGATCAAGCTTCTTTCTTATTTAGCTTCTCAATGCCATACAAGCAATTGCTTCTAGCACTTGAACAGATGCATGCAATCTGTTCTGTATTAGCCTATCTTTTCTTGATAATTAGTTGAGAAAGGAATAAAAGGACTTTGTTTCACATCCTTTCAGTATTTCACTCTTGGGTGGCCAAATTTGATTGAATAATATCCTAAGTACTATGAGCTTATATCCATTCAAAGACAATTTAAAATTTTCTCAGACAATCTATCATATTTGGTTGGGGTTTTTTTATAATATACACTAACTGTACTTTCTTTCAGTAGTCAGCCTTGCTTGGTATTACAGTGACACTTTGAAATGAGGCTTCTTGATTTATGTTTGGCCTAGGCAGGCCCTATGAAATTCCTCTGAAGCAAGATGGAAGATGACAAAGACAAACCCACTAATTTTAAAATATTTGAGTGAAAATAGGCATCTGTGGCAAAAAAAAAAAAAAGTCTGGGGTTCCATTGCTTAGAATATCCTAAATAAATATCACACATTTCTCTTAGCATTTAATATTTTTTTCTGCATTCAGTCAGGCCCTCAATCCCTCAGTGAACATCAGAAGCAAACATGAGGGGAAACCTGACTGAAGCTACAGCTGCTGCTTTGATATGCTTCCTCATGGCAACATAGTTATGTCAGATCTGATGTTGTGAGGCAGTTTTGTCCTTCCATGTGAGTGGGAACAGAGTGGAAGAGACAGATTTCAGCCATCACAATGCCTTTCTGCTCAGCACCACTGTAATTTTCATTAGGTCTCTTTATTGCAAAGGAGAAGAGATTGCCCCTCAGTTTCATCTTCACAATGGACTTCTGTGTTGTGAACTGAAAGTCTTGGTTCTCGTCTGCTTCACCATAAGCTGAGTCATAGAGCTAAACATTCTCAAATTTGTATGGTAAGGAACTGAAATATAACACAAGTGTGAATCCTGTGCTTGTGTCTACCTCCACATGTGATTTCCCAGTCACTGCAACTTTTATTGCCTTTTGCCATTAAAAGTGACCATTGCAGAAATAGAGGAAAACTCTTACATCAGCCAAGGATAACCATCACCTCTAGTCTCTGTTTTTTTCAACCTTTCATGATTATTGTGACTGGAGAACGACAAAAACATTGGCCCAAGCAACCTAAATGTAAAAACCACACTTTCACAGCACACAGTTGTAATCTGGCAATCTGAGTCTCTGTAACTTGTTGGCCAGATGGGAGTGAGACAGGAAGAGCAGCACTTGCAGAATAGCAGTCACCCAGGCCTGTGCCAGAAGGAGAGAACTCCTAGGGCATGAACCTTCAAAGTTACACACCCGGCGTGCTCTGGATATGGTCCAGAGCCAGAAGAAATGTGAGTACTCTTTGCTCAATCAACAAGAGGCAAGCTTCATGTCTTGCACAGTAGCCCTTCCTGCTTCCCAGTGGTCTGCACAGCACAATTCCTGAGGGACAGTGAAGAGTCAGTCAGGGTATCCATGAATGCTAGAATTTTTGTAGCATTCAGGCAAGAATTTGGATTGACTAAGATATTTGTTAAAGGGATCTGTGCTACATTGGTCATGGACAGTACAGGATCCTAATTATCTCTTGGCATTTTTTTCCTTGTCTCCCTAAAAATACAGCCATAATTTTTATTGCTCACTTATTACTAAATAAAAATTATCAGACTCATAATGAGAAAACAGAAACACTCCCTGGTGATATTCCACTACAGGAGAAATGAAGAGCTCCAAGAAAATTCTTTGGATGTCTTCTACCCTCTAAAATCATTGGTAAGATGCTCAGGAATGTAAAACTCCTCAGATCTTCGAAGGCAAATGTTTCTATTCTCTTTTCTCTCATTAGGACACTCTGTAAGTAATAGAAGTAAGCCACCCTAAAGAGTGGCTTTTAATAGGTTTTCCTGGTTATGGGGTTTTTAAGCAAAAATGAAAGGCAAGGTTTCTTGAAGCATTATTTTGTCGTTTAGGAAACTGTTTTCCAAACTTATGACAATCATAATTAATTATTTTCTTAAAATACCTTCTCTCTCCTTTTATTACTTAAAATTATTGTGTATCATGGCATGGGTCTCTCTTTCTTAAATACTTAAATATAGTATATAATTTAAGCATGAGCCAAATCTCTGCAAATGCTATCAAATATCTTGGACTTCTCTAACTAACTTTTCAAGTAACACATTCTGATTTACTGCTTTGCTGGAAACACAGGAAGGAACAATAGGACTAGAAATTTTTTCAGGGAGGCCTTTTAGCAAAAGTGGTGAAGCCTAGGTATTGAGTATTTGTAGAATTTATCATCTCTTTTCAATATTTTTTAAAGTTTAAATCTGAATTTAGTTATTTTTGTTCATGTCTTTTTATATACACAGCAACATTTCAGCAGCATCAGATAAGACCAAAGTTTTGCCTCAGGAAGTATAACTTTCAGAAAATCTTGTTCTCTTTGACATTTTCCGTCCAAAAATTCAGTTGGAGAAGAATGAGAAGGGAAAATTTCTAGGGGTTGAGCAGTGAAGTTTAATTCCAACGCTGAAAGGTCTCCCAGATGAATATAGCAAACCAGACAGCCCAGCAGACACGAACTCTGGCCCATAACCTGCAGATAAATCTGGTTGCACAGACAATTACCTCCACAGCCCAGTGATGTCAGTGGAAATCCATGCAGGGGTAAGGATTTGTTGGCAGACATTTGGCTCTGCTCAGGTTAGGGAAGCTGTTCAGGTACTCCATTTCTTTGTAAAGTGAGACAGATTCTTGCAGCCATTCCATACTTTTACTCTAGACCATGATTCAGTTCAAGCCACTAAGAATTGCTGGCTGTAAGGCTGAGCTGGATGCTGCATTCATCCTTCACCGCTGGGAAGTTAGCTCCACAGCTTGGGTAAGGGTATGAGTGGAAATAAGATTTTTTTTAAATTCTGTTGTTATCTCCTTTTTCTTGCCACACAACCAAGCTTATTCACTTTTGCCCAGGGTTTGGTCGTGTATGAGGATACATAAAAAAGGTTAAATTTGACTTCTAACAGAGTTTCATTGGGCAGTTGACTATTTTGTAACTGAATCAAAACAGTGATGCTGTAATTTTTGTACTTTCATGACAAAATTCCATTCACAACTACATTCTTTATGCCAGTTTATAAATGTTAAAGGCATCCTCTGCACATACTTCTCTATGATCCAGTCATCACTTAACAAAATACAGAAGAAATGTGTTTTATTTATTTATTCATTATTCCACACTGTGCCTATTCCAAACTTAAAAATACTGTAAGTAGTTTTAGATCTGTTTCCTCTAGTTGTCTCTACTTGCTTTCTCCTGTCCTGATGTCATATATGCTTGGCCAAAAAGTAACAGATGTCCCATCCATTACAAATGTAAAAGACTGACTTGCTGAAGTCTTCACTTGAAAAAAAAAGAAGCCCTCTGAATGGTTCAAACTTTCTGGTATCTTTTCCTTCACTCTGTCTTTGCTTCTGTTTTCTTTCTTTAGACCCCTTTTTTCCTGAAAGTCATCTTTTACTCCCTATGTTCAGAATACTGTTTTGAAAGTTTTTTCTCTCTGAAATCTAAGATAGTTTAGACTAACTTTTGATGGACCAAATAAAACGAAAGATTGCCTTAAATTTGTTTCATTAGTATTTTATGTGTAATGGACATGGACAACATCCTAATTAGTTTTACGGTTTTCAATTTAGAGTTTTCTAGGAACAAGGCACACAACTGAGAGGAAGCTGTAGCATCTATGTCTATTGTTTTGCCTGATATTTTGTTTAGCACAGGTATCCCATTTAAAACCTGCTTCTTCCATTCTTCTAGTTCTAACACAGATGTTTGGAAGAATCATCAATTTATATGCTTGGAGATACTACATTAAGAATTATCAATGTATCTGCTTTGAGAAACTACAGTGAAGGCACAGTGAAAGTGTAAGATGGTGATGGCAGTTCCAGCCTTTCCACTTTGGCCTCTAAGAAAACATAGAAGGCTAGTGATGCTGCCAAGTTTCCAAATCATTATTAAATTATACTTTTGAGTTCATTTATTTAAGCTATTATCTGGGTTGCATAATAGTCAGAAGCACCCCACAGAAAATGAGGATAGTAGCTTTCTTGGAGCACCAGTGCTGTGGCTAGAGCTGCTCATATCACAGCCTTGCACTACATGAGTGGGACTCTTGGCCTCTCCAGTAGGTATTTCCCTGCTTTATTCATTTTAAGAAATACTGACTCCTCTGATTTTTGTCTATTACTTTTCTCTGGCACAGCTGAACTATTTTATAAGACACAAACCTTCCCACACTTCAGCTCACGTCTCTGGCAAGTCAGCAGTCCGTGTTCCTATGAAGCCAGAATGTATGGATGGCAGCCATGCAGCTGACACAGTTTGATTTAAAAGACTGTAGTGGGAGAGAGCAAAGTAATGAGTCCTCCAAAACAGGAGGCTCTAGGAAGAAACTCTTGCTGCTGCACATGATTGACCTTTCTGTTCATTCCTTCTGGTCTCTGCATTTTGGCCTTCACAAAACATATTTCCCAAAAACCTTGGACTAAATGGAGAAGAAAAACATTTTATCTACTGTATACAAATCTTTCTCTCCAGATTAATTCCCATCTGTATTTACCATTCAGAAATCAATAGGATATTACTTCCTTTTTGCCACAACTCTTTTTTGTCTTTCAAGTGCTTAACAGACTGGAACACTGGGGGAAATCTCAAGACTCTTACACCATGTTATTTTTTGTGCATATTTATAAATAACAATATAGTTATGAATTTATCAATTACAATATGGATAGATTCTTGGGAGTGTCCTGTGCAGGGACAGGAGTTGGACTTCAATGATTCTTGTGGGTCTCTTCCAACTCAGGATGTTCCATGGTTCTGCGGTAGCTCTTACAGTCCTTCCCTTAGCCTCCTTAGTGTCATTGGGATTCATACTGAAGAACAATAACAGGAAATGACACCTTTTACTGGTTAGATTGTGTGCTGGTGTTTTGCTGCTGATTGTGTCATACCAGAGAACAATGTCTTCAGGAGCTCAAAGGGATACCTGTCTTGATAATCTGCATTGTAGTCCAGCATTGCTGTTCTCTGCACACAAAAAGCAGAGTGTTCCTGTTGACTGATTCTTCCTGCAGGTTTTGTCACTGATACATCTAACAGAATATTTAGTGAAACCACATCATGATATGACTATGAGTCCCATTCTTTCAGTACACATTTTTTTTCTTTGCATGGAGATGTTAATGATATCCTAATAAACTTTCAGTTTAGAGTATTTAATTTAGAACATTGCTTTTAACCTAATAGGTTATATTAAATTTAGCCAAAACGCATTGCATGAAAATCCAGAAGGTACAGCTTTAGACCATATGTAGCACTTCTGTGAAACATTGTCCTGACTCAACTGGGATTATTCAGGTATTTAATATTAAGTGCAAAAGCTTTGCTGAGCTAGGACCTTGTGTAAACATAATAACGTTCTTGCTTTTACAGAATTAAGGATAAATATAGGAAACATAAACAAGACAAACTCAAACAAGATATGTGCAGCTTCCCTGGTATGTTAATCTGAAGACAGAGGAGAAAAAAAAAATCAGATGCAAGACCTGAGGAACAGAATTCAAGGTCAGTGTGAGTAGAAATTATTCTCTTGAAAGATTACACAGAAAAATTTTTAATATAATTAAGACAGAGACATTTTTTGTTTCTTGTTAATATTATATTCCTGTAGTTCATATAGAATAAAGATACAGTTTATTTTTTTAATTATTTTGACATTCCAATTAAGGCTACCACTACATCCTGTAGAAACGGGCTCTTAATTTTCATAAAATAAATGATAGTTTTGAAGTTTTCCTCTTGCAAACAAACTTCCTGTTTAAGACACTTGAAGCTATATGGTTGCTGTTATGATGCCTTTCCTGCATGGGACTCCTGTATATTTTCTTTCCTGCAACATTTTTGTAGTAACATAATATTTTATTTACAATTTCAGAAGGCAAGGATCATATCTTCTGTAATCCATCAGACTCCCATAGGATTTTTTCCTATTATAAGGCATAAAAAAAATTTCCTATCTAATTTTCTAATTTTGAGGAAAATAAGCATTTACTGTAGGCAATCTCAATAAAAAAATGCAGGAGCATTGGTTTATGTAAACAAATTAGCCCTTTTGACAACCTTGCAAGAAAAAGCAATTCTACAGCTACACACCTCTTACTGTTTAAGCTGCAATTAGGCAAATCCATGTGCTGACAGATATCTAAGCCTCATAATTCATTCAGCATTTTGAAATTCTTGTTCTTTCTGTATGTACTAATTTCTAATTGGCCAAATGTAGAAAAATGCAGGTAAGGTGGTGATTGCTGACTTCTTTGTGATAAATCATCTTTTAGAGCCTGGGATGATTCTCTTCTTACTTTAAATTGTCCAATATTTTTGGCATTAAGTATCATTTTGGTGTTGAAACCTCTCAGAAAACAGCCACCTTATGCAGCTGAGCCTGAAAGGGAGAAGTGAGTTGAAGCAAATAAGGTTTGGATCTGAAATGTCCATATCTGTTTATGAACACAGTTTTTTAAAGGTTGTACTACAGCTGAGACAGTGCACAGACAGAAGGGATGATGTGCCAGCTTTGTCCAGTATGAATGAAGTTTGCTGAATCTTTAACTCATGACTACACTGAAATTTAACTGTTGAGCAAAAAATGAAAAGTGAGGAAGTATTTTGAATGAACAGAGTGAAAGAAATTGTTATATGATGTTGAAATACACAGCCTGCAATATCTTTGTTTCTTGTAAGGTTTTCTTCTCAGAAAATTATTGTTTGTGTTTTGGTGTAGTCTGCTGAATGTGTCAGCTGATTCCTTTTCAGCCCAATTATCCCCAACAACCAAAACTAAAAGAGTAAATTTTGCAAAATAAAATATTCTGGACATTCTAGTGATGTTTTCCAAACTCATTCTGTTTATGCAACATATTCAAGCAGTCATGTGATCTTTAAAGTCATACAGTCTTGTATTATAATTTTTAAAGATTAATAAAAAAACAACCCTCAAAAAAAAACAAGTCACAAAGAACAACTGAAAAAAAAGTTCTATGATTCTGAAAAGAACAAGTTCAGGTATACTTTGCATGAAATATTCTGGTACTTCTCTGCTTATTTCTTGCCCAGCCCTCCCTGTTACTTTCAGTAAGTTCTAAGTTTATCTTAAAAGTCAGAGGATAATTCATATTCCTGGCACAATGTTCAATCTTCTGTCGACAAAACAGTGACCATAGTGTGACAAGCTGAACACTTTAGTGGGAAAGATGGGAAGGGACACATTCTGTTTCTCTCCAGGTCCATGTGTCTGAGCTCAGAACAATTCTATGCCTGTGTCTCTCAGCTGGCAGAGGAGGTTTTGAGATCACAGTTCGGTTAGAGAGCAACAATTTGACCAATGCTCCCCAGCCTCAAAAGCAAATCCTGGAGAAAGACTTTGAGTGGTTTATGAAATAATGAGAAGAATGAAAGAGATAAATGAAGAATGGTTCTGTGCTGCCTTGAGCTAGAGGGCATTGAATGAAACTAGAAAATGACAATGAAAAACTACACAAAAGGATTATTTCTTCACAGAATACAATGAAATTCAAACTGCCAAGGCCATGGGCCTTGCCATGGGATGTTCTGAATGCTGTTTGTATAGGTTCAGAATTTTCCCAGAGAACTTGCAAGGAAAATAAACCAAAAAAAAGAGCAAAATCACATTTGGAAGACATTAAAACAGAAACACTGTTGCTTAGGAAATCCCTCAGCTGTAAATTGCTAGAAGCAGTTTTACTCTGGGAGAGTATCAGTTTCTAATTGTCCTGCTCTAACACTCCTCCTGAGGAATCTGCTGTTGGTCACTGGTCAAACTAGAATTTGAGTCTAGAAGGGCCTTTAATCTGATTCAGTATAGGGAAAATAATGTTCTTGTTCTAAATAAGTGATGCATATCACATTTTGCAGCAAACTCCCTGATGCACAGTGGTTCATCAGTAAAAGGACAGTGTTAAGTGAAGTAAATTACGTTTCTGACCATGTAACACCTTCAATGAAGGAAAGAACATGGGGTGAGGAGTAGTGACCCAGCTGCCAGACTAATTAATGCAGTGCTAAATAGCAACTGCCTGATACTTCTGTAGAACCATCTCTTAACATACTGCAAGTATGTTCCCATGAGCTGGACATAGCACACCCCAAATTTTCAAAGATGTTTTTTGGCATAGGGGAGGGACAGTTTCTTATCTGCAACTTAGATTCCTTTGTTTCTTCATGAAATAAGGCCACACTGAGAATGGTGGTCCATGTGTTGGTCCTAAATAACTATAAATATTTATGAATCAGGTGTTTTCCCTTATAAATATTCAGGCATCTAGTATTGATGGTTTATTTAAAATTTACTAGTGTTAATGATCTCATTGGGCAACTCTAGGACTGCATGAAAATACAAATAAATAATGAATAGTTATTGTAACATAAAGCAGTCAGTATTCTGGATGTCTGTCTGAAGCACAGTAAAACAGTCCCTCTTGTTATTGAGTTCTTACAGCTCAAATCAAAGTCTCATGACAGCAGATTATTTCAGGGCATACTGGGAGTGTAATATGGAGGGAATAAAGGAAATTATTTATATGCTGCATAGCATATGTAAGTATATAATGTAGTCAGCGTGTATCTATGATTGCAGGAATAAAACATGCACTGAGTTCATCGTTTCTGTAGGGCTTTATGTCCATCATGTTAATGGTGACAAGGGCAAGGCCAGAGTATTTAAAATGTTGCTGTTACCTGTGCACTTAGATAGGAATAGCATATAGTATGTTTTTTTTTATATTATAGGAATTTGCAGGAATTAAAATAAGTTAAAAAACAGAATAAAATTGAAGTGCTTTCTCTCAGAGAAAAGAGGTGAGTAATTTTTAATGAATTTGTCTTCAGTGCAGATCATGAAGCAGTTTGCCTGCAGAGAAGCCAACAGCAGATGAAATCTGTAATGGAAACAGAGAGAGCGGGACACAAACCGCATAAATATGCACAGTATGTTATTTTTATTCATTCCAAAGTCTGTAATTCAGAAAAGATTTTCGTCCTGTTCTTTCAATTTACCAAATAGACCTATTTCATACCCTTTTTCTTTCTGTACAAGACTAAAGAGCTAATGATGGTTTGCCTTATTTGCTTTCTTTGTTTCCAACAAACTCTTTGGTTAAATGGTGTGCAGTTAAGAATATGGAAACCTGCAATTTTCACAGCAGCGTGACCATGCTCCAAAAAGTAGTTGAGCTGGTAGTAAGCTACTCAGAGGTCTTGTGCCCTTTGTTTTCTGAGTTAGTTAAGAATCCTGTTTTACTTTTTTACTAATTAACTAATTTTGTAATTAACTATATTTTGCTTTATAACTTTTTCCAATCTGCCTGAGGAGAAGACACAATGTTGGCTATTTTTTGTTGTTTAAATCATGTCTGTGTTTTAATATCAGGTCCATTTCTTTTGATCTTTAGATAAACCTTATGGCTATTTAGTACCAAGTCGAGACAACAGCTGTTTTTTAAGGCAATGAGTTTTGCAAAGTCTGATGTTCCCTTTGGGTTATATATTCTTTTCTCCCATTGTCAAGTTATCTTTTCAACTTCACCTCTGGTTTAGTGTTGCTTAATACCCACATGTACTGTAATCCTGCATGCAGTCAAGCAACAGAAGTGAGACAAGGTATCATCTTTCATTTTCTCTTACTTCTGATACTCTATTTAATGCTTTACACTATCACCCATTGGATTCGTTCATGTCTTTTTATCCCATCATGGAGATTTGAAAAAATGAGAGCATGTGTAATAATTTGTAGCAATGTGTATTTACTTTTAATTCCTGATTCCTGAACTACAAAGTGTATCTGTGTGATTTTATAAACAACTCTTACACCCTAAGTGATCATAATAAACGCTGAGATTGTTTCTGGTTTAAAACATACATTTACTAAAATCTAAATTTCCAAAGTCCTATTAGAATTCCTGAAAAATCCTTGTGAAGAACTATTTAAAGAAATTAACACAATTCAAGGAGCTGTCTAGCAAAGTTGAGTTGTAATTTTTTTTTCCTGGCTTCTCCAACACAGAATTTTACAAAAGGTTCAGTATAAAATCTAATGCTACCCACGCTGTCAGGAAATAAGTTTTCCCTTAGCTAGCATCCCAGATCCCCTAAGAAAACATGTGGTCTAGGACCTACAAGCTTTTAAGACCACATCATGTTGCCCTAAATTCATCAAGAGCAGCCTTAATTTAACTGTTTATAGGATACATGAATTTGTAATGTAATCCTATTACTTTGAAACTCTGAATCTTGATTTCTCAATTAATATCTTTCAAAAATCTTTCAAGTTGTTTTATTTCTTGCCAAACTGAGCAGCAGTAGCAGCTTCCTTCATAGTATAGGGTGTGGAAGCCCCACTCTGTCTGTATAGAGAGCACCTGCACATTGTGTGTTGACATCCTCTGTAGCTGCTCACAGCTGCGCAACAGCCCCATCTGACAACACTGGCTTTACATAGGCACCTTAAAAAAAAAAAAGAAAACCATTCATTGTCTCTGGTGAAGATTGCTGTCCTTGCCAGCAGCATGTAGACTTTTGTTTTACAGTATTGAGGGGCAAAAAAGTATCACCTAGGAACTGTAAATGGTAATGCCTAGTAATTTATTCACTCCCTTTCAGTGAAATTATATACAGAATGAACTCTAGCATACCCTAGTAGTTGTAGCTTTTTTCTTTGAGGGCTGATCAGACTTCTGAGTGTTGTACCTTTATATTCAGTTCATATTTCAAGTGCTACACAAGCAGTAGAAAGTGGAAGCAGATTTTAAGAATCCCATTTTAGCATTTGGGGGGAAATATTTACTAGGTTTGCTAAAGGCTGTTGTCAGAACAGCCCTCTGGTCTGGCCTCATGATAGAGAAGCTGCCTACTGCCCTGGATGTTGTCAAATGCTGTGTCAACAGCTCACAAGCCTGCATGGAGAATTATTCCTCTTTTACAAAAATTTTTCATTCTACAAATAAACTCATCTTCAGTTGGCATTTTTAATAAAAAAAAAATGCTCTCTCACAAAGCTCACATAGTCTTGGAGGCTAGAAATGCAAAGGGCTTTTTAGGTCATCTGATTTACACATCTGCCAGTGCATGATTGTGAACTGCAGTGCAGTTTTTAATTCTCTGCCTGCTGCCTTTTTGTTTCATGTACAAAGGGAAGCAGGATTTATCAGTTCAGTCAAAAATTTCAGTAGAGAAAGGCTCTCATTTGCAGATTCTGTTCACCTAAGTTACCATAAAGACTTGGAGATTTTGCATATTCTCCTTTCAGACTGAGACCACAACCAGCAATTTTGGCTTAAAATTACATTGGAACTGAAAAAAAGCAACTTTTGAAGCTCATTCTTCAATTGTTTATCAGATGAATTTGCATTAGAACTTGCATAGTTCTAGGTATGGGAACAGAGTACAGGGTGAAATTGTCAATTTGAATTGTCCAGAAACATAGACTTTTGTCTCTCTTTTGTTTTTCCTTTTTTTTTTTTTTTTTTTTTTTTTTTTTTTTTTTTTTTTTTTTTTTAGGTCTCANCTCCACTTTTATTGACAGCATCCCCAGACTAAGTCTCTTCTTGTCTTCCAGAAATCAAACATTGTTATGATGAGGCTCTGTAGGCCATCTCCCATGCTATCTCACTCCTGTTTCAGCTCTTTCAATGCACACGGCCTGAATTACTTTGTTACTGTCAGTGGAATCTTCATGAGATTCAGTACTCAAAACTAGGTTCCAGAACACCTTTCATCAATGTAGCAAGATACAAGGCAGTTGAGCATCCTCAGAAGATCTATCACCGCTACCATAAAAGTGATAGTTTGCTACTTAAAATCCTTTTGGGCATAAGATTTCTGGATAACCAAAATAAATGTCTCTTCATGGTTGGGTGTATTTAGTAGGTCCAAATTTCTGCTGCTGTGCTCACAAAATTGTAGAGGAAACACAAAGCTTTGGTATATTAACATCTGCATAGACTTCCAGGGCCTGTTCTTTCTTCTTTCCTTCTTTTAAGGCACTTGCAAAGAAACTGCCACTGTTCTGTTTCAAAATGTAGGAAATGCTGTTAGTTCTCTAAATGACTGTTCAGGCTCTCTTTGGAGAATCTGAGCAATTTCTTCTTGTTTCAAGACTGAGGATATAAGACCTTAGAAACGGCACTTCTCTAAGTTTTGCTGTTTATCCACCAAATCTATTTCCTAACACAGGGCCACATACTGTGTCCTAATTACATTTTATCTTTTATTTCAGGTCTCTTTAACGATTGAAAAAGCCTTAAAAACAAAACAAAACAAAACAAAAAAAAACAGCAAAAATGAAATATTGTATAAAGCTACTGAAGCAAACATAGTTTCTACACATGGTTAGAAAACACATTAAATGTCTTAAGATATTTATGGTGAGTTATACCTTGTACAAGGAAGTAATTGTTTATAACAACATAAACACAGAATTTCCACAAACTGTTACATTGTCAGTTTAGTTAGTTTAGCTTACAACCTCTCTTAACATTAAGTTCCAGCTTGCCTTGATTGTTAGGTCTTCATGAGAGCAAGGGAAATGGATTTGACAACAGGAACCAAGAGGTATTAATTTCAAAATATCATGTTTACCTTGAAAGATGTACCCAGAAGTCAGGAGACTTAGTTCCAATCATTCCACTGAATCAAATAATTTTGAACTTTGTTCTGCTAATATATTGGTTATAATGATAAAAATGTCTTATTTTTATATTTGAGAACAGACATAAATTTAGAACACCAAATTGAAAATTCTAGTCCTATTTTTAATTGGCTCTGGGGAAAAAGCCAAGAGCTCTTCTGGACATGATTGCCTTAGGATGAATACCCTATAACTGAGAGAAACCCCCAAAACCCAACCACAAAAAAACCCCAAAGTGATTCACTCCAAAGCTGAAACATATGAAGCTTACTTAATAACATGTACTTATTGGTCATTATGATATCAAAAGTTACTGACAGTTTAAATGTTTTCTGGAACTAAGAAGTCAACTGTTCATTTTTTCCCAGGCTTTTACACATCTCATTGCTATCTAATCTAATGTCCACAAACCCACTGTAAACACAGACTGCTGGAAAGTAAACACTGAAGCCTCAGTATCAGATAAACAGAACATTGAAGATTCCAATTTTTCTCTACATAACTTTTCCCAACTTAATTTACAGCAAACTTTCCATATGTATCAATTTTCATGGGACTTTATAAACTTTACATAGTTTTATTTGATGAAGTCTATAGTTTTCTTGACCATACAGAGGCTTTGATCATGCTTTCTGTAGATGGGAATTTGGAAAGTGAAGGAGGTGCTGTGTATAATTACAAAATATTTATTATTTAGTACAGAGGTCGGTAAGAAAATATTTTTCACTTTTCCCAGAAAAAGAATTTAAATGCTTTAAGACCAATGTCTTAACTTCTGTGAGAGCTTTCATATCATATTTGTAAAATTTTTGTGCTTCTCTGCCATTAAGACTTCCACAAAAGAGAGGAGCATTAGTGGGAATTTTTGTAGACATGCAGAAAACGTTGTGTCTCAACATTGCTTCTTTGCTTCATTTTACAGAAACTAGGGGACAAAAAAAGCTGTTAAGTGTTTTTTAATGAGCTAGGTGAAGGTACTAAAAGGGCATTTGATAAATAACTCTGAAGAGGAAGACAGTGGAATATTTTGTAAGAAAAGAGATATTTGGTCAGTTGAGGATTATAATATTAGCGAAGACCAAAGTGATGAAGTGTGAAACCAAAAACTGAGGAGTTAAGACTAACTTGATGTCCAGATACTACTATGGGTGTTTCAGGGGAAAAATAAATTTTTAAGCATAATAAACAAAAGAATAATTTCCTATTTGCCAGCAGAGACAGAAACTTATCTTGAAAATGCAATCTAGGGATCTAGTCACCTGGATTTTTTAATTAGCTCAGAAAGTTCAGCCAGCAATAGTCTGAAATTTTCTAATTAGAAAATGCCAGAGTTATTTTTATTGAAAAGGCTTCAGGAAATGGCTCATTAATAATTTTATTTTTTTTAATCTGTTACGTTTCTCCTCGAGTTATCTGAATAAAAAATACAGAATAGGACTGTTGAGGATGGAAATAAAAGTGCAGGATAATGAAGAGGACAGAGGTGTAAACTAAGTCCAAAATGGAAAAGACAGATGTGGCCAGGACCAAGGATCTGCAATCCAAACATTCCAGAGAAATGAGTAACATATTTTACAAACACTCCCCAACATAATTAGTCTTTAGTTTTGTGTGTTCTGATCATCAGAGGGATTTTCAAAGCTGAGGAGACAAAAGTATTTCCACCCAATGCAAATTTCTAACCTGCTTTCACCCTGATTTTAGTGCCCAGTGACTAATCAATCAACATATTAATTTTAGGTTTTCAAAGAAACTGGTGTCCATTTATTGTGGAACATAAAGGTTTCTCCATGTTACTACATATGCCTGTCTGCAGCACTAAAAATACCACTTTATCCAGGTGAGTTAGAATAATCCCTGAGTTTACACACATTATTTCTGCTCCTGATAAGTTTATTAACAAAAGTTGAAAAAACTGCACACCCTAGAAAAAGAATCTCTGGGCAGTATGCAGTCAATTTATTTGCCATAAATTAAAAAAAAAAAAAAATCAAAGCAGCTTTTAACTAAACCTGTGCCCTTCAAGGAGATCACATGGCAGACATGACAGAAATTTTCCTGCAAGGCTGGATTGGTAAAAGGCTGGCAGACAGATCAATACCTCTCTGCTTTTGCTGCAGCAATGTCTAAAGTGGCTTCTCATTTTGTGGGTGGTTCTTTTGCTTTTCAAATTCTCAGCCGGATAGCTGTGACTCTGTCCAGGCCCTGTCCTTCCCAAAGTACACAGAGATTGGGGAAAGGATAGCTAGCAACTATGAAAATAACTTGGACATCCAAATATGCTTTCCAAGGCAGTCATCTCAGGAAGCAGGACAAATCTTGGGAAAGCAAGGGCAGTTAATAATAAATTTAATTATATAAAACCATATTTATTTCAAGTATATTAAGTATAAAAGTACTTTTAAAGGCAGAAAGGCAAGTTATATCTTAAAGAAGTTGCACTTTTAAAAAACGGATGGTTTGTGTCATTAGGAAAAACAGAGTGACATTTTGTTTTCAGATGAGAAATTATAGGTTCAGGTAGAGGCAGATTAAAAGTTTTTATAAAATTCTGCTCCAGGAGAATATGCTAAAACCATAAAATTATATTAAAAAAGGCTCACATGATCTGCAGGAAAGTATAACTGTTATTGCCCTGTGAATTAAGAAAATAAGATTTGTCTGAAACTCAAATATGTCATTTTATCATTCTAAAAATCAATATAATTAAAAACTACTCATGATTTGCAAGGTCCTTTTGTAAAGATAATTTTTTAAAGCTCAAAATTTGCAAATCTCAAAGCTTCTGTTTGCACTAAGTGGCAAAGGGTAAAGGTGAAGTGCATTAAGTGTTTTTGTTCTAGGGTTATCTCATTCCAGAGTGCATTCTGAAGCACAGATGGATCAGTCCTTATATTAACTTATTTCAGACAGAATACATTTTATTTATTAACATGCCAAAATGTCTTGACTCCAGTTCAGTTCAATGGGTGGAGGTTGTCATGTGTAAAGAAAATATGCTGTTCTGTTGTTGCTGGCTTTGCCTCATGAGTTTGAAGGCAGCAGGCAGGAGCAGAGCTCCTCCAGCACGCTCCCACAGAGGCACTGATGGAGCAGACAGCTCCAGGGTGGCTGGTGGGGCTGAGGTGTCAGCCTTTCTGCATTTCTGCTCTGTCCTCGTAAGATCTGATGTTCCAGTTTTCTTCATTTGCAGAGTCGATGGCTCAAGTGTCAACCTCTTGCCTGCAAAATTTCTTGGTCTGGTTCCCCCCAAAACTTGAGTCTCTCAAAACCCCAACATCCCTTTTCCTGGTCACTCCAGCAACGCCCATCCTACGCACCTTGAGAGCTCCCCTGTTGAAAGGCTGACACTCTGTAAGTTTAGTTACCTGCCTACACTGGTGATTATTTTGGTGATTTAACATTAGTTCTGTTTGAAGGGAGACCAAAAACGCAAAACTGCCCCGTTAACAGAGGTTAGATGGTGACCCATGGCAGACAAACATGCTTTCATAGAAATAGAGCTGGCTAAAGATACAGATCACTGGTGAAAATATCCAAAATATTTGTAATAATGTGCAAAGGAACAATTTACAACACTTATTTTACAATATCACATGTGAGCAGACCATTTTACAGTACATCTGGCTTAAAAATTGAGGGGTCTATAAAAACACAAGTATTTCTTACATCTGAAATTAATGCTAAAAGCATGAAACTTGAGTAGTTAATTTAAATTTGATGTAATTGTCAAAGCAAAACACAAAGAGAAATACTGTAAACTCTCTGGGGCAAAAATTTCTGTTTATGCTACAAACCTACTTGCAGTGAAATAGCAGCACACAAAGAACCACCGATTTAGCTGTCCGTAAATTTTTATTGTGTTAAGTAGTTTACAAAAAAATCATCAGTGTGATGACTGTGAAACTTGGAAATGTTAAAAGAGCAAGCAGCTTCTAGCTCTTGATTCCCTGAAGATAGCTGAGAGCCTGCAGGGTCAGCCAAGTAGTGGAAGCAGAGTGTCCTGCTTGTGCCTTGCTGGCTGGCTGTGGGGCTGCTTTACGGCTCCCTGGGGACAGGGGTGAGGGTTTTGGAGAGCAGGCTCTTCAGCTGCCACAGGTCTGAATAGCTCCTCTTCAGTCTCATTGTTGGGCTTTTTCCTTTTGTTCAGCTGGATTCCAGACGGTCCCAGTGCTCTTAGTTAACCAAATGATGTGTAAGTGGAATGAGAACTAGATCAGAAGCTCTAAAAAAAGAGAAGGCAGCAGGTAACAATGGCAGGTAGATTCACCATCCAGGAGCCTTGAGATCTGCAGGTGCTCACAGATTCCTCTTGTAAACAAGACAATATGTATTGGAGTCCTATTTCTACCTCATAGTAGCTGCTCTCTCCAGACAAATTGATAATAAGTTTTTTTAAATCTTTTATTTTGTGTTCATTAAGGCACAGTTCAGATGCATTTGAGCCTGGATTCCCAAGGAGGTCAAGCCAGCCTAGATATGGTTAGTGTAACTCCTGGGAAATCAAAAGTGCTTCAATGATAAGGAGTGTGGGAAGTGTCTTTGTATTGACATGATAAAGTTGTGATGTTCGTTCAGTGTTTAACATATTCAAGTGTCTAACTTACATTTTAATAACTAACATTGTTTCCCACACCCATTGCTGAAGTCGTAGAAATAACTCTCCAGTGAAAGAATTTCTTTCATGTGCCATTTTTGCCTGACATTTTCACAGAAACCAAAAAGAGAGAAAAATTCTTCCTTGTTTATACTTTCTTTCCACTATCAAGTTCATTAAAAATACCTTGGTTTGTCTATAAATATGTTTCCTATCTATTTTAACACTTGTATAATGAGCATCTATGTGTTTTGGAATTCTGATTTATTTTAAACAGAATCTTCAAAGTTTCCTTTCTGCTTGAAACATATCAGAATGTCATACTTCAATATCAGTTCCAGAAAAAGACAGATGCAGAAATTTCTGGGAAGGATTAATAGTTTTTTTTCTTTTTGGAGGGGTCATTAGCTCTGCATGAATAGATTAAAGATTCCTTGCTCATTGTATTCCAAAATAGCAAAGCACTGGGTCCAAAGAAAAAGTAGTGCACATTGTTAGATTGATAACTATAAGTTATTCAAGGTCAAATTCTCTGAATTCTTATGGTTTAAATTATTTTTTACTCTTTGCTTAGCACAAATTGCAGTCCACCCTTCTTGTGTACTTTCATGGGTGCCACATTAAAAGCATCTTATGAATATTTAAGTGTTGCTGCTGACAGTATTGTAGCTTTTCAAAGACACTGATGAGATGAATTTTCCTGAAGGTCATTTGTTTGAAAACAGTCTTTCAGTACAGGCTTAAAGATGAACTCTGAAAAGACACCTCATTGCAACTTTGAAAGGGTTTTTTAAAAAATTAATAAAAAAGACCCCATTCACCCCTCCTCCCATGTTTGCATATGGGAAATGTTTGGTTTAAATATATGTTGTTTTTTCACCTACATGACATTTTATTCTCAAGTTAATATAAAAATAATATTACCAAAATGCATTCCTGAATATTATTTTATTAATATAAAAAAAATGACCAAAATCGATTGCTGAAATTTTGCATGCTCTATGTTCATCCATCTTTATTAGAAGATAAATAATTAAAAATTATTATTTTTAATTTATAATTTAATTTTATTAATTTATAATTTTAAATCATAATTATTTATTAAAATAAATAATTTTCTAAGGTAAAATTCACAAATACACTAAAATGATGGTGCCATAAATTTGCCCTGAACAGACACACCTTGCACTAGTGTTTTCTTTCTATCAGAATATCATCTGCATTGAGGGATAGGGAAACTCAGGCTTTCAAATGACATAATTTGTGAGACTTGATTGAAGATGGAGGTCCTGACACTCAAAACCTTTTTGGTGATAACATCACACAGCACCAGTTTTCAGTTCACAAGTGCTACAAATTCTCACCAAATACATTGTGCAGCCTTCATTCTCTTGATGTTTCTTGAGGATGTATGCCCTTGCCCTTGGTTTTGTTGAAGAGCATGATACCTGTGGCAGTCAGGTGTGGCAAGAGGGTGTATGTGCTTCAACAGCAGCTGCTTACACAGAAAGCAGCTCTGACTTTGAGGATAGTGAGGATGTATCCCTTGTCTTTAACAGTAGCATACCACACATTTTACCCCACTTTTCACCATTTTACATCAGGAGGTGACTATTAAACATGACAAACTATATCATGTGACAACATGTTGCAACATGTGGCAAATTTGCGGCTCCTTTTCCCACTTAAGTTCCAAGGTGCTGCTGTGCACTCCTGCACTGACACAGCAGCCCTCAGCCCCCAGAGCCAGGCACTGCTCAGCTCTGCCTGCAAAGGGTGTGTAAGAGGGAGCCGCAGGACTATTCAAAAGGAAAGGATCTTTTATTCTCTTTTTCAATGTGGAACCAAGTAAATACTCCTGTCTGTTTGTTTTTCATACTTAATAACCTACAGGGCTCCTGGTTTGTATCACACCCAGGCTAACGTGCACGCACACACCTGCAGAAGGCTACTGTAAAACTTTATCCTGAAGTCGCCCCAGGCTAAAAAGCATTAGAACAGGCACTGATGGGAAGCATCCAGCAAATTTTGTCTTTTTTTGTTTTTCCCTAGAGCAGTCATTGCAAATCACAAAGACTGAAGGAATTGCATTTACTGAAAAGAACAGGCATTGACCAGAAAGTAATTTATCATTTGTATTGATATTTTTTGTATCAGTTAGTAAAATTGGTAAGTTCATTGATATATTTTGTACTGCAATGCCCAATTTAACTTGGAGCATGGACCTCAACAGCAGTGCAGCTCTTTGTAGGTTGCACACATGCAAGATTTTAGAAATGTTAGCCATTACAACAATATTGATTAAATACATCCTCAGAAATTTGTTCTACGCTGCACCTGTATTTAAGAAATGTCTTTTTTTCCTTCAGAAGTTCAGCCAAAAGTATAGAAGAGCTGAATCTGGGGATCTGCACTACCTGAACAGTGGCAAAGGACTTACCAATTTGCAATGTAATACTCAATGTTTTACTGTTTCATTTCCTGGTGGCATAATTCTCTTTCCAAATGTACCAAGAGTTTGTTGGGAATGCCAGTTATATTTCTGAGGAATAACAGTGAGTATCATCTGGCTGGTGAGGATCAAGGTTAAAGTACCTGACAATCTTCATAAACTGTAATTCACTAAGTGTGGTATTGGATCAGGACCAATGTTCATGCTTATTCTGCTCATGTATTTATTTTGTATTTTTAGAAAATATTCTCTCATCCTTATGTTGTAGTTTCCTGTTTGATTGACATAAAGATAGCACTTGAAAAAGTTGTCAGACCTCTATAGATGGTAAATGTGTGAAGTAGTTAATTATTTGAAATTTCATTGCTCTTCCAAAAAAAAATCTTTCCTTTCTTAGTAGTTAAAATAGTCATGGGTGATACCTTGGGAAAATTCATGGTATGCAGTGGTTTAGTCCAAAATGGCAAAACATGGAGGTTCACAGGAAGGCATCTTATGGGAAACATAGTACAATAACAACCCTGACCTCCTGGCCTCTAGAAATTAGGAAGTGCAATTCCTAAATCAAAACCAGCACCAGAAGTTCTGGGAATGGAAACAGGCTTAATTCTCTGCAGTGCAAAGAAGCCGAGATCTCTGTAACAACAGATCAGAATTTCAGTCCTGTGTACGTGTCCGCTCGTTTTGCGCATTCTCAGGAGCTGTGTGTTCTGCTGGCCTTGGGAACGAGTAGAAGCCAGTGGGGGAGATGCAGGGTGGATGGCAGGGGACTGGCACTCTTTCCATGCTGGTAGGATGCAGAGTTGTCCTGGAGAGGGGGGATTTTCATTGTTCTCTCTTCCCACCAGGGGATCTCTTTGCAATCAAGACTCTGCTTCTTTCCTGTAATGCCAGCTGAACTGGCTGGATGCTGCCACTGCTGTAAACACCAGGAAAGAGTCACCCACACCAGATCTCTAACCTCTCTCTTGGAATAAATACTAATTGGGCATAGTGGCATTCACCAAGTGTTTCTTTATACTGCTCCTTCTTTTAGTTTTCTGCATGCATGATTTCTGCACTGGTGTGGGTTCTGGAGCTTGACTGATCTCTAGCAAGAGTTTGGGGGAGTATCCCTTTGAGGATAGGGGTTCAGCTGGGCTGGGAAGGTGGGATGGGATGTGTCTTCATTTAAGGCATATTCTCAATTCTTTGTTCTCAAAATCATGACTACCGTATTCTTCTGTAATCACAATGCTGGGCTAATAGTGTTGCTTTCTATTGTAATCATAGCAGCCTATTCACTGTTCTGCCATTTGAAAAAAAAGGATGTTTAATACCATTCAAATAAGGATTTAATTAATTGGAGGAGGCAATTTTCTGAATTTTCCATGTGTGTAGAAAACGATGTGCTGAGAAGAATGCATTCCTATATTAAGGAGTAAGAAGATTTCATACCTCAAAGCTGTTTATTGGAAAAAAGTTATATTGTTCCAATAAAAAAGCATGTGTCTCATATTATATTTATTTCTATTTTCCATGAGAAACAATTTTTAGGAAAGGAGATAGAAAGCATCCCTTGTCTTTAAGAAACAAAGAACAAGTGGATCTTGAATGAGGCATAACAATTTTCTGATTCACAGAAAAGCTTGAATCCAATTTGCATAAGGGTTTCAAGTAAAAATTTAAAAATAATTATGTTAATACCACTCTTCATGCCACAAAGTCTGCAGGAATGAAAATGAATGAATGCGTGGTATTTTCATTTGGTTCTCCAGATGATTCTTCCTAACATTTCTTTCTAACATTCTTCCTCCTATTGAACTTGGTCACCAGAGCCTACCACAACTTGGTTGTTATTACTTTGGGGGCAGGGGTGGGTGTGGAGTTGTGGTATTTTTTTTTACTCAGTGTATCTAAGAAAACTCTCCTCCCCTTTCCTATCATAGCCCAGACAGTTCTACTGACACACAGTTGATCTGGTTGAAGTAGTGTTTTGTGTTCTGTAATATAAAGATAAAACCTGCAAGCCCATATAAAGCTTAACCATAAAATCAGTTCAGATCAGTAGCATAGCTACATACCTATTTATATTTCTCTAATATCTTCTTTATATGACGTTATACTTGATGTTGTTGGTACAGACTTTGAGACTCTTGAATACCAGGTGGGGATATAATGTTCTTAGGACAGGATTCATCTTGAAAGGAAAGATGTTTTAAAAGCTGCTTTTGAAAAGCAGAACAGATCAACCATATATCTAAATTAGCGTCCCAAGTTAGTGACCCAATTAGGGTCCCCTCCATGCATGACATGAATTCGTAACTGGCACCAGTTTCCAACAGCAGAGGTATAGTGACAGGATACTGGAGTTAACAGAAGAGGAAAGAAAGTGACGAGGCCACAGGTCAGAAAAAATCCCATAAAATACATGCCGAGAGAATCCTTGCAGTCAGCCCTCCGGGTGTCCACCCACCAGTGTGAGCAGCAGCAGGGCTGGCCCCAGCGTGGTACGCTTCCCCTCTTTCCAGAAAAGCAGCTGGATGCTGTTTTTCCTTTCTAGGAAATCAGTGTGCACTTTGGGACATGTGGAACACTTACAGTCCAGCAGAGAACGTCATACCTGCCTCATACCATCAAAACTGAGCTGACTCTATTCCTTAACAGTGCTATTTCTTTCCTTTTTTCAAACTGGGATTTCATTTTTAGTGGAAGACTCTTATATTGAAATGGTCTCTGACCTTCTTGCACATCTCCAGTGGCCTTCATCTAGAAAAGATTGTGGTTTTTTTTCAAAATTTCATTATTTTTTTGCCTTGGTAATTACTTTTGCTTCCCAGCCCATTAATTGAACAGCTAAAGAGTTAAAACATTTAATCCTGTGTTCTTCTCTTTTCTGTTTTTTCTAATGGATGAGTCATCGTACGGATGGCCTTTTGTTATTCCTTAGTAAATTCAAACAAGATTATTTATTCCCTCATTAGAAAAACAATAAATCAGCAAACAGAAAAATGTGAAACAATGATTTTTAAAATATAATGGCCATATCTTACAGTTATTATTTTGTGTTTTGTTTTGTTTTGTTTTTTATTTAAAAGAGATGACCAAAAAAAAAGTGCTCCTAAAGTCTGCTGGATTGCTACTGCTGAAGCCTGAAGGCTGGAACCTTTTGATGGTGAGGTCCCATAGGAACCAATGGCTGAAGTACAATAAACCTGGGCACTTCTGGAACCCACATGTGCTGTCTGGAGCAGTGGTGATTCAAGCAGAGCTAACAAGAGGGAGTGACTTGCATGACGTACCTCCACTTTCTACACCAGCCCCAAGGTAGAAAGGATATCCTGCTTTTTATGATAATTTATTCTTGCACTGTTCTTCTGATTAATTTAACACATTTTTTATTACTTAGAGATATATCAAAATACTATTTCTTTTGTGATCATATAAAATTAATTTATACACACAAATTCAGAACCAAATTTATTCTTAAATTTATCAATATTTTCTGCCATCTTATATTATTTTGATGTCCAACAACCACAAGTTGCAGAGCACAAAAGCCTTTATGAGACACTCTCCTGACAGAAAATCTTGCATCTGTTTCATTAAATACTTCCTTAGGTGCATAGGACCGTGCTATTTCTTTAAGTGAAGATCTGGGTTTTTTTTTTTTCAGTTGCCAAGTGGAAATCTGGATTAGAGACAAGAAGAAAGGATTGTTTTCAAAATAATTTTGACACCTCGGCGAAAAGGAGGAGCATCCTCACAAAGGCCTGGAGCCAATGTTCTGCATTCACGGATTCCGACCCTGGCGACAGGAGAAGGTGCGTGTCCAGTGCAGAGAAACCCCGCCCTGGCCATGGATGTCAAATTCCCCAGCACTCAGTACACCCAGTGGTCATTAAACTGCTTTGGCTTCTGTCCCTCCTGCTGGGAAGAGAAAATGCTGTGGGTGCTGTCTCTGCTTCACCCGTATGCAGTCATAATGTTGGCTCTGCCTTAAGAGCCTTCACAGCTGTGCTGTAACACAGTTCCCAACATGACTCAGATGAAGGATTTTATTTAATCTGCACAGGACTTTGGAAAAAAAAAAAAGGGAATTTTAGTTTGTGGAAACCTTGAGAATGTGCAAAGCTGAAAAAAGAGCACATGTGAACAAGAGGCTGGGTCTCAAAACTTGATTTCCCATTGTCTTAGGACAAAATTTCAGTGTAAATGGAAAGATGAGAGAAGAATGAAACCATTTCATTGCTTTGACTGTCCTCATTCCTGTAATGTCTGTTAGGGCATCAGTCATAGTTTGCATTGCTTCTAGCTCACAAACAGGAATGGTTGAGAAGTATGTGGCTGTGTTTTGGGGTTTACTTTGTTTAGTGGCTCTAGACTCAGTTTTTCTTGTAGGTTCTTTCCCCCACTGTGCTTTCTGTAACTATTTGCACTATTCACAGTGCTTTATTTATGTGAAACTGTACACTCCTTTTAAACTTGGAGATCCTTTACTATCATTAAAATCTACACAGAAAACAACAACAACAACAACAACAACAACAACAACAATAAACAAACAAACAAAAAAACTATCTTGTTGCTGGCAAAATTGGAAGATTCTCAGTTCAGATTAAACTCTCAGAAAGATGGAATGTTTACCAACTGATTCTACCGGACAGAACTTTGGGAACTTTTAAAGCAACACTTACTTATATAATTTACTTACTTAAGGACTGACCTTTTGGTGAGGTGGACAAGAGGTCACCTGATAAATACGTAAAAGCAAATCTCTCATTTGTCTTTCTTAGGCAGAAGGTCACTAATCACAATACTCAAACAGGCACAAGGAATCCCAGATTGCATGAATATTCCAGCATCTGATGGAGAGGTAGTCAACAGTTTTGATCTACACATCTTTTATGGTATCTACTATAGAGCACAAATACATTCAATAACTTTTACAAGCAATTGTTTCAGGTTCCTCCATCAAAGGTGCACCAATTTTGATATGAATACCTTTTCCAGTTTAGTCCAAATGCCTAGACATTGCATCCCTAGGAAGATGAGTATTAAACAAGAGCTACCTACTAAATAATCCAAAATTGCCTGCAAGACTCAAGACCTTATTTTTAGGGAGGCTGTTTCTGTGCAGAGGATGTGAAAAGGAAGACTTTGAACTCAAAGTGTGCAGAGGATGTTCAAGGAATGTTGCTGTGCCACAGGCTCCTCAGGCCATGTAAGTAAAATGCTGAATGCCACTCCAAAGGAATTGACTTGTGACAGTAAGTGGCAATTGCCAGAGAGTTTTACACTAGAGTTATGAAATCAATTCTACAACCACTATGATGTGAAGGTAACACTGATGAGGAATTTTTATGTAGCTCAGCATTGCTGTGCATTGTTCCTTGAGCCAAAGCAAGTACCCTGCAGAACCCAAGAAAGGGTTTTTTTTTTAATAGGATGTAATCATCAAGAGATCTGGTTTATGCCTCTATACAAAAACCCCAGGATTCATTTCTGTACAAATTCAAGTACACATGTTGATACTCCCATGCCTATAGCAAATAGTAGATCTTATGGATAAATTTGGGTTCATAATCTAGCTATAGAATAGCATGATATCTAAGGTAGACAATCCAGAAAAATTAGAATTTAAATTTTACTGAGACAAGTGTTGTAATGTAAAAACTGAAGGCAAGCATTAGTGAAAATAAGGGAGTCACCAAGAGTGTTCTTTTTTTGAAAGGTTAGATTTAAGAAATTTAGAGAAATGTTTATTGTTGTCAAACAAGCTAAAAATTTTTCAGAAGTCAATGTGAAAGTGTCTTTAAATCAAAGACCTCAAATGACTTTTTTTTTCCCTCAAATGTGAAAACTTACCAAGTAATAGTCTATAGGCTTCATGAAAATTAAACAATTACTGTAACAAACACATAGACATTGTTAGAAAGTTGACCTGCATGTGATCTTGATTACAGTTAATTCAGTTTCGTTCTATTTCTATAGCTGAGAATGGTTTTTATCCAGGGTTTGATCTGTTTGTAAATTTTTATTGAAGAGATACAGGTTCTTGGATTTATTTCTTGTTCTAGCCTGTGTTCTGAGTATAACTCCAGAAGAAGAGAAAACCTTATTAGACCTTTGTATAAAAATGTGAAGCCTGTTGTATTATGTTCTAGGATGGCTCAACAGTGGCTGGTTATCTGTTTGTTGATTGTAGCTACTTAAATGTTATAAACCAAATAACCTCTCCTGTTAAGTGATATGATCCTGGATATGAAAACACAAACCTGCAGGAAATAGTTCTGCCAATGCAACAGAGACAGCATGGAGTATTGGGAGATTCAGGGGAAAAAAGTGGTGTGTAATTCCTTTGGAATGTATCAAGGCATTGATACCTTATAAACATTTAAGATGCAGAAGAAATGCCCAGAATATGTTAAAAGTGACATCAAATTACTTAAGACCTCTTCATACTTGCTTCAACCTACTCCACCTCAGGTGACCCCAGCAGAAGAGGGTGTTTCAGTTTAAGTGCAAATTTATTTCAGACAAATAGGTTTTTAAATGGGATCTAATACCTACTAGATTAAACTTCAGGCTGTTCTTATTTTGTGATGCATACAGAGATGTCATCCCTTTTTGGATGACAGTTCATGGCACTCACAAATTATTGAGAGGAGGGATGGTTCCCTGGGTCGCTGTAATCTCAGCAGCACTTGAGAAAAAATGAATGAGCACTTCTGCAGGACATGGTCTGGATCAGATTGATTGACTGAGAGCAGCAATTGGTTTGATCATTGTTTTAGCAGAAATGTCCACTGTGACAGCTTTCTGCATTCACTTTGGGGTCTTTTAAGGCTACATTGCCAGCAAAACTAGATTCATAAAAAAACCTGCTCAAACCATCTGATTTGGAAAACAAGTCTGTGTGTTCTGATCTTATTCCCAGTAAAGTTTTGTGTGGAATAAAGAAATAACTAGGTTTAAAAGGCATTAGTAGTTTCAAGATTTCTTTTCTCTTTTTTTTGTCCTCTCTACCTACTTGTTTGAGGAGCAAACAGACAAAAAAATGTTCTGCATTCCTTTGAAATGTTGTAATGACAGCATCAAACTGAATTACTTGAAAAGATTTAGTTTGAGAGATTGATGCTTGTGATTTGCAATCTTGTTCTCTTCATAATTTTTTTAATGTTTTCTTTCTCCCCAGGTAACACAAAATCTCGTTGGGAGGTGGAAATGGTGAGAAAAGCAGTGGAATAGAAGTGTGATTTTCAGACCTTCCTTTCATTGACTCTGATTGCTCATTAGCAGAAATACCCAGGTTTGCTCCTCCACTTCTGAGATTCTTTCAGTCTGTGCAGCTACATCTCTATTTACCTTTTATCTTTGTTAGGGAGCACTAAGAATTAAAATCCTCTTTGGGTTTTACCCGTTGACTCCTAATTAACATGAAAAAATGCTTTGCCCCGGGGCTTTTGGCATGGGGCTTTTTTTTCACGTGCATATATGTCACATAGAGTGCACAGTAACTGTTCATATACAGTGTCAGCATGCACACAAAAGTTCCAGATGTGCTGTGTATCTTGTTTAGTTGACTTTAGTCTTCTGTAAAGCCAAGAGAAATATTAATCATTCATTTACTGTTAGGGGATGGGTCTTCTTCTCATGTTTCAGTAAAGGGGGTGGAAAAGAAAAGTAAGCCAATTTTTTTCCTATTTAAGGCCAAAGCTGGGGAATGCTTGTGGCTGAGTTCTGTACATGGCCCGGTGCTGGAAGGGCAGGGAACAACCGATGTTGCTATTTTGAACAGAATTTTTTTCTTCCCCCCCCATTTTTATTTTTGCACAGAGAGTCTCATGTCTAATATTTAGACATGATGAGCTCTGTGCAAAAAGTAACTTTGCTCATTCTTGCCGTGTTTCAACCCTCAGTTATTTTGGCACAACAAGTCGGTGAGTAATTCAAGCTTCTTATGATTTCATGTTTTTATATTATTTTTATTTTTACCAATAATTTTAATAGCTTGTCAGAAGTGTGTATGCACGAATCTCACCAGAACACTTTTCCTTCACTAATTCAGCAGTCAGATATTTAATGGTGAAGCTGGAAGCTGCAGGGATTTGCAGTATCATCCCAAAGGTTTCTCTTTGCTTTGCTTTCTTTATAGTTAGAAGGACTGTACAGTGCTGTCTGCCTTGGCTGCATTTGTTCTTGTTCTTACTTGTTTTCCTGCTACAGACAACAAGGAGATTCTAAGCTATTTCTTTTAACTCTTGGAATAACATTTTAACTGTTAGCTCCATGCTGCCTGGAAGCTCTTTTTCACAAGGAATAAGTCTTTGCTTCCAGCTATTTTATTTGGAGTTCTCCTTTGTACTTGTTTGTCTTACACTGGCAGCGTGGGGGTTTCTTTCAACAGTTTGTGTGCAAAAAAAAAAAAGCCTTGAAATTCTGAACAGTTTTGTTGAAGGAGTTTTTAAGAGTGATATATGAAAATATGTCAGCTTACAGAATTTTTACTTTCGCATAGAACAGGAGGGTAAATTAATTCCCTCAGCTGCAATAGTCTGAATCAGGCATCTGCAGGCTGTTTCAGCCCTTCACAAGACTGACTAGCAGTTGATGCTATGTGGAAGTCCATGCAAGTGTGTGTGTGCATGTTTACAGAGAGCAAGACCACCAAAAACCAACTGAACATGGAATTCAGAGGGGAGAGAAATACTTTGTATACAAGAATTCAACCTAGAGTGAAGATAAGTGTGGTATGAGTATTTAAGTTAAACAGATGACATTCCACAAGTACAGCTGACCTTTTTTGGATGTGCTCAGTTCCTGCTTGCCAGATATTGTAAACCAGACCTTCCTTAAGATAAAACACTTTTCTCTCCTGTAAATATTAAATATCAGCAATTTATTTATTCCTACATAGAGGCAAGGAATAACCTTAAAATTAACTCGATAACCAGCAGCCAAAGAAACTGTAGTGCTGTAAAGGAAAGCCAAATGCCTTTAAAATCACAGCCTACACTACTCCGTATTTCACACATCATGAAAGCGATCACTTGAGCCAGTTCATGGCAAATCCATCTGTCTCACCATACCTGGACAGGGACCTGTGCCGTGGGGTGAGTGAGTCCACCAGGAGCAGCCTGTTGGCACTGGAGCACTTGGAGCTCAGGAGGATCTGTGCATGAGCAAAGCAGGCAACAGCCTCTGCAGCACCAGCCTCCCTCACCTAGCACAGACACTGGCTAAGCTTAAGTATCTATAAAAAAAAAAACTAACCAATGCATATATACTGTAGAGAGTAAACAAAATTTACTGTGAACTGATCAATTTCTGTTTCTGCTTTGCCTTATACAAACCCTCAAACAATCTTCAGTAAAGATTATAAAATACAGTGGTTATAAAATTTGAGGAAATGTGTGCTGTGATTTTTCTCTGCTTACAGCAGCAGACAATATGTATATTGTTTATATTTAACATGCAGTGTGTTCTTTTATATACCTGTGTCTATCATCAGAGGGATAAGCACTAAGAGACAATCCAATATAAAGGAACATAAATTTTATTTTTCTCCATAAACAAACCCGTCCTGAGTGCCAGGTCTCCTTCCCTCACTCTAGTCACATCCCTGGACATTTCTGAGGTGCAACATATATTTGACTCAATAAATGGTAAATTTTGGGTAGAAGAACAATACACAAATGAAGTGTGAATGAGTATTCTCATTTCTCTGCCACATTCCTGTTTTCATGGTGTTGTAACATTTCCTTACTGGGCTAACTTCCATACAATTTACAGGGATGAGGTTACACAGAGAGACTGATAAATAACTAGTTATCCCTTAAAAAAATTGATTCTCTCCTCACTTTAGAATGTTTCTTTCCACACATTTGAATATGCTTTTCTCACAGAAAATAATAATTGAAGCAGTTGATTATTCATATCACTAATTCATGTGCAGGGCAGGGAATGGACTGGGAAACCAAATTTTCCACAACTGAAAAGAGAATTTCCAGACATGCTGAAATGCTCTCTCTTGTCAAGAAAAACGTTTATATGGTTAGTATCAAATGTAAGTCAATATAAAATTTTCCTTAGGAAAGCCTGCCAGGAGACAAGACTTGGCAAGGTATTAAGGAAACTGCTCAGTATACACTGAGTTTAGGGTAGTCAGATGTAGCCCTGGGCTATGTGTTTCTTTGTCTTGCTGTAATAGCTTGGAATGGAGATTTGAGTACAGCTTCAGGCTAAATCTCTTCTAGAGCTTGGGATCGAGGTACTGTGCAACAAGGAATGTTCTATGAACTCAAAAGCTGTATGTCCTTGTAACCCACCAGGATGTTTTTAGCCTGGAGGTGAAATCACCTTGACACAATCCAGATTTTCTGATGTGTGTCAGGGCTTTCCAGCCCTGCCCATGTTGAAGATAAGATGCCCCCTGATGGCTGACAGGACATAACAGATGATTCAGAGTCCAGCAATGTATATTGGGTTCCACCCTTTGAAGGCACCTTTACATCCTGCATATTAAACTACTCAAAAGTGTAAGATATTAGAATGCTTCTTTAGGAAACAAATCCATTCTCCACCCAACTTGTGAAAGCATTTTCTAAGCCCAGCAGCCTGCATTCATCCCATTTATCTTGGGTTTGTAGAGGCAATCATGACAGCTACTTCCAGAAGACAGAACAAATTTTAGCTAGCCAGACTGGAGGTATTTGGCAGTTTCCACTGCCTACAAAGGAAGCACATCCACAGTGCCCTCACATCAGTGCCAAAAGGGAAGTCAGATGGATCTGGGCCTGTCTCAGCTGCAGCTGTGATGCTTAAAGGACACCTCAGTCAGCCAGAGCAGGACACTTCTCGTAGGTACATCCCAGTCCTTGAGGAACTCCGCTGAGGTCATTAGGAAAATTCTACTGCTCTGAAAGCAGTGTGGCAGCAATGCCAGAAACCCTTCAGTATTATTCCAAGTAATTTTTTGCTCTAAGGTAATTTAGTGTTTTCCTTGTAATGCAAGTATTGTCTTGGATGTTTGGTCAGGAAACTAATTTCTGAGGTAATGGCTGAATGCTAAAATCTCTCTGACAAGACTTATTGACCTTTCATATTACTTTCAGCTGCAAATTGCCATTTTAAAATTATATATAACCATTAAATGGAGGTTTCAGGAGGCAGCATGCAAATGACTTTTCCTGCTGAGCATCCATTTCTGATCCTAGAGAAAAGAATTATATTTTAGGAAAACTTGTAAACAGCTGATTTGGCCATTTTGCTTTCTTTTTTTATTAACTGGGAAGGATTGGATAGTATGTGAAGTGGATGGGTACTTTACAGATGTAGTTTATTTGTGAGACTGCCAGATTGTCATGTTTAGCAGTTAGCTGTATGGAACACTGCACACATGTGCTCTTTTTTGATAAATTTCCAGTTTAAGGGTAATGCTAACAACAGAACTATCTCTCATCAATGGTTTTGGTAACTCAGAAAGGTTTCTCTCTAGAATTTTGACAGTAAAACCAGATGATACACATCTGTGTGCCAAGAGATAATTAACCAATGTAAGTAACCTGGACTATGTGAAGTAATGAAATATCTGGGGTCTACTCCTCTTCTTCCATTTTTCCTAACTATTTTTTACCAAGCACACAGCAGACAAGGTTATGCTTAGGAAAATTGAAACATTCCTTTCTGGTCTGGAAAAAGCATGCTAAATGAAAGCCTGGGGAATCCACCCCCTCTAAACATTATATATATGTTCTTGGAAATATGACAAATTTCATAAACACATTTTATATCACACACCCCTGGAACACATTAGCCTTAGGAAAATGAGACTATTATATAACCCTTTCATTATTTTCCAGATTTGTTTTTGACTTGAGACCAAATCACCAAATCTACACAGACTGAATTTTCTGAAAGAGGAGGTGGAGTTGGAAACATCCACTGCTTTATGACAGGGGAAGAGGCAGAGGTAGAAGGGTGTTGTTGCTGGCACAAACCTCACTGTTGATGCCTCAGTCAGAGTCATTACGTTTGCTCTCCTCTTAGTGCTGCAGATTACAAGCAGATCCTATTTCCTCTTCCAGCTTCTGCCAAAGTGTTAAGGTTTGAAATAAGCAGCCAGGTGTCACTTGCAAACTCTGCTGATGCCAGCCTTACACAACAGCTGGGGGAGAGTTGTAATTAATGCTGCTCAAAAAAAAAAAAGGAATTACCAGCACTTTATTCGTTCCACAGGCTGGCTGAGAAACCAGACTGACACTGTTACATTATTCATTGTCCCAGTTATGTGCTAGTGTTGTTCACACCTTGTTTTAATCTGAAATCTGCAGAAAATGGGACATACCTACCCTTGTAAGTGGGACAGCATTCTGAGGGTCAGTACCAGAAGTTATGCAGAGCAGCATTTAGCATTTGGGGTTAAAAGCAACCTCTTCAGAGTTGAAAGGTTCAGCCTACTAGGAGGGGCAAACAATAACAAAATGCACTTTTCCAGGCTAGCGGGCACCTGGACCACTGTATCACTCTTGATATTTCTATGGTAGGTTCCTAGTCTGCTGAAGAGCACAAGCCACAGCTGCTGTAAGAGTTGCAAGATTTAATTTGTTGCTTTGGAGTAATAACTTGTCAAAGCTCACAGAATTAGGTATTAGTGCAATGGTCATACCATTAATACTCCAGATTATGCTGTCCTTTAGTCATGCTTGTTTAAGAAACTGGGCAAAAGATCTCAGTTAAGAAAAGGGAAATTGTTGGCAATGGCAAAGATATGTTGTTAACAAATTGGGGGTTTTATGGTCTTAAAGTGACTGGATTAGAGTCCTACACCATTGCAGTTTGATACGATGGAGCACAGTTCAATTTATTATTGACAGCACCCAAAAAAATAAAAGACTTGAGAAAGGTATAATAAAATCTGTTCTGATTAAACATTGCTACTGTTAGCTCATTCTCCATGTTGTAGCCTGGTAAATTGTAGATTACATGACTTTAACATGGTTTAGAGTTCAATATCTACAGCCAATTGTCTATAATTTTGAGACATTCTGATTTTGGTTTTTGGCAGATGATAAATAACCTTCAACCCTAAATGGAACAAAAATTTTAGTGTCATCATTTACTTGCTGCAATACTTTACCAGCCTATCCCTGCTTCTACATATCCATGGTGATACACTTTGTACAGGAGAACTGGGCACAGATGTGATTCCTGCTCTAGGAGGGGTACAAGAAGTGTTAATTTACCTCTGTAGCTTCAGGTCAGGCTGTTGAGGGCAGCATGGCTGGGTGCAGAGAATGCTGCAGCCCTGGCCCTCAGTGTGCTGCCCATCTGCATCCCAGGGGATGCTGTGGATTCCTCCTGGAGGGCTGGCTCTCTGGGGCCATGCTTGTCTCAGCAGTGTCTGTGTGACAGAGATGCTGTGTGGTGGCTCACTGCTGGCAGCTTCCCACAGCCTTGGTGATTGTTTCAGGACAGCTGTTTCTCTCAGGATTTTCTTCCACTCAATCTTTTGATGCAAAGGGTTCATGAAGCTTTCCTTTCTGTCCTCTCTGTGGCTTCCCTGACAAGAGACATTTTGTCACTGGAAAAATCTGTAAGGAATTCCCACACAATTTCCTGATTTTTCGCCATTCAACACAGTCAGACTTTGCTTCAGGGAAATAAGATTTACATATTTATATGTGGTGACCATGCAGTTAATATTTCTTACACGGCTTTGGGACTGTATAAAACAAAAAGCCTCAAATATTAACCCCTGCATTGTTTCTGACTATGGTTAATCAAGAGAGAACCTCCATAGGCATAAGTAAAAAAATACCGATTATTGGAATCAGAAAGTCTCTTCTGTAAGTACAAGAGAGACAGGGGAAGGTCTGCTAACCCTGTAAATGCTGGAAGTGTTCAAGGAGGAATGAAATCCACCATTGGCTGTGGAGTAGCTCATCCTTCACGCAGAGGTATATTAACATTGTATTTTTCATTTATATTTTCAAGCAGTCATTATTTTTTCTCATCTTCTCTTTTATAGGGAGGGTTCTTTGAATTTTGATTAGAGGAAACTTAACCTACTTCCAACCACTGCTTCTCTTTATTTATTTTCACTTCAGAGCCAATCTTGTCTCTGAGATTGCAAAGTGGGAGCCTCTGCCTGTTTCATGTCAACATGACAATGGAAAACATGATATAACCCCCTCCAACAACAACCGTTTGTTGGCTTTAGTTTGGATAAACTTCAGCTCTGGGACTTCTGGCTTTGTTTAGTTTAGCAGAGGAGATTCCTTTCAGATTAGCTCAGAGACTACTTCCATTTTCCCCCATTTATGTCAAACCCTTCATTTAAACATGAACTATCAGAATGAGAATGAAAATGGTACCTCTTTTAACAAAGGAGGTACCTCCTTTTTAATGTCTGCACATTTTTGTCTCGCTTTGATTCACACAAGTACTCCATGAAGAGATGTCTGCCAGGAAGGAGAAAGCATGCACAGGACTTGGAACAGGAATAATGTGAGGGTAATGAAAATATATATATATTTCAAGGCTGAATGGTTTTTATTTTGAAAGCCTAGGCCTTCTCTTACAGCTAAAGGATCACCCAAATGACTGTCAAGAAATGTGGGATGTGACTTGTAGATTTAAGACTTTAGCAGAGCTTGGCCTTCAGAAAAATGCAAAGTTATTCACAGCCACTGGAGACATATCCCTTTCTGATGCTGGATTTCTCTTTCAAGTTGCTGTGCATCCCACCGTGGAGGGTGGCACAGGCACCTCTGCTCTCCCATCAGGTGAAGCCTTTCCTCCTGAATGCAAACCTTTCTTGGGCTGCTTGGGCAGCTTCAGGCACCCCTTTATTCCCAACTCCAGTGCTGCAAAGGGCAGCAGAAACACAGGAACAACCCGGGCACATTTTGCAGCAGTAGATATGAAAGGATGATCTGTGTCTGGAAAATACTTCCCACAGCAATTTAGCTGTGGCAGTTCTTGGAAAACTCCTGGACATAATCAGCTCCCACTGCAGCTCCCTGCAGTTCACGCCTAGTGACCAGTCGGTGCGTTAGAAGGCTGTCTGTGGCAAACATCTTTTTTTTCTCTCTTTTTCCCTTTGTGCTACTTCTTCTCTTTCCCTTCTTTCTATTTTCTATTAGGAAAACAAGCAAGAACAAAATTGCATCTTTTTTTTCAAATAGATGAGACAGAAACAATTGCTCATCCAAACAGAGTTATTGGGAAATATGGGAAGCATCGCTCATTGTTCCTTTGATGTTCACTGTAATAGCCATGCTGAGCATCAAAGGAGAATAAACTATATCCCCCATGCTTTCCCTCAGCTATAAGCAGCAAAAATAGGATTCATATTTTCTTGGAAAACACTTTTATGTTGATGAGAGCCTCTTTAAATAAAAAGAAACCTACAGCTTCTCCGTTTTTGTCTTTTAATCTACTGTATGGTGTTTGCTTGTTTCCCTATAGAGCAGCAGTCATTCTGTGCCAGCTGTTTAAGAGAAGAATGTCCTAGAGAAAGCAAACAATGGGCTGTGTAGTGGGAATTGCAAATCTTTGAAAAGAGTAATTGAAATCTGCTCAGACATTTTGAAGATTCTTTGCACAATATTCTAAGGCTGTTGGTGGCTTAGCTGTTGGCAGGGTGGTCCTCTTTGAGCTCCCTCTTTTTTTGTATGAACAGAATAGCATTAATATGGAGGAGTGGGGGGAAGAAAGAAGAGAGGTTTCCTAGTCCAACTGATTATTTCAGAGCAACTGAAGAGAGAAAGATTGCTGTAAATGTCTTTCAGTGAAGTATCAAAAATGTGAATTGTACAAAGCTCTTTCATTTATCAGGTGTTCTCTGGCTCTGGCTCTTCCACTCATACCTTTTAAGGGCTGCAGCAGATAAACTGTGCTGGATCGTGTTGTGTCTGCTGCAGATGTTCCAGCTCTCCTGGGCTGTGCTGCTGTTTATTCTCACCCCGTGCCAGCTGGGGTTGGTGCAGCACAGAGCAGGGAGAGCTAAATGTGTGCCAGGCCTCAGGCAGCCACTTCAGTAGCAATGCTGTTGACCTCTGATATTAAAACAAGCCAGCTCTCTGCTTGCAGGCTCTTTGCTGCACCAAAAGTGTGAATTTTCACCTCACAAGGGAATTAGTTAGGAAGATCCATAAGTCTTTGTGCTTGAAAAATGGTCAGGCATAGAACTTGATATTTAAAAGTGTCTCCAAAATTAAGTTGTCTTTGGTACCCTGAGAAAACCCTCACAATGCTTACTTTAGTAGCCCTAGGAGGTTGACAATAAGAGCGTTGTATCCAGTGTACAAATAGCCATTTAATATCCTCTATGAGGCAGATTAAGAAGAATTCAAATACTGCCATCCATATCCAACAAACTGTCCAAA
Organism: Peucedramus taeniatus; assembly: GCA_013400575.1. NCBI lineage: Eukaryota > Metazoa > Chordata > Aves > Passeriformes > Fringillidae > Peucedramus > Peucedramus taeniatus. The sequence goes on from WBNO01018370.1 coordinate 200,455, forward strand.
ATGTATGTAGAGTGAATTAGTAAAAACTGGAATAAGGAGTGAATGAATACAAACTGTTTTGCAGATGAATCTAGGCTAATGATGCTCTATGCATTTAGAACCCCACCACAACCTTCTGAATTACAAATACCCTTAATTTATTGGCAGCCAAAGATATGATTCTTTTCTTTAGACAGTATGCCAGAGCACTTTAATGCTTCACTGGAATATGAAATGCAAGAACCAAATCCTTCATTTGCTTCCAACTTCTGAAATTACAGGGAAACCAATAAAATTGTGCAGGGACTTAGGCCAGCGTAGATTTTGCCCCCCTGCTGCTTTACTCATCTCAGATGTAAATCCATTATGGCTGTGGAGTTATATTGGGGTGACTTTGTCCAAGGTATCTGAAAATATAAATGATATTACCACATGTATTATACTGCTATTGTAAAATTTCCCATCTGCTTCAGCCTCAGGAGAGAAGCATTGAATCAGGCTGATCTCTTCCAAGGCAAACCACAGAAACAGTATTGCATAAATCCATTAGCTCTCACAGAGCTGAGGGGAAAGAGAGGATCATGTCCCACTTGAAATTTTAATTACCTGCCAAAAAATGTTTTAATTACAAATTTAGACAATGCAAACCAAAAGTCATGCATTTTCCCCCACACAGTGTTTAGGTTTTACCATGCCAGAAGCTTAAGGCATCATTAATTAAGTAGTTATAGTTCAGTGTTTTAAATGAGGTTCTATGTGGACCAATCTTTAACAATTGTCAATTTCCATTCATTCCCTTTTCTCTTATCAGATCAAAAGCTGAACTTCTCTTTCATGACATTTTGGATCTGTCAGAGTGGTTGTAGAGTCTGGGAAACCTGTGCACAATGACTTTTCCAGTTTTTTCTTTATACTTCCCAGGACAGACCTACTGCAAAAAATGTCTCAAAGAACCCTCCAGTATTATAAACTCTGCCTGGTCCTAGCTAAAATCAGGAATGCAGAAGTATGTCTTTGAGGTGCACCTTGGGGGTGTTTTTTTGTTTTTTTTTTTTTAGTTTGGCAAAATCTTGTGCTGTATTTTAATAATTTTTTCCCTTAATTGATCCTAGTAATGTTGAGCTTGGACTATTGCTTTTCTTTAGAAATATGTTAGGCCAGCTTCTTATGGAATACAATTGGAAGTTGTATTCCATAAGAAGTGAAGTGGTCAAGTGTTCAAAAGTAACATTACCTTGACACTCAGATTCTGACTCTAGAAGTATTCACTGACTGTCCAAGGAATGAGCAGGATGCATGTTTAAATAAATCAATAAACCCATTAAATCATCAGAAATCCTATTAGAACTTGAATTTATGTCCATTTTTGCTTAGTTTAAGACACAAGTCTTTATCCAATAATTTGGTGTCATTCTCTTTAAAGATATGCACATTAAAATCATATTTCTGCAGAGTAATATTAGAATTTATACCAGCACTAAAACTAAATAGCCACAAATTATGTTCTTTCAGCCTGTTGCTTATTTCTAGCATGACACCACATGGCACAAAAGGTGATGTGACAAAAAATATTGTAATGTAAGAACAGAGGGGATAGAAAAATCTCATAGGCATTTTACCAGTAGCTGAAGTATGATGCACTGGTCCCTCTAAAAGGCATTGAATGCACTGAATTATGATGAAATGTCTTCTTACTTTGTGTCCTGCTCTAATGCTAGTGTTACCCTTAGTAAAAGATTCCATCTGGCAGGCACTGAAGAGCTTCAGAATGATTAGAAGCTAACATCGTTTAGGTGTGATTCAAAGCCCAGTAAAACCAAGGGAGGTTCTGATCAGGCAGTGGTTACCCTTAATCAGAGAGGAATTATCTGAATTCTGCAGCTTACGGCAAAAAGAGGTTGATCTCTACTAAAAAGACAGAAGTATAAATATAATTTAGTCACAAAGTCACCTGTTGAGAGGGGACACTGGAGAGGAAATCCCAGAGTAACATCTCAATACAAATGGTCATTCAGGAATATCTTCCTCCCATGCAAAAAGCAATTTGGCCCATGATGCTGTCAAGGAATAGCTAAGAACAAAAGGGGTATAACTGCCTCTTGAATGCAGCAGAAGTTTTTCTTCAAAATTACTTTTATGAGTTCAGGAACAGACAGTCAACATTTCTCTGGGCAGCCCCAAGAAAGAAGCAAGGTAATAGATACAGAGCAGTCTGCTCTATCCTGCCCCTTGTATGACTCAGCTTGAAATGACAGTTCTGCCAAAAAACAACCCTCCCCAACTAAACCAGCAAAGAAACCACCCTGCACTTTGTTTGCTTATTGCCAGTTTTGAAACAAGCCAGTTCTTTTGCCACAGTTTCTCATGCCAAACACCAGCTGAAGCAGTGAGGCTGTTGTGTAACAACATCTCTGGTGGGATATCTCCGGTCACTATTTCCTTGCAGCACTGCTGTGGCAGGGTGAGCTTTGGAAGTTGTATGAAGAACATCATTCCAGGGTGTCAGCATGTGTGTGCAAGTAGAGCAAGTTGTGAAATATAAATGTTGAGATGGAACAGTGGGACAGAATCGACTGCTTTCGACCACATTACCATTTGGGAAGAACAATAGCCCTCTGAAGATAAAGCAGAAAAATTACAGGTTTTAAATCACACATTGAAAGATTAGGAAAAAAACCCAATAATCTGCAGGGGAAGTAGAGACATGTGTTTTACTTGGTAACAAATATGCTTAGAATATATTCTAATCCTGATATTTCTAAAACTTTTTAAAGGTTTCAGAAAGGTTGTGGCATTTGTAGCATATAAAGATGAATGAAGGGAACAAGGAACGAGTTGTTTAAAATGCAGTCACTTGTTTGTACCAGTGCAGGCCTGCTTTTTTCTTATTTATTTTGTAATCTGACATACAGACTTGGTGGGTCTCAAAGCAAGGACAGTTTGGCTGTATGACACAAGGATCCTTCACCCAAGGATCCAGACTCTTTTGTACATTGCCAGTGAAACAGTACATTACTCCATCCTGCAACACCTCTGACAGACAAGTACAGTATTATGCTTAACTAGCATTCTTTTAAGCAGCTTTCTCCTTCTTACTCTGCATCTGAGAAAAGGGCAAAACTGGGACTAGTGCAGCATCAGAACTGTTCCAACGCCAGCTTTCTTGGCAGACAAGCATCCCTAGAAGTAAGAAAGCTTCAGTTTCATTCTGAAAGCACAGGATGTAGCTGTCCTTTTCGGTGTGAAACTTGGGAAGTCTGTGAACAACAATTCATTCACAGTCCTTTTCCATTCCACCTGATAGCAGCTCTTCCTTCTACAGCTCACAGAGCAGGAATGGATTTTTATGGTTGACCCACTCTGGTTTTTCACAGTCAGCATTTAGGTGTTTAATAAATGGAGATTTTGTTACCTCCAATCACATGTGAACAAGCCTTACAAAATATTACATCAGTACTATTAAACTGAAAATACCCTAATAGGTATGGATACCTAAATTGGCCCTTATGTCCTCATGCACTGTGTGAAATGGATTCAATTAATTAGCTCTTTAAGACAATTCCAGCTGAATGTCTGAAGGCCTTACAGTTGAAAAAACTCAACTTGTTAAACCATTTCTTTTCCTTTTTTTCCACCTCTTTTCCTGACTCCTGTGACCCAGACAGGGTTTGAGCCCTTTCGAGTACTCAGCACTGACCAGACATGCCAACAAACCAGGCCATCCCTACTCCTCCAGCCAACTCATTCATTATGAGAGTCTGCTTGTTTCCATTACTAATGATGGGATGGAACAAGTGTGTTAGGGTTTCTTATAAACATCATCCTAATACCAGACAGGAAGCCCAAACCATTTGCCTTGAGGTAGATGCTGTGGCATTCTTTTCTGCTCAGGAAATGGAAAGCAGCATTGCTGCACATGCTGGGGTGGATTCCTCCACCTACTCTGGTAGGGGAGAATGGTAGTGTTTCTGTTGAAAATAGACAGCATATCTACTTTGTTCTTTGCCTAAACAATGTATCAGACAGTGCTGGGGTATGCAATTAACAGATGTATTTACTACAGAAGAAATGTAAAACAATTTTTGAAATGCTCATCCTGTAAAGGAAATGACCAAAACTAGGTCAGGGTGAGGAAGCACAGGTTTTGTACAGTTAAAAAAGTAACACAAATGCTCTTCTTAACTTCATCAGGCTTTGGATTCTGTCAAAGTTAGAGACAAGGCCTTCTTCATCTTGTTGCTTTGGCCTTTACCAGATTCACTTTAAATACAGCAGAAGTTGTTTGTTTGACTCATTGTGTTTGTGATCAAATTCTCACAGACCAAAGCTGCTCAATTTTCCTTCCCAGGCCATCATCAGGCAGCTGCTGGAGGATTGTGAGTCACCCCTGTGTGGACTATTGCCCTCTCTGAAGCAGAACCAGACAAGTTCAAGATGTTTTTTAATTTCTAACCCTTTAGTCACATCTCTGTAAATGGGATATGTGAGTCTGCTACTAATGCAATAGCTGGACATTGCCTTTGTCCAAAGTGGAAAGGCCTGTGGCTTTTGAGGATACTATTAGGAATTTTTTTCCTTTTGCTATAAAATTGTGGTTAAGTCATGATCATGGTTCTTGCACAGATGCAAAGCCAAAACCAACTACAAAGCACATGAGATTCTCATATGATAACACATTTCTCTTCACCTCACTGGAATTGGGATTTTGTCCCATATGACATCTGCCGTCTTTCAGGCTATATGAAAATGGCCATCTCTGTTTCCCTTGCACACACTTGGGCTCTTCTATGTACCCCACTTATAGGTCCTTTGGAACTAAATAGTGATTTTCCTTTCAGCTTTCCCTATTGGTCTGCTTATGGACAGCTGCCAGTCTTTCTAGAATGGGAAATAATTCAAAACCAACATACAACAATTATAGCCTTGCCTTTTTTAAATTTTATCCACTATTTAGGCTGGCCCAGGGAAGTGCTACATGCAGTAAAACCTATAACAACGAGTGCTCAGTAAACAGCATAATTTCAAATTAATTCAGGCTTTCAAATATTAAACTTTTATAACAGTTCACTAGAGATTGACAGGGCTTCCAGAAAAGCATTGCAGTATGTGCCACAGAAGTGAAGCGCTGTATAGCCATCATATTCAAGGCTTTGGGAGGAAAAATAAGACTGTGCATTGCCATAGACAAATACTGTTGAGCTCTAATGTTTCTTAAATCTCAGGCTAATGAGTATGTTTAGGAATCAATAAGAAAAGCTGGCTAAGGCAAGTATGTGGCTGTTATACCACAAGTGTAGAAGCAGACAAGTCAGCTTTTTTATAACCTCATTATTCCTATATGTTACTCGCCAGTGCTTTAGGACAAATCAGCTTTCCAAAGGATTTTGGAGCTAACAGTTAATCTTTATGAGCAATGCAAAATACATTATGTCATAACATGCTGACACACAGATCTACATCTGAGCACAGAGGGGGTGTCTTTAACACCCTAAGTCTTCCCAGATGTAAGTTTCCTTTGGAAATATATTTAATACTTTCATTCTGCCAAAGGCCACAGCAGTTTTCTTTGCAGCTCTCCTAGCTTATTTCTTAATTCATTTAACAATGTCCAGAAAGTTAGAAGCAAATATGAATATCATTATATCCATATGTCTTCACATTTTTGTCGTCTTCCTGTTAAATGATGCCATCTACTGTAGCACAACTGAATGACAAGTTTGTAAAAATGCAGAGAAATCTCCTTTATTTCTTTATTAATGTAAAATTATCAGGTGCTGTAACATATTTTAAATTTCCGTGGTTTTTAGTGATATTGTTGAAACATATACTGCAGGTGAGTATTCGCAGAGGAATTCGCTGAGGAAGGACTCTGCTTCTGTGTTGAAAACAGAATCTTTATAACTAGCAGTGCAAAAACAGGGGAAAGATGGCCTTTTTCTGCTCCTCCTTGGAGCTATCCTCTTTGCTGTAAGGCAGCAAAATCACATCTCTGAAAATAACAAAACAAAAATCAATGAAAAAGAAGTAAGAATTATGAAAAAAATTGACATAGGAATGTTCAAATCCTTGGATATGAATTTCCTGGTAAATAAGGACCTTGTTTTAAAAACATAGTTAAAAATATGTGGTTTTGAAAGGCTAAGAAAGTGATACTGGGAGCTGAAAATCAGAATATTACAATTAAGCAAATGCATCTTTTGGCTACAGAAAACTGTGCATGCTATGCATCTCTTTATATGTGTATGCAATTAATATAAATGTGCAAATAGTGACAATATTAAGTTCTTTTATGTCCATACATCATTTTTATTTAAATATTATGACTTGCCCTAGGAAAAAGGAATTTCTCCCCTTCCTTATGATGGTTACAAATGAAAAGAGCATTTTAACCCATAGAGCTGGTAGGTGCTCAAGCAGAGTCACAGCTGAGTAGTCCATTGCTCTGGGTGGCATGGATCTGTGCCCATCCATGCTCTCCAGGAACCACTCCTCCAGGATGGCTCACAAGCTCTAAGCTGCCCAGCAGCTCTGCTGAGGTTCTGCCTCCCACAGCACACAGCTTTCGAGGGCTTCACATGTGCAACAAGCCACCCTATGATTTGGTTTTTCTCTTGAGTCACTACAGGGGCTATAAAGATTTCATTCAGAATCCTTCACTTCGTTTCAGCCTTCCTGTTTGTCAGGAAACATTTGTCATTAGCCTTGTCAAGACTGGCCAGCCTGTTTTTTCCCTAAGTGCCCATAGCAAGATCCTGGTTTGTGAAAAGGAGGAAAATGTTTCTTACAGAAACAGTCAGCACCTAACAAAGCAGAGAATCAGCTTATTTACCTGGGATCCACGGATATGGTTCTGTGGGGTGAGAATTGGGAATCCAAGCAAGAATTTTAAAAACTAGCTCTAGCTTGGCAGATTAAGGAAGGAGGTCTAGACCCTATCCAGAGGTACACATTTTTAGGCAGTGTCCTTTGAAGCAGCATTCTCTGATGCCATAACCCTGTGACATGTGGATGTGGGGAACAGGCTGTCCTGGAAATGAGCAGCTCTTCTCCATCTCTCTTGTGCAGAATATGAAGCTTCTAGAGTGGCCCAAAAGGGGCAGAAAAGGAAAATTTGAGTTTCTAAGTGATAGATAATGTCTGAGGAGAGTGAGTTTTCATATGCCATTGGAAGGTTTTCCATTTCAAGATTTTTTGTCTTGTCAAAGGAAGGTAAAATACTGGATCCCAGCTTGATGTCAGGCAAAGAAAAAATATTGGCTTGAAAATGTCTGGAAAGAATTTTTGAAGCTTTGTTGTTCTAATCAAGACAGTGGTCAAAATGAACTCTTAACAGCAAGAAGTCAGCAAGTTAGCAAGTCAACATTTTCCTGTTTGCTTCTTTTATAATTAAAGTGCAGAAATAACATAAGATGGTAAACAAAGAAGGGGAACTGCTCAAAGGAAAGGATTTGCAGAAGATGAAAAAGGAAGTGGGAAAGGTGCAATGCTGAGGAAGCATGAGAAGAAACACATCCAATTGTGCACATGGCCAAAGAACATTGGTGTGGAATGAGAAAACACACCTACAAATACAGAGAGGAAGAAAACTCTCTGTATTTGTAGGTGACTCTCTGAAAAAAGAGACCAGGGTGCTAATGTAATGGTGGAAAGATTCAAAACAGAGATTAAAGATGCAGAGAGAAAAAAAAAAAAAAAGGGACTGCATAACCAATAGGAAGGAACTGCAATAAATTTGGGCTCAGTCTCATACTAGATAATGGTGGCCATTACAGTTTGATGATATTCAGAAATTTCCCCCTGGAGCCAGGGGAAATTTTAATGTCAGAGATTTGAATTACATCTTTTGTCATTTTATTTTTCTTTTTGAAGGGTGGTGTATAGTAGGTAAATTATCCTCATATTAAAACTTTAAGAATGATGTGGGCACAAAATAGGTTTCTCCAGAATGTTGTTTTTATAAACTGAATTATTTTTAATTATCTGTGAAAAAAAACTTATTAAATTATTCATGACATTCAGTCATACTTATGTTTGCAATCTAAGACTTCTAATAACATCTACAAAACTTAAAATGAGCTTGTAAAACTCAAATTAGATCTCTTAGTGTTATTTTATATTGGGTTCTTAAATTACCTGGCCTTCTGGATCATGTTTTTCTAAGAAAATACCAACACAAAATTTAATGTATCAAGGCAGTTTTTGTCAGCCTTTTCATATTCATAGTCTATAACAAGTTTGATCAGTAAAACAGCTGTTGGAAGTAATTCACAAAGCCATGAATATTACAGATGAACAATCTTTTTTTCTGAAAAAAAGACACTTGTAACATTTCAGCAGGCCAGCTGATGGAATAATTGCAAACCATTTGGGCAATTAATGTGAGCATTCTTTCAGATCTGTCACATACGCTGGCTTTCAAAAAACTCTTTGAAACCCCTTGGTGGCAGCTATTAATGCAAGATGCTGGAGACAGGGATTGGTGCTGGACAGATGGCTTATTCCACATCCATGTGCAAGTGCTCATGTTGGCACATGGGGCCAGTGGCACTCTTGCAGGAGAGATTAGGCACGTTTACTCTTCAGCTGCAGCAGAGAATTCGATTGCTAATTAGACAGTAACTCAGTCTGACACTAAAATTACTCAAGACAGAAGATTATCAGAGATTTAACTGGGCTTTGGCTCAGCTCCAGGAGGTTTCCACTGATGTCTGTTTATAAACTCAAAGCAGACTCTGCAATTAATGTAACAGATCCCCCCAGTGCCTGAAGAGCAGCATTTAGCCTTTTATTCCACATGCACAAACCAAAAAACTAAACAAACTATCCAACAGTTTTCATGTTTCTCATTTGTAATTTGGAAAACACATTTGAAATAATATCCAACACAATTTTGTCTCTCTTTCCAGTCACAGGATGTACCCATCTTGGGCAGGCTTATGCTGACAGGGATGTTTGGAAACCAGAGCCATGCCAAATCTGTGTGTGCGACTCGGGATCTGTTCTCTGCGATGACATCATCTGTGATGATCAGGAGCTGGACTGCCCCAACCCAGAAATTCCTTTTGGAGAGTGCTGTCCAGTTTGTCCACAAACAACAACACCACCTCCGAGAGTAAGTTTATTCTCACTGCTGTTTCTTTGGTGTTGCTGCCTTCTTGATGCATGTCAACCTCAATTCATTTTGTCTTAGATGTTCTTAAATGCTTTTCTTTTCAATGCCACTTTCTGAATTTAGGCAAATGCAGCTGCTAATATTAAATCTTCCAGCTCAGTTTTATGTAGACAACAGTTACCAAAATAGTAGAAAGGGACAGAGGGCAGCAACTAGGCATTACATTTTTCATTTTATGGAAAAGCATCGGAATAATGCAAACACCTTATTTTTGACTTCATACTCAATCCATATCCATGAAAATAAGACCAACACAGAGGCAAAGAAAATAAGAGAACTTTCATAGCCTCTCTGAGTCTGCATTTCTTATCAACTCTACATCATCACAGAGTGAATTTCCTTTTGCAGGCTTATTGCTGACTTTCTTTCAGTGAGTGAGCCAGCTATACTGAGCCTTCAGGTTATCTGAACATTTCACCAGTGCTCCTGGTGAAAGATCCTTGAGTTTCTGTTAAAGTACCTATGTTGCCACAGACTCATGAAAAATCCTTATCTAGAAAATAAGAGGGTGAAAGAGATGTGAGGAAGAGAGAGAAGATGCGTTTCTGCAGCTCTACAGCACATTGTTTACACATGGAATGTCACACACAAATGTCACACACAGATATGTCACCTAGTCTTATTTGCACCTCACTAGCAGTACTCCACTGCTCCCAGGATCCCCTGAGCTACTTCACTGAACATGTTGAGAGGTGGAAATGAGTGGTATAGATAAGCATGCTGGAGATTTTAAGTACACCTCCTTCTCTTGTGTTTAGAAACTCATCAGTTCTGGAGTTCCTGATAATGAAGAACATGTGAACTCTTCCCCCAGCCTCTCTCTTTGATGTAGGAGTTTGATCAGGTCATTGGAAGCTGTCCTGATGACCTTGGGTGGTGTATAGGGAAATGCCATCTTGAAAGATCCAAGATCGTTTCAGCTGAATATTCTTTGCTACTGAAGGTAGCAGCTGAACACAAAAATTGAAAATCCAGGTAGTAACCTGTAACTGAATTATTAATTGAAAAATAAATAAATTGCAGTAGTAGATCTGAAAATTTAAAATTAGCTCATCACACTTCACATGCTGGAGTGAGGAGGACACAAGAAAACTATCACAGCATTCCACAGTGGATTCTGTCCCCATTGCACTCAATGGCAAAGCTGTACTGACTTCATTAGTGCCATGTTTTTGCCTCCAGGGGAGCTGTAATTCTGTGAACGATCCAAGCAATAGTAGATTGACTGAACAAAAACCCTACATCTTTCAAATATACTGAATAAGCATTAATGGAATTCATGTGAGAAAACTATATTCAAGTGTTTAAATGGTTTGCTCTTGTTTCTGTGTGCATTTTTTTTTTATTTTGGCTCTCTTTTTTGATTTAATTACCTTTCCTTTTTTTTTGTAGACTCCTGGAGTAGTCAGCCGAGGCCCCAAGGGAGACCCTGTAAGTGCAGTTTTTTTCTTTTTTTGCCTTTTTTTTGTTTTGTCTTTTGTTTTTTTTCCAAGGGAAGCAAACAAAATCAAGACTGCATTCCTGTAGTGTTATATACCCCATTCAAGCTGCCAAGATATCCTGCTTTCATTGATGTCTGAACTGTCTGCAGCAAGACTGTACCATATAGTTCTTTTGAAATAGAACTTTAGCTTCAACAACACTCTTAAAATTTTAAACTGAAAGAACACAGAGTTTAGTCCAAACTGTATCACATTTGTTATGTTTTGTTATATTTCTTCACAGATGGAGGGGAAAAAACCCTTTAAGACTCCCATGGCAGTAATAATTTCAGATTCAGGAACTGAACTGCTAAATATTTCTGATGTGTTTGATTGTATATCAGTTGTAATAAGGTTCCATTAACCAAGTGTTTCCTTGTGTGAATTTTGTCTGTCTTCCCTGAATGTTTGGTTGTAGCCTTGTTTAGGAGAGGTTTCCCACCACAGACACACAGGCTTTGCTACAAATGGAAAGGTTTGTCCCTCAATGTCCTTGCTGTTGGAGGCAAGTGACAACATCTGTATCTACTCTGTTTGTGTCTTTGCAGGGTTCTCCTGGAGTTCCAGGTAGAAATGGTCCCCCTGGCCCACCAGGACAGCCAGGGAGCCCCGGAGCTCCTGGGCCCCCTGGAATCTGCCAGTCGTGTCCCAGTATAAGTGGAGGTGTAAGTCATTGTTATATTCAGCTTCTACCTTGGTGCTCATAGCAGTGCAAAGCAATGCTGTAGGCACCTGTCCCTTGCACCTTCCCAGGTGCTTTGCTTTCAGTGGCATCCATCCCATTTCTGCCTTTGGAAAACAGAGATGGGTAGTTGGTGGGGGTTTGCTGTTGTTATGGGGGTTTTTCCATAAAGTTTCTCTGGAGTGCAAATGAATTTCTGCCTTATTTTTGAAAGCTTTTCGGTAACTCAAAAATAATCTGATCAGAAGGAGTGTGATGGAGGATTTCCCTATAAGCTTAATAGTTAGGGAAGTCTCCTACTTTCCTATATTTCATCAATTCATGTTAATAACAGAACATTCCAACAAGACTAGACTGAAGCACTGCTCCTCTGCTGGCAGGGAAGTGCCATGCAAGTACTATTTGTCATGGTGCCTCTTTATTTCTGCCTCTCTGAATACTGAAGTCATTTCAGGAGAGCTGGGCACACTCATCAAGAGAGCTGATTGTAACTGAAGTTTAATAGCACTGAGCCCCAGGCAGTGCTTTGTTGCAGGGTGACATTGTCATCCATGCAGGCCACCAAGCCCAGGATTACAAGATAGGATTTCTTTAGCACAAAGCTGATAAAAACTGTATGTTAAAGCAATTGCTACTTTTGAATACACTGATTATAACTTCCATATACACTTCCCACTCCCAGGTAAGCCAGAAACTGAGGAAAGATGTTTGATTTTTATTTAATTCTGTAAGGGATTGCCTCTGCAGGACTGAGCTGTGGATCAGTTTACCAGTCCCAGTGGGCACCAGTGATACTGGTTTGGGTTTTGGAGAGGCAAACACAGGAGAGGAAATCAGGCTGAATTAGTCTCTCATTCCAACACTCTATCAAAGATGTGCTGTTTGATCATGACAGGAGGCTTGGTGTCAGGAGCACAGGAGTCTTGCACCTGGTCAGTGCAGGAGCTGGATCCACCGTGGTTTGGGGGAAGAGGCAGAACACTGCACCTGTTCAACATTGCACCTCTGTTCAGCCCTTCCTGCTCAACCACCTGTGGGCCAATAATGCATCACTGCACTGATGCCACATCATTTAACTGTCTGCTCATATGAAATGAGTCATTCATTAGACACAGGTAAAAGAAATCAGGAAATTGATAATAATAATAAACAGTTGTGCTATTTAGAGCAACTGAAAATATTTCATCAACTTCCTTGAGTGACACCTAAGTCCAACTGAAAAGAGACAGAGAAAATGGGGAAAGAAGCTAAGAAGGAGTAAAACTAGAGTAAAAGAAGAGAGAAAGGTAATTTTTTGGTTAAGCTGAGGCCCAGCTGTCGAGAAGAAAAATGGACGTGCCCAGCCTAGGGAGCTAATGTCACCATGACCTCAGAAAGAAGACATTGACTGGTCTTCTCTTATGTAAATATACAGCAGCTATAGGTCAAGCTAGTACTGCTCAGCAGATACAAATGAGTTATTTTCATGCATTTGCCATACCACTGTAAAAGAAAGACTTATTTGGTTTGTAGCAATCACATTTTTTTCTTTTTTTCTTTTTTTTTTTCTCTATTTCTTTTACAGAGTTTTTCTCCACAGTATGACTCCTATGATGTGAAGGCTGGTGGAGCTGGTATTGGGTACCCACAACCCATTGTAAGATGATAAAGCTTTTTTCCTGTCCTTTTCTTTTTTTAAAGAACACATTTTCTGCTCATAGATTATACCTTGGATGTGTATGTATCCTGATTTTAATCTAACAATATAAGTTTTCATTTAATTATTGCCTGCAAGTTGAATGTGATGTAAGGCACCAGTTTGTTCAGCAATACTGTTCTAGAAAGTAGCTATAGATCATCTGGATTTTTTATTTTTCACTTTCTTTCTTCAGTTTCTTACCTTCCCTTTCCTCATCTCTGTCTGTGATTCACCTTCTAATGCTGCCTAAACATTTTTCCCTTTCTGTCTTATGCACATTCTTTGTTTATCTGCTTGATATTTTTCCACTAATTTCTTCCCTTCCTTCCAACAATTTTTACCTCTTCCACTGCCTTTAATCTTGCTTTACCCTCTCAGTATCATTTGTCTTACTGAGTATGATATTCCATACTTACTAACTTTTCCACAATTCAAACTTGCCTGATAACATGTGAGTAAATCGTTCTTATAAGCTTTATTCATTCCAAAACTAAACTATTTTCACTTTTTTCTCTTTACAATTACCATTTTTTTACCCACAGCTACTCAGACTGTGTACTAAGAATGCTGTAGCTGCCTGCTAGACCTGGTCCAAGATTTTCAGGTTTTTAAGTAAGAAAAAGCATGGACTGCCTCAAAGAGTTGTACCTGAGCTATGCTTCATGTGTAATATAAATTTGAATGTTGCACCTCATGATTCTCCTTTTAGGCATTGAGATTTAGAGATAATCAACATGAAGTGTTCTTGATTCAGGCAATCTGCTACATAGAGGGTGTGGTGAATTGCTGCTACTGGAAATTGGCTGTGCTTCATTAAGCATAATCATTATTTACAGACCAATTCCGCATAACATGGTTTGGGTATCACATATTGTAGCATAGTAAGGCAGTTCCGAAGGAAGGAAGGAAGGTTGGTTCTGTTGGATCATCTTGTGAAATAAGGTTTACTAATCACAACAGCTCTTTTCCCTGAAATAGTCATTATTTTTTCACATTTATTTTAATCTATATCTAACTCCTTCATTTGCTAATATGATCATCTGAGCATTTGTCTTTTTCAACTATCCATTTTTGTCCTTGTTTATGCATTTATTCATATTCACTCCTGACAGTTTTCACCCACAGCTGTCATACCATCTACATTCTGCTACATGGTGTTTGGGATATGGGATGTGCTGAACCAGGCAGATAACAGAGACACCATCAGTTAACAACTATGGTTAACTCCTCTCTATTTTGGCGTTTTCCCTGGAGTGATTAGTGATTTCTTGTGCTCTGACTCCTGGACTCGGCTTAAAAAACCCCATCAAACTACTTTATTGAGCACCCTAGAACATCTTCAGAGTTCTCTGTATATTTTCAGATCATAAGGGCTTTTATATTTCATCATAGTATACGTAACCTCAAAGTACCAGCAGTTCCAGGCAGATGTGGCTGAAATCACTAGAGCTAAATAATATTTATAATTTGCATTACATAGACAAATTTCTTTATTATTTTATAAATTTATCAACTTTCATTTTAAATACTCCCAATGAATAAATATCCAAACTAAAATAATTTGGAATATTAGGAAAAATATAAAATATAGTACCAACATTGGCCGTGTGTGGTTTCCATGCCTGGTACTTCCTCAATCACACATCTCTCCATTGCTGCATTCATTCCCATGGCTTTACACCACTTGTAGACTGATTTTGTGCTTTAAATCACAGTTGCTCTTCACCTGCCCATGTAACCTCCACGTATTGTCTTTGTCTCTTTCCACCAGTGCACATTCTCTAACTGGAGGATGCTCATCTGTTCAAAATCTGGAGATTCTAGCAGCAAACACACCCCTAACTATCAGTTTATCACTTCAGTGTGCAACTTGAAAAAAATTATATCTATTTTTTTATAGCCATATGTCTGATTGATTGCTGTTGATGAGTTGATGGCTTTAATTCCAGTTGGATCTGCAGTTACCTTATACCAAATGAGTTCTAACAAGTAACAGGGACTGCTCATTGTATTCACACATCAGAAGCAGCCCCATTTCCCAAACGCTCACAGCTCTGCCTCTTGCTGTACTTCTCTCCTAGAAAACAGCAAATATTAAAATGTCTCACTTTTTTAGACAAAAGACAACTGTGAACTAATATTATTAAATTTTGTAGTATTGTAGTGTACTGTCCTACATATACCAGTATAGTACAGCAATACCAATAATCTTGCATTATGAAAGTTTCATAAAATTGTAAAACGTGACCTTCTCTGACACAATATGTCAATATCCTGTGGAACACATTCTGTGCAATATTAACTATGAAATATTCTGCCAGTACTGCAGTACACAGTGATCCTCATATCATCAATATATGTAATTCTTTTGGCTGTAGGAAACACGTGAAGAGTTTAATTTAACAAAAGCTTTTTTTTTTAAAGAACCGCTGTGCTAACTTATAAATGTTTTCTGTTTTGCAGTATCAAGTGCTTTTGTAGTTGTTGCTATAAGAAGTAGAAATATTGAGGTTTTCATTAGTCCAGACCACATTTCTTTCTTATGGCTTAGTAGTGTTAAAATTCAGAAAATATTTCATTGATGAAAATGTTTGCCTTACTGACAACAACAAAAGTGTGGCCTTAATTCAGGGTATCTCTAGGTCATGAGGAATCTCTAGTGTTGGGCTAATTAAGCTCAGTTA
Organism: Peucedramus taeniatus; assembly: GCA_013400575.1. Lineage (NCBI taxonomy): Eukaryota > Metazoa > Chordata > Aves > Passeriformes > Fringillidae > Peucedramus > Peucedramus taeniatus. The sequence goes on from WBNO01018370.1 coordinate 216,131, forward strand.
CACGGCAGAGAAGCTGACACTCATTTTCTCTGTCTAACAAATTCAGTTCTACTTTCTATTCTTCCCCTTCAGGCAGCTGAAGAGCAGAGTTCTGAGCATCCCTCTGAGGTCTAGAGAAGGGCAGTAATGACTCAAAAATGAAAAGTTGCAGCTCTGAAAATACCTTGGGAGTATGTTAGCCAAGCCTGCAAGGAGCAACCCAGTGAAGCCTTTTCTGAAGGGACAACTAGACAATGTATTTCTTCAGCACTGTGTGAATATACTGCTGCTTCCTTTTTACTGCACCAAGTGCAGGTCACTGAGGATTTTTCTCTGAACTAATTATGTAAAACTTTATTTCACAGTTATTGATGGCTATTGCAACTATATTAAGCTTCATAGCTATATTACATTAATGTAACTACTGTTTTTTAATCTACACTGTAGAGTGGCTTTCCAGGACCCCCTGGCCCCAGTGGCCCCCCTGGCCCACCTGGTCATGCAGGTCCCCCTGTAAGTAACATGAATCTTCTTGTAATCATCTTGTATTCTTTTATGTGAGCTCCTCCTATTCTCTGTCACAAATATTAAGCATCTTTTCAACTGATAAAACTGGATACTATGCTGAAGAATTATCTGTATAAATGTCATCTTGGGGTGTACCACCACCAAGACTCAAAATACTGTGCTGGCTTAAATCCTTGTATAGCCCTTGAGATCTCTGCAAGTCCGTGAAGTGTGAGTTAACATTATTTGAAGACATGCCACTGCCTGACATCCTGTTGACATTCCCAAATGTCTATCTATACAAAATATTCACAGGAGGTAAAGGAAAGTGGGATACACATTAAGTGAACACACCAGGGGTCTGTTTTTCAACATCCATGTCCTTTGAGAGGAGCAGCTTAATTCTGTTTTCATGGAGGCATGTTCTACCCATTTCTGGTAATTTCACCTTTGGTTATTTGTTGACTGATCTGACTACAGTTTTCGTTATAATTATGAGATTATAAAATATAACTGCACCATGGAATGGTGCATGTAGTTGTTCACATCCTAACTGAGTTTTTTGCTGCATTCCAGGGCTCTGCTGGATACCAGGGCTCCCCTGGAGAACCAGGACAACCCGGCCCTCCCGTATGTACCCATATAGTATCAGTCTGTATGTTAAAGACATGACCTTAAGAGCATGAATCTCTGTCACCTCGGCAGTGGATGGAAATTTTGCAGTTTATCCTAGCTGTTTATTATGATGCATGTCAAATGTACAAGTATTTATGATGCCTAATGCATTTTTAACTTGAAAAAGACTTAATATTTGTTATTGTTGTAGTTAATATTAATTACTTTTCTACAGGGACCTCCCGGCCCTGTTGGAATGATAGGCCCAGTTGGTCCACCAGGAAAAGATGTAAGTTCACTATTATTCATCCCATTATTAATAAATAGGAAGAAATAAGTGCATTAAGTTACAAGACAACAGAGGACATTGATATTATTGCAGTTGAGATTTTTTGCCATCTCCCTATTTCTCCATTTGACAACATGACTTCAAGAAAGCAAATTTGGCTTACATAAGGTCTAATTGTCCATTCCATAAAAGGTTCAATTTTAGCAGGCAATTTGATTGATTAAAAAAACCCAAAACCACATAAGCATGAAACATGCTATTTCTTTGGTGCAAAATAAATTATCAGTTATAAAGAAAATCAAACAGTAGTGGTAGCTCTCTGCTCCCTTAAAATCTTTCTCTGGGACTTAGAATCATTGACAGCATTGTCTGTGTCACAGCTGGGAGTCCTGAACAGGTGGAGTACCAGGAAAGGTGCAAAGCTTGTGTCCATTTTAAGTGTTTTACTAACAAAAATGAGTTTTTGGGATCATCTCTTGCTAAAGATTGTCTTGAAGTAACTTAGAAATTAACTAGAATCTTGTTAAAAGCTGAGTTTATAAATTCTGGCAGTTGTTTTCCAGAAGGCAGTGACAGTGAACTGCTGATTTGCAAGACCACCACTGTCTTTGGTAGAAGTTTCACCTGCTTACTCCAACTCACCTTATTCTACCACAACCAGTGCTTTGCCAGTAAGTCAAGCAATAACAAAACACTAAAAAAATATATTTCCTTTCAACAGGGAGAACCAGGAAGACCAGGCAGGAATGGAGATCGTGGAATCCCTGGATTACCGGTATGGAAAATCTCCCAATAACAATACTCTTCTAATCATAGGTTTTGTTTTCCAACATCAAGTTAGTCAAGTGAACATGACACACAGTGAAAATTGGTTTGTGCCCTACATAAAATAAGTACATGATTCATTAATCTTTCTATATTTATGTGTTTAGGGTCACAAGGGGCACCCTGGGATGCCTGGGATGCCTGGGATGAAAGGCCAACGAGTAAGTATTGAGTATGTTGATTATAGCTAAGTCTGTTACTCTCCTTGAATTATGATGTTGCACTGTTGTGGTCTTTCAGTCATCATTTCCAAGACTAAATCATAGAATTAAAGTTAATTTCTGCACAATGTGATCTGAACTTCCATAACAAAGATTCCATTTTTTTTTTTGTTACCTCAGTTGTAGAGCTCCCTCCCTAATGCCAAAGAGGGTTCCAACAGCTGATAGCACTCACTGTTGAAAATATGCCCCTTTCAGGGGCTTAATATTTTGCCAAGAGAAATCAGGTTTTCCAGAAACCTGATTGAGGTTTCTGGAAAGCCTGATTGAGCATGAGGAATACAATTCACAAATGACCCCAGCATTTGTTGTATAGCTCTGATGGAAAAGATGGTGCCAAAGGTGACAGTGGTGCTCCTGGTCCGAAGGTAAAAATCTAGAGTGTCATTTTTCTAAGTAGGTAGAATAATGACCCCAGCATTTGTTGTATAGCTCTGCTTTGCGTCTTAAACAATTATACAAATACAATAAGCATTAAAGAAACTCATGTAATATCTCAATTAAAAGAATATTAATCATCCCAAAGAGTTAGAAGTTCAGAACCACATCATGTCCAAATTTTCCAGCCATAATAAACATGAGATACCAAAATGAAGGGACAAGTTTTGGTCATCTGACTTTCTTGCATAGTATTTTGAAAGCTGAGTCTTTCTGATTTTTATTTCCTGTTTAATGTTTGATTTGACACTTGTTTAGACTTCTCAGAACTCACTTCATGCTACGGACACCCAGCTCCCCATAGAAATGGATAACAAATTGAGCTTTTTTCTGTGTCTCTTCCCCTTGAATAAACCAAAAAATGTTCTCACCAAAGTTCATATTCTTTTCTCTCTGTAACAGGGTGAAACTGGTCTTCCTGGAGTAAATGGAGCACCAGGCCAGCCGGTAAATATGTGCATCCTGGAGTGTTTAAATGTTAGCTGAGTTGTTCCTCATCCTTTTAACTTTAATTACTCTACCACATGCAGTGGACAATAGTGAGTTATACAAATAAGAGCAATGTCTCTTCGCTTAGCCCTCTTATTTTAAAAGCCATTTAAAGGATACATTTTTACATGTTTTCTAGGGACCAAGAGGTCCAGCTGGAGAAAGAGGAAGACCTGGGAATCCTGGTGGTCCTGTAAGTAATTGCAGACATTGTTCTTATCCAGAGGCAGCACATATTTGGATTCAATATGTTGAGAATTTCCTACTTCCTTAAAACAGTTGTAATGTAAAGGAGTAAAAAACTATATAGGATCTGAAAAAAATCTCACATGAAAACTTTCCCATCCCCAATTAAAGATCTAACACTTCTAACCCACAACAGGTTCACCATCTTATTTCTTGTTTTGCTTTTTGAAATGAATAGATTGCACATTGAGGAAGAACTCAGTGTTTCAGCATAAGCTCAGGTTTGGCAAAGAAGGGAGGAGGAGTAGAAGCAAAGAGTAGCAGGGGATGGCAGAGAGATGGAAAAAGTGCAATCTCAGAAGTAACTAGTGGGAAATGATAAAATTCCTCTTTGACAGGTTAGAGGGTACGTCCCTCCCTCTGAAGGAATTCTTAGTTCATAGCATTCAACACAATCAACAAAGCAGTTTACAGCCAGTACCTTCTTTGTGCAGACACTGCACAACCTGAGCAGAGGGTCTGGTCTAATATAGCTGCAAGACAGGCAATAGGGTTTTAGTCATCAGTGTTCATCAGGTTTTTGGAGTGAAATTGAGTATGTTATGTGAATCAGAAGTAAATGTTACTTTGAAATACACATCTATTGCAATCCTACTTAAAGACAATGCTTTGTAGCTGTTATTTCCTTAAGAAATTTAATAGGAATTTATTTTTACATCCCCTTGTCACAGTGCAAGTAAAGTGTTGGATATTCATTCACAAAATATTTAGTTAATTATTATTTTGGAATTTCTCATTTAAGGAATCCTTGGGTCTTAGTCAATAAAGTGGGAAAGTACAGACACAAAAATATGGTTGCTGAGTCATGGACATGAAAGGATGTGGATTCTGTGTCCAGGGTAGTGTTCTGTACCTACTACCTCTCTTCTTTCTGTAGGGTGCCCATGGCAAAGATGGATCTCCAGGAGCAGCAGGCCCACCTGTAAGGCAACTTTGACTTTCAGTATTTGTGTTGCTTTAGTTTAATTACTTCTAGCTGATATTCTGCAGTGCCAGCAAACCCGAAACTGGGGTGCACTTGTTCAAGAATGAGTATTATATTTAATTGTGTTTCAATTGTGTATATTTCATTGTGTTGGTTAATATACTTAAAGGATGCAGTGCAATAGGAGAGCTTTAACACTGTAAATCATGAAATGCAAAAATTCCAAACCCAGATTATTCTCAGAGAATGTATAGATGGATGGAACTGCAACACTTCATGAAGATCAAATTTAGAATGATTTTATCAAATAAATTATTTAGCTGTCTGGAGTTGGCAAACATTCTTCTTTCCCTTCTGACTAGAAACCTGAGCATGTCCACTTGTGTGTGCAACAGCTGTATTGGCTTTCTTTTCTCCTTCTTTTTTTATAATTAGAACAAATTTTGGAAGTTTTTCATAACTTAATCTCCCTAATGATGGATTTCATGTTTTTAGATTTAAAACACAGAAATTCAGCTGAGCATGTAAAAGTCAGTGTAACTAAGATGTAGGTGTGATATTTTAGGACTAGCCAAATCTCACCTTTTACAGCATGATTTATATTTGCTATTTTCCAGGTGTTTCCTTACTCAGAGAAAAATCCCATAATCAGACTCCCTTTTTTATCTTAAGATTAACTCCATATGGCTTTTACCTTTTGCATTAATAGTATTTCTTTCACTTTTAAGGGTCCCCCAGGTCCCCCTGGAACCGCAGGATTTCCAGGCTCTCCAGGTTTTAAGGTATTCAACTAAAGACACATAACTACATGGGATTTGGTCCTTTCTCTAGTTACACAGCTTATGTCACAATACATCATTATTTTATGAGCCCTCATTTTTCTGGATGCTATTACACTGTTTGCAAGCCTAGAACAGATGTGCTATATGCAGCATAAGACAAACCCAATCCTCATCACCTTCATGAACGCCCACAACAAAACAACACTAAGTGATAGAAACCATTAATTTAATGCTGATTGCCCTGGAGATAACTAAAATGCCTTCATTTTCTCATTTTACTGTTTTTTTCCCTAGGGTGAAGCTGGTCCTCCTGGTCCTGCTGGTGCTAGTGGTAGTCCTGGAGAGAGGGGAGAACCTGGTCCTCAGGGCCATGCTGGGCCACCTGGGCCTCAGGTACATCAATAACACTTGGGACATGAGAGGTGCTGTGCCACCTGCTCTTCCCAGAGTCCTTTTGTTCTGGTCCTGGGTTAGCAGCATTGGTTACTCAAATATTTATTTTTCCAGGGCCCTCCTGGGAGAGCTGGAAGCCCTGGCAACAAGGGTGAAATGGTGGGTACTTTCCACATCTCTGCTATTGCTGCACTCTGTTGGTGAGGGTCACTGTTTGGGCTGGGTAGAGTTCATCAATGCCCCTCTCTCTTCATCTCTGTCTATTGTTCTCTCTCTGCAGGGACCTTCTGGCATTCCTGGTGCTCCTGGTCTGCCAGGAGGCCGTGGTCTTCCAGGTCCTCCAGGTGCAAGTGGAAACCCTGGGGCGAAAGGCAGTCCGGTGAGTTACTAATGGTATTTACACTGGTTGTACCAACAAATATGGTTGTAGTAAGCCTGGTACCATTAAAAGAACCCCATTGATCTTTTCCTATTCACTTGAAATGGTCTAATAAATTATTTTATAATTAAAATAGGCTATGATTTTTATAAATATATAACGTGTTTTGTTTCATATATATATAGGTATTGCTATATATAAAGATTATACATAAATGTGGGGATAATACCTAATTGCTTTCCTAAATTATCTACCAATTCAGATACAACAAAGATACTGCTTGTGTAAATTGGCTACATCAGACAAAATCTGTTGTTTTACAATCTTATTTTCACCTGTTTTAATTCCCAAGGGCTGAGTCCACAGTCCACTAAACCCCATGAGAGTTATTTGGTCCTACACTGTCACTTACCCTAGCAGGCCCTTTTCCCACAGCCTTACACCACATGTAGCTCTTTGTCAGAGAAAATATTCAGGGACTTTCAACAAAAGACTCAATGATGTCTGAAATAGCTCAGGAACAGACATAAAATTTTACTCAATGATCTTTAAGACTGTATCACTTCTTTCCTTTACTGGATTTTTAAGGTGTCCCATGGCTTCCACTTACAGGTTCAGCTAGTGCATGCTGATTCCTTTGTAGAATGATAAAAAAAAAAAGAGTCAATAATTTGAAATATCATGTCTACTCCCTAGTATTTTGGTATGTCTAGTAGTTCTAGAATGATGCCCAGCTGCAACCCATAATTTTAATGGGATTTTCTACTTTTTAGGGAGACCCTGGTAAGGATGGTGCAAAAGGAGATCCAGGCCCAAAAGGCGAACGCGTAAGTGATTTCAAAATGTGTCCAGAGACTTCTTTCAAGCAAGTCTGAACCCTGAATCATTCCCCATACAAAACCTGTTTGGTTTTTTGGAGACTTCTAATTCACTGGTGGGCTTGGTTTCTTTTGCTGCCAGGGTGAAAACGGCACCCCAGGTGCTCCTGGGCCTCCTGGTGAGGAAGGGAAAAGAGGTGCAAATGGAGAACCTGGGCAGAATGGAGTACCTGGGACCCCTGGAGAAAGGGTGAGCTGTGGTACATGACCATTTGAGCCAAGACAGAGACAGAAAATTCTGAAGTTCAAAACATTTCCAGGAGAAATTTGGCTCCATATATCTTCTCAGCAAATTCCAGATGTGAAACTGGGTTACAAAACTGGGGAGAATTCTTATCTAGTTTCTCCTCTGAATTGCAGCTCTTGGATCTATCTCAGTTGGAAAAAAAATTCTTTCAGTTTTTGATATAGAAGAAGTGGTGATCTTATATACAGAAGTTTTACCAAAAGATTTTTGCTGAGAAGCAGTCATAAAGTATGAGAACTACAAGGGGAACAAATAATCAAAATTTCAAAATTACTTCTCAGTTAACAAAAATAAACAATCAAAAGAATTTATGCTCTGGAAAGTGAAATTACTGTAAATTCTTCTACATTTAAGATATGTCTTTATGTCAACATCTCTATTGTTAATACATCTTCAATATCAATAACAACAACATTGTCAGGATGTCATCTATGTTATAATATTTCAACTGCAAACAGATTTTTTGGCTAGTATATTAAACACTTTTCCAAAAATTTAATAATTCTCACAGAAATCCACTAATTGTTTTGTTCAACAAAATAAATAGCAAATCACTAAAAATTTTAGATTTCTTTTCCAATCAGAAACAAAGGAAATTGTGCTGATCTATTTTTAAGTCCTAATTTAATAATTGATTGCAATACTTGCTGAAGCTACGAGGAAACCAAAGATGCATAATGAACTAATTAATCATACTAAACATATAAAGGGGGCTGCAAAATGAAATTTATAATTCAAATTTATTTTATAAAGATAGTAGCAAATATAAATATTAAAACAATACAACAGAGCTCTTAGTATTGAATTAGCGGAAAATAATTGCTCAATACTGGATGTGATTTTTGTTTTTCATAGTACTTTAGAAAACTCATAAATAATGATGAAGGGCCTGCTAAAAATACAGGAGGACAGGCTATAATTCCAACAGGAACACTACAATCAAAGACAAAATAGTCTGCAGTCCTTCTTACTACACTGAAATGCCACTTTCATTTTTTTTTCCCATTAATTTTCATAATGATAAGTCTAACAGTAAATAGTTTAGAAGAAAACCCAGTTTCTATTGCCAGTGTCATACTGCCTATGATCATCCATAGTTTGTTTTTTATCTGGCAGGGCTCCCCTGGCTTCCGCGGCTTACCCGGTAGCAATGGACTTCCAGGCGAAAAGGTATAAATCTTCCTCCAAAAGAGTCCTCCAAACCTTTGGAGAATCCATGTGAATTTGGATGGACAATTTCAGATTCAATATGATGCTGATTCCCTTGCTGTGAATCTCCACATCTCTCTCCAGGGTCCTGCAGGTGAGCGTGGCAGCCCAGGTCCCCCTGGCCCCAGCGGACCGGCAGGAGAGCGTGGACAAGACGGAGGCCCAGGTCTTCCTGGAATGAGAGTAAGACAGGACATCTCTGAGAAAATGGGATCAACTCTGTTAGAGATGACTCATCTGAGCTGATGTGACAGAGGAGTCCAAAGATAAACCCTTTCTATGAGTTCCTTCAGGCAGTGATAGCATCCATTCATGGTGGGACAGGTAACTGAGCAGAGTCACAGGGCATTCCCAGGACACTGCCACAACGGAGTCAGGAGGCTTTGGGGAGGCTCCCAGAGCATGCCAGGCCCTGCCATGAGAAACACCTTTAATATGAATTAGCACTGGGTGATTTTCTGCATTAGCTCTTTACATTTCAGCAAATTGCAACATTAGATGTTTAGGGGTTTTATTTAAATATGTTTGTATTTCAGTTATTATGTAAGTAGACTAAAATGTTTAAATAATTAAATTATAAAAATTAAGTATTTCAATATACATGTCTATTGTATTATTGGCTTTTTTCTAATTAGAGCAAAAAGGTTGTTGGTCAGTTTTTAACAGTACATATCAGTAAGATTTCAGAGATGGCCTATTATTAATACTGACAGAATGTGACAACATGGAACAACATTCTGGGAGCTGTACTAAGAATTAACAACTCCTAACAACAAATATATTGACATTCAGAAGCCCAACTGCAGACCCCTGGGAGCTAAACAAGATTGTATTGGCAATGAAAATGAACTATTTAAAATACAAAAATACAAAAATAATATTTAGAAATTTCAACGACTTAATGAAAAGGTGTTGCACATTGTGTTGTATTCAGGTAGAGGAGAGTAGTCAGAATTGCTTAATTCCTTTTTTCCCCCGTCTAAATATAGGTTGCTTCCCACATAATGAAAGGAAATTTTTGTGCTAGTTAATTAATGTCTGGTGTCTCGCTTATATACAACTGTCAGAACAAACAGTAAACCCATAATGACAGAATTTGTTTGCTTTCTCCAATTTTCACCCTTCATGGGCTGAGGGAAATGGGAAGACTTTTAATCTTTACTAAAGAGGATGATAACAAGCAAGTACTTTTTATATATTTATATTTATGAATTGAAACTTAATAAAGTTCTTTTAAACTGAAATATAACACTCTTTTCTTTTTCTTCAATTTACAGGGCTTGCCCGGAATTCCAGGAAGCCCTGGAAGCGATGGGAAGCCTGGCCCTCCCGTAAGTACATTGTGCAAATATTTTATCTTAGTCCTCCTGCTGACTCAACCCTACCCTCATCCCATAGTATCCACATGACAGGTTGTTATCACAGCCAGATTAATTGTCTCCTTTCTACTTGCTTTAACTACCAGAGCACTTTCATGCTGCATCACTGTAAGAGCAGCCTGCAAACTCTATCATTTGGTATTGTGTAAAATTCAAATTAGATGGGACATGAGTTGCAGTACAAAACACATAATGAGTTTTGAACAATGTCTCCCCCTCACTCAATGTTTAATGAGTCCTGGGAATTTTTTTATTTCACCTCACAGATGTCACGTCTTCCTTTCCTTTTTGCTTATCCCAGGGCAATCAGGGTGAATCTGGACGTTCTGGCCCACCTGGCCCTCCAGGCCCACGTGGCCAGCCAGGTGTGATGGGTTTCCCTGGTCCTAAGGGCAATGAGGTGAGTGGGATTTCTCCTCTTCTGTGCTGATGCTTGATGAGTCAAATGTTAAACTAAATTGCTGTACAGTGGGGCTATCTCACGCTGCTTCTTTAGACAATTGTCCACTGAGCAGAAACAAATATTTCAAATGTAGTCTTTCTTTTTTGTAAGGGTGCACCAGGCAAGAATGGAGAAAGAGGCCCTGGTGGACCACCTGGACCACCTGTAAGTTTTGCTAATATTTTGTTTAATAATGACACAATATTAATAATAATTTGACGAGTCTTACAAAAGTGGTATCACTCTCTAACCATAGCCTAATTTTGTCTTTGAACAGGGTCTTGCTGGGAAGAATGGTGATGTTGGCCTTCCAGGTCCTCCAGGACCTACTGTAAGTGTGGTGGGCCCATCTGAGGCAATGACTGGGGGTCTGGCAGCTACAGATAGACACTAGGAATTTAGCAGAAGAAAAACATTTTTAATGCTATAAAGAAATCTCCTCTTATAAAGACAAATAAAAGAGCTCTTCTTTGCCATTGTTTTAATGAGCGAATATTCAAAACTTTGGTGGGAGAAACTTGAGTCAGGTATACCTGGTGTAGATTGAAATGAAAAGTCAATTTAGAGGTCTTTTCAAGCAGAAGTGTATTGTTGCTCCCTTTAATGTTTATGGCATTTCAAACTCCTATCAAGTTAAAATGTGCCTGTTGAATCACATCTAAGAGCTGGAATGAAAAGAGCAAATACCACAACACCAACAAAAAATTAGTTTATGAGCTTTTGCAATGTCATCATCAGGTCCCAATAAGGAGGTGTACATTAGAGGTGGTGAGAAGGTGTTTATATGTTGAAGTGTTCTCAGGCAAGTTCATGGATTTTCTTCCTCATTTGTTTGATTCTAGGGTGCTTCTGGGGAGAGAGGAGAACCAGGACCAGCAGGCCCACCTGGCCTCCAGGTGCTGTGTGTTTATTGTTTTCTAATTATTTTTAATAGACTAACATAAAAACACAAAATTAAAAAAAAATACAGGTATCTGAACATTTATATTGGAATGCCAGATATCATCATATTTTGAATATAATAGAATACAACAGATCAACCACTTGACAAAAGTTACAAGGAATGAGTTGGTCACACTTCTTTGTGTCAAAAGCAAAAATCTGAAGATGGAAAATGCATAACTTATCTGTATAACATGGATAATGCTGTTCCTTCATATAGGGATTGCCTGGTGGACCAGGACCAGCTGGAGAGAATGGAAAGCCTGGAGAACCAGTAAGTAGTAATTACTTGGGGGGGGGTTTTAAGTAACAAAATATTAATGAGAAGTTTTTCCTAAATTATATTTCCAAATTCAGACAGCTCTCAGCTCTCCTCAGAGCAGCAAAGTTTAATTTGAGGAATAATAGGGGAGAGAAACAGAATGCCAACCACAGTGCAAATGTACTAAGTAAAGTTCATGGCTAATTTAAATTTATTTCCTTATAACCAGGGCCCAAAAGGTGATATTGGAGGACCTGGATTCCCAGGCCCTAAGGTAAATAATAAAGAAAATTTTGTAATGACATAAATGAATTAACAAAATATGAGCCTGAAAACAAAGAATAACACTTTTTTTATCTCAGGGTGAAAATGGTATCCCAGGAGAACGTGGTGCACAAGGTCCCCCAGGACCTCCTGGAACAAGAGGCGGACCAGGTCCTGCTGGCACAGAAGGTGCCAAGGTACCCACAGAATGTCTTCCTTTTCTGCTGTTCTGCTATCATTTGGGTTAATTTTGGTTTTTCTAATTATTTTTTGTTACTCCTTAGGGTCCTCCTGGCCCACCTGGCCCCCCTGGAGGCACAGGACTGCCTGGCTTACAGGGAATGCCAGGAGAAAGAGGAGCTTCTGGAAGCCCTGGACCAAAAGGGGAGAGGGTAACACACACACACTTTTGATTTTATGTGGATTTAATGTTAAGTGTCCCACAAGGCAGTGGGTTTGTCCATGTCTTCACTTTGGCCTGATTTCAGAGGTGCAGACTGTGCAGCAGTACTGTTGATTTAGCACTGGGATGTGTGTCCTAGATGTTGAAAAATATGGGGTTTTTCTCTCAGTTTAATACAGGCTAGGTAATTTGCTGCACTGGATCTCTTGGGGGATGGGTACAGCAAACCAGTTCTAATGAATCTAATTAATGATGAGAATAGTTCATACCATGGGAAGACAATTTGGCCTGGACTTCATTTTGAGTCAATTTGGGGTTTTTCCCTCATCAAAGAATGTAGTATCTGATGCTGAATACTGGGCAAAATATCATCCCCAGTTTAATTAAAATCTGGCTACTGAGAGATGCTCAGTATGAGCTCCTTCCCCCCATTTAGGCTCATCTCATGCTTCCTTTTTGTAAATGGTTTTTATGTCTTAAACTTGCCAGGGAGAACCTGGTGGTAAAGGTGCTGATGGCCTTCCTGGTGCAAGAGGAGAGAGAGTGAGTATTTAAACATCCAACAGTTTATCCATCAGCTTTACACAGCCAGCTCTTAGAACAGGAGTAACCTCACAGTGAATAACACTATCTAGGACAAAAACAGTTGTAATCTCATTGTGTTTCATTCCAGCAGTGCAAAATTGGGTTTGTAAACTAAATTAGCCCTAATACTGGTTTTTGTGATTACCACTCCTTGGGTAAATGTAATGGAATTTTTTGGGGAAAGATTGTAGTTGACTGGGACAATGTTTTAGAGGGAAAGAAATCACATGAAAGAGAAAATCTACCTGACTGATGTTATAATGAATCACAAAAAGACATCGATAGTAAATATTCTCATACAGAATATGAGAACATTACAGGTTACTAAATATGATATATTTATACATCTATATAGCAAATACACATAAAATGGACCCTTGAAATATATACATCTATCAAATCACTACCTGCAGGCAGTATATATACATGAAAGAAATGAGGGATGACAAATATACAAATGCAGCTTGGTTGAGTTGGAGGAAATATAAAAAATTTATTCCAGACCATAAGGTACACACTAAATTTTCAAGAAAGAAATAAGTCAGGGAGCTAGTCAGGAGATGCTGAATATGTGCTGAAGAAATGTGGATCAACTATCTAACTGAAAATTAGGGCAACAGGTCACTTTTATTGTATACCAGTGAAAGAGACCTATTAATTTCAGGTGGTTTTGGATTAGGTTTGGATGGTGGGGGAAAAAAAAAAAAGGAATCACTCAGTTGGAGATCTCTCACACTGAATAATGGTGTGATTTCAGAGCATCACTCCAAAACATGGTGTGCAAATGCACTTTGGCATTGTACACTTGCTTCATTTAAGTATCTTTGGCAATCTGTTTACACTGAAACATAAACACTATTGATCAAAACAGAGGAGTTAACACTGTCATATTTTGATACAAAATACATCATTTTCTCATTTTCCTATTGTTTAGGGCAATGTAGGTCCCATTGGTCCTCCTGGTCCTGCTGGCCCACCTGGAGATAAGGTAAAGCATCCTCACAATGGGGTTTGTACTTTAAAGAGTCACAGGGGTGGCTGGGGAAGAAGTCTCAGGGGAAGAGGACAAACACCCTGTGACCATCCTTGTTTCCTGCAGGGAGAGACTGGCCCAGCAGGTGCCCCTGGCCCGATGGGTTCCCGTGGAGGTCCTGTAAGTGACAGAACTTTTCTTCCTGTATAACTTCACCATGGCTCCTCTTGCCTGGCATAGACATCAGTGCTGCACCAAACCTATCAGCAACACATGTGGCTTGGGTTGCAAATAAACCAAGCACATTGAGCTCCTATTGACTCTTGGGATTTTTAAGTACTAAAGGCTTCAGAAAGCCAGGGCTTTTTAACATTGCAAAGAGGTCAGAGGGCTGCAGTGACAGGGAAAGGCAAGAGCATGAACAACAGTCATGTCCATTTGATTTAAAGTTAAGTAAACTTTTAAAAATATTCTTTCTTGTATTTATTTTTTTTCTATTTAAAAAGAAAAAAAACTCTGGGATTTCAGTTGAACACCATGGATTGTGCTCAGGGTTCATACAGGTGTAGCTGAGCTAAGTTTACCACATTTTAGACAACTATCAGTTAATTCCTGAACAGTTGTGTTTAGTACTTTGGAGCAAAAGTTGTTTTGGATCAGATATTTGGGGGTTTCCACCAAAGGCTGGTAAGACTAAGTACCTTCAGCAGCCTTAATAGCAGTATTCTCTAACTTTTAAAGTGAAGTTTATCTTTCTAACATCTTCCATTGCTGACATGTGGTTTTCCACAGGGTGAACGAGGAGAACAAGGTCTTCCTGGGCCTGCTGGCTTCCCTGGAGCCCCAGTAAGTGTCTGCACTACTCTTCCTGTACTCAGGCACACAAAGGGCAAATGACTTTGTCCTTTCCCTCCTGCACTGGTAGGGCAGTAGAGTTTGACTGCATTCAGACTTCATTTAATATTTAAATTCCCTTCAGACAAGTACCTGGATAGCATTTCTTGTCACAGTATCATCTGCTTTTTTGAGTGGTAATATAACCCTACAATTTTTCTACAGGGACAAAATGGGGAACCTGGTGGGAAAGGAGAAAGAGGCCCTCCTGGTCTAAGAGGAGAGGCTGGACCCCCTGGAGCAGCAGGTCCACAGGGCGGCCCTGGTGCCCCAGTAAGTGTTTGTTGTTCCTTGTTGCTACTGAGAGATTTCTTCAGCCCTCCCTCAGCCTCAGTGGGCCCAAGCGGAGGGAGATGAACTGCCTGAAATTTATTGACATCCCTATAATTTTAATCTTTATCAAATAGTTTGCTTTATTTACTTCCTTCCATGTAGGGTCCACCTGGTCCCCAAGGAATAAAAGGAGACCGTGGATCTCCTGGAGGGCCTGTGAGTATCTCTTCAATTTAACCTCTGCTAAATGCCTCTATTTATTACAACAAATGTGATGAAAATGAAAAATAAGGACTTCAATGGCTTTAGTATTGGCAGTTCAAGAATATTTGAAGGGTTCTAGAAGGAGTAATTAAAGTTGAAGTCTTTAGTGATCTGGATTAAATTGATTTTAATATAAGTAAGGTGCCAAAATAGCTTTTGACACAATGACCCAAAGCTCTACAATGGCTTATCTCAACAGTTATTAAATTTATGTGCCATCTTTGCCAACTATCTCAAAATCCATTAACTCAAATTTGAGGAGATTATGTGACCTCGCCTTGCAAAAAAAAACCAAAAAACTTGCGACGTTTTGTTCCCTTTCAGGACATTTAATTCAGGTTTCAAACAAAACATGAATATAATTTAAACTCAGCAGGTGTGTAAAAATCAATTTGTTCCTGTTTTTCCAGTCTTCAGAAAATAACAACTAAAAGTATTGATCTCCTCTAGGGTGCTGCTGGTTTCCCTGGTGCCCGTGGTCTACCTGGTCCTCCCGGTAACAATGTAAGTTGGTTTATCCCCCTTTTCTTTTAGTCTTACCTTGTGGATACATTTAGGCATATATTAATATATTATGCAAAAGCATTCTGAATATGATGGTTGTACTTCAGGGAAAAAAATCTGCAAAAAAGAGTTTATCATCCTTATGGTATGGAATAGGAAGTAGGATTTTAATTAAGGCACCATTAGAGTCGATGCAATTATTTCCATTCATTGGCTCAGCTAAGACTGTAATGAAAGACATTTCATTCTGCACATGTCCAAGACACCATATTAAAGGCATATGGCAGGAGTGATTCAAGAAAGCAGAAGGGCCTGCACCCTATTTCCAGTTTCTGTGGTAGAGCCATGAGTAAGGAATGTGTACCCTGTGTTGGATGCATTGCAGGCACTAGGCATCCAAAATGTGCAAGTGTGTGTCCAGACAGCAGGGATAAAAAATACCAGCTGGGAAAGTGATACATTAAAAGATTCTCTTACAACACCAGATCAGATTTGGGTGCACAGGGCTGGACCCTAAATCTGCCTTCAGGCAATGACTCAGGCTGGCTTTCATGAAATCAATGCCAGTACATGTGTGCATCTCACACTTTCCTTCTTAAAACTCTTTCCAGGGTAGTCCAGGTCCCCCTGGTAATGCAGGCCCTGCAGGCAAGGATGGGCCTCCCGGACCCCCCGGTAGTTCTGGTGCTCCTGGAGGTCCAGGACCTGCTGGAATCAGAGGTGAGCCTGGCGCACCAGGAGAAAAAGGGCCCCCAGGAGCCCGAGGAGAAAGGGTAAGTGTCCCTTCAGCCAGGGGCTGTTCCACCAGGAGACAGGGACTATGTCTGTCCAGAACAAGCAGCCACTTGTGGAATGTTAAAGGTGCTCCCACTGACTGCAGTGACCTTTTCTCACACAGGGGGCACCAGGTGAGCCAGGTCCTCAAGGCATCGTTGGCGGCCGGGGGAACACAGGTCTGCCAGGCCTGCGTGGCCCCAGTGGCCCACCTGGGATGGCAGGGGCCAAGGTGAGAGCCCTTCACTGCAGCTACAGCCCCAACCCTAACACAACCTTAATCCAGCTGCTAGAATTACCCTGGAGATGCAAAAAGTGCTAAAAATAGTTTAGAGACACAAAGTCATTAATGCATTGGGGGTGTTGCGGGGTTTAATGCTTTCTAGTCCAGAAATGAGAGAATGTGTTTACATGCATAAGACCAAGCTTTAAAATGTTTAAAATGTCTGGTACACAGTTGCTATGGGATGCAAGGTTGTCTTTCAGATTATATTATATATATTATATATTTAGGACTATATTACCCACTTTACACACTTTGGGAGGGTCAGAAGGAGGCTATAACCTCTCCCAGGTACAAAATCCAAGTCATAGTCTCACCTACCACTAGTTGTTTACCCTTGCTTAATTCTCAATATGTTTCTTGCTTAAATATTATGATCCAGACAGAAAAGTACCTTCACCTCCCTTCAGAAAAAGGTGGAGTGAGGCTTGGTTTGTATTTTATCACTAATACAGTGATAGACCAGCATTTTTTGGTTAACCACTCTGGCCACTGGTTTTGGGCTCTTATGTAAGAGACATACCTGTTTATTATTTCTTAGTTGTCAGTTAATGAGGAGCATTCAATGGCCTTGCATGAATATTACCAGCAATGAAAAGAAACAAGTTTGGCCAAGTTTTTATCTCTTGTTTTGTGTATTTACAGCCAGGAAAGCCACATTGGCCCATCAATTCATTAGGTCTCCTTCAAAATCCCTGCATAGTTAATAAGATGCAAAATACACTGGTATCTCCTAAGAACATTATCTGCAATGGAATCCTTTCCCTTTTCATTCAGGGTGAAGATGGTAAACCAGGCACCAACGGTATCCCAGGAGAACGTGGTGCTCCTGGTCCCCAAGGTCCTATTGGACAAAGAGGCTTACCTGGAGAGCCTGGCAGAGATGTGAGTGGATGGGATTTCCCTGTACCTTGTGAGTTAAATGGGAGATTCTGGGGGCAAATATGCTTTAAGGTTCACAAGGCAAGGGCCTGGGCAGATTCTGTCCTCCTGTAAGGTGTAGCCCCCTGTCCCTGCCACCCCCTTCACTGCCTGCAGACATCGCCTCTCGCTTGGAACTGCACTGCCTACAAAATAATGCAGGTCTTACAGGTCTTTTAGGAGCCACTCCACCTCCAGGAACTCTTCCCTCTAGAAAACTCTTTCTTTGATGAGCATTGTTAAAGCTTACTGGGAAACAAGTTGTCTACTTGTCATGCAGTTTGTGAACAAACTGTGCCACTCTGTTTTGCAGGGTAACCCTGGCTCTGATGGCTTGCCTGGACGTGACGGATCCCCAGGAGGCAAAGTAAGAAATCACCACTATCCTTAGAGTGCCCAATAAATGAGACATGAACTACATGGCAATATATGTAATGTATATGCTATGTAATTTGTGCCTTGAACCTCCTGTGCTCCACTGAATATACTCCTTATGTTGAATTCTATAAAACATTGTATTTATTACCCCTTACTATCTGCAGGGTGACCGTGGTGAAAGTGGCTCTCCTGGCCCTCCAGGACCCCCTGGCCACCCTGGACCTGCAGGTAATGCTGGCGCACCTGGAAAATCTGGTGAAAGAGGATTTCAGGTAAGACCAATGTAAATGGGTTACTGCTTACTTACATACCCTTCCTATGCAAAGTCCATGTCATGAAGGAATAGAGAGGAAGTTCTGAAGAGTCATACATTTGTTGCTGTCAGAGCTTCTTGACATCAAGGACCGGTTCTATAAGAATATCCAGGGGAAAGACATCTCAGAGTTTATATTCTGACAACTTGAAGAAATTAAGCCCAAAATTAATGTACTCCATAGGATGCCAAAAAGCACATCATCCCACCAGGCCCTGTCCAATTTCCATCCCATCTGGTGCTCATGCAGCACAAGCAATGTGTTATTTATTTAAACTAAGGGAGTAACTTTGGAAGCCCTCAAGTTATTTCTCAGGAGTGCTGACACCAGCACAGTGAGCACTGAGCACCTCACTGAGAGAGGGAGGAGGGGCTGTAGTGCCTGTGTACAGATCAGTGCCTATGGGCAGCTGAGAAATGCTGACATTGGTACAAAAATGTCCTGGTCAGGATTATTGCTGAGTCTAGTGTGTGTGGAGCTTCCCCTTGTTTCCCAACACCTGCTGGCTCTGAACATACAGCTTATCTGGAAATAAAGAAGTGGGCTAGGCAGTTCCAAGTGATCCATACCTTCTCATTCTTACCATGTCACAGGGTCCACCTGGCCCTCCTGGCTCTACTGGTCCTGCTGGTGCTCGTGGTCCTGCCGTAAGTGACATCTAAAGTATTTGTGATGTCATCCATTCACTATTTCCTTTTATATGGGCAATACTCTTATCTCCTTATACCTTCCTTTTATTGCAAATCTACCCTTACAGGGTCCTCAAGGTCCTCGTGGTGATAAAGGTGAACCTGGTGAACGAGGCAGCAATGGCATAAAGGGTCACAGAGGGTTTCCTGGTACTCCCGGTCTCCCTGGTCCTCCTGTGAGTATTTTGAATTGGATTGGGAATTACAGCTGATCTTAGTTTCTGTGTTTAGGCCCCAGGTACCTGATTAACCTTAGCTAATTTGATGGGTATCTATGTAAATTTGATTGTCAGATGTTTCAAAATCCAGATTCCCTGAATCAACCTGACATAAGCATAATTAAAGAACTGGAAGAAGCTTTTAGGAAGTGAAGATGGGTTTACTACAACACTTTCCAAAAAAACTTCTTATATATTCATTTATAATATAATTAGGCTATTCCTGATTTAATTAGGAAAGAGAGAAGTAGGGGTTGGAATGCCCATGTCTGCTAGAAATCTATCCTAGACAGACAACTAAAGCTACTCAGAGTCCAAATACCTCTCTTCTGCCATGTATCTTTTACAGAATGTAATACTGGGGCAAAATGGGCAGGAAACTGTAAACTACTGGATTTCTTACCCTTTCTTACCCTAAAGCATGCATTACCATTTGAACATAGCTAAGAGAATTGAAGGGCAAGAATAGAAGGACATACCATAGATATTTATGACCAGGAAAGATTTAAGAAGGGATTTATTCTAAAAAATTGTATGAATACCCCCCATGATGCAAATAAGAATCAAGAAACTGAAGCTCACTCAATTAACATACCAAAGATGGCACCAGTACCAACGTATTCAACAACACAATAGAACCTGGAGTCTAACACATCACATGAGAAAAAAACCTGATAAATTCTCATTTGATGATAGATAACTTTTAAAAAAATGCCTTAGTTCTTTGCAGTGCACACACAGAACAAATTTGTAAATGTATTTGGAATCATGAATGTTTGTCAAATTATTGAAATAACATTACTGGTAATATTATTAAAACTGCAGCACTTTGGCTATAGTTACGTATTTTTATGAATATTAGAGTTCATCCAAAGCTCATTGATTTCAGTTGGCTTTCTTGCATTTTGGATAGCACATCTCTATATGAAAACATATTAGAGAACATTCAATATTTTTTTCTGATTAAAGATTGGCCACCATTCTCTCATGTCTGACATAGCCTTTTTATAAGGATGTGTTTTGTATACTCTTGAAGACATTTTCAATGTCTTTACTTAAGGCACATGCAGGTAGTTGCAAGATATTACCAGGAGGTGTATGACTGATTTTTCCTTTTTTCTTAGGGTCCCCTGGGTCCACAAGGTGCAATTGGAGGTCCAGGAGCTTCAGGTGCAAGGGTAAGAAAAACTCTTTACTCATCCCAACTGCAAGGGAAAATCAGAGTGTTTAGTTAATATATACATAGATACAGACACAAATTTTAATGACCCATCTTAACAGACAGCAGCGGAAGAAAGAAAAACCACCTGATAAATCATACAGAAATATTTCAAATACCTCACAAACTATTTCTGAATTATCAAAGTAATTTCTGAATTATCTGATAAACTATTTTGACCATATTGTTTGTGTTTTTCATCGTTCTAGGGTCCCCCAGGCCCAGCTGGGCCCCCTGGGAAAGATGGTACCAGTGGCTACCCAGGTCCAATTGGTCCTCCCGGCCCCCGCGGTACCAGAGGCGAAAGCGGCCCTGCCGTAAGTAAATGGTGCAAACTCACACAAGCAAATCTTTGGGAATATTCATGAAACAGGATGCTCAACTCTGTAAATATCTTCCTCAGAAACTCTCTATTTCATGGACAAGATTTGTGGCAGGAGGTTATCTAGCTGCCAAAGCTAAATCCAAAACCATGCAGCTTGTTTGCAGTTTGGTGTAGCTACTGATGCACTGGGTGCTGTGTTGGTCTTGGCTGACCACTGACTTTTCATTTTTCTCCTCCTCGCTGTGGAGCACAGGCTCCCTTTGGGTCTGGGAAGCCATGGAATGGGGTTCCTAAACTGCTCTAGAGAGGCAAGAGCTGCAAAGGTGTCACTATCACAGTCTCCTGCTAAAGCCAAGAAATGGTCATTCTCTGGATATTAGTGGAAAGGGTTCCTTCTCAAAGCCCAGATATAAAGACAGTCAAACTTGACAAAATGAGGGGGAAAAAATACAATTTTAAGAAAATAAAGGCCTGGAAAATCTAACAGATGTATACACATCTGTTTAATTAATGAATAAGTAAACTAAATATTTGTGTAAGAATTCGCATTTTTTAAGACTAGGGCCCACATAGACTTTTAGTTTTTACCTGTTCACTATTTTTTTAGGGTCCACCAGGGCAGCCTGGTCTTCCTGGTCCTGCTGGACCTCCTGGCCCATGTTGTGGTGGTGGTGTAGCTGCCCTGGGAGCTGGTGAGAAAGGTCCAGTTTCCTATGGCTATGAATATCGAGATGAGCCCAAGGAAAACGATATCAATCTGGGTGACATCATATCTTCAATGAAATCAATCAACAACCAGATTGAAAACATCATTAGTCCTGATGGGTCCCGGAAGAATCCAGCTCGTAACTGCCGAGACCTGAAATTCTGCCACCCCGAGCTCAAGAGTGGTATGTTTAGATCTTATTTTCACCAGTGGTAGCAGGTCTTGAGGATTGTTTTGGTTTTTTTTGGTTTTTCTAACATGAGAATTTAAATGCAGATATCTTCAATATAAGTTTGACTTTTTTCAAACAAATGTCATGAAAAAGATTATAACCGTAAAAACAATTTTAAACATTATTTAACTATGGATATATTTGATTTCAACTCTACTTATTGTGTCCTTAGAAGTAAACATATGTTTAAACAATTTTAGGGGAAAAAAAAAAATTACAAGTTCTAAATTTATTCCAAATTTCAGCCCCCTTACAGAATTCACATGAACTCAGTATCTTTTTATATCACCTTATTTTCTGTGGCATCTCTTCTGTCAAAATTAATACATTTCCTGATTTGGCTCAGAAATCTGCCATAGAAATAAGATTTACCATCATGCAGTCAGATTCTTCTCCAAATATATTGAGGCCCTTAACATCTTCCCTTACCTCTAGGAGAGTACTGGGTTGATCCTAACCAAGGCTGCAAGATGGATGCTATTAAAGTCTACTGCAATATGGAAACTGGTGAGACCTGCCTCAATGCTAACCCCAGGACTGTGCCAAGGAAAAACTGGTGGACCAGTACAAACAGTGGAAAGAAACACGTTTGGTTTGGAGAGTCCATGAATGGAGGCTTCCAGGTGAGAAACGAGCACAGTTAACAGCCCAGATTGTGAACACTAAAACATACACAACACACTAAAAATAATTCTGAAATTAAACTGAATGAGACAATTAGTATGTCAAAAAATGCTAATGTGGGCTGACCCTAGACATGATTGAACAAACACTCTTGCCTATGCTGGTACTCTGCAGTTCAGCTATGGAGATCCTGAGCTTCCAGAGGATGTCTCCGAAGTTCAGCTGGCCTTCCTGCGCATCCTCTCCAGCCGTGCCTCCCAGAACATCACCTACCACTGCAAGAACAGCATTGCCTACATGGACAACGACAGTGGGAATGTTAAAAAAGCTCTGAAGCTCATGAGCTCTACAGAAAGTGAGATCAAGGCTGAAGGAAACAGCAAATTCACATATGCTGTTCTGGAAGATGGTTGCACTGTAAGTAAACAGGAATTTAGTGCTGTAGTTAATAAATAATTCCCTCTAGGGGAGTAGACCCATAATAAAGAAAGAGGGCTTTGCATGGCCAGGGTAAGGAAAGGACACTGCTACAGCTAGCAGGGGGAGCCTAGATTCTGTATACCAGAAGTGCAATTCCTGTAGCAACTGTAGCAACTTGCTTTAAAGTCAATGTCAGGGAAGTCAGAGTCACCAAGTTTTGATCCATGCCCTATCAACTCTAAAACTAATCATACCAAAGCTAGGCTAGCTGGTTGAAGCCACGGGCTATGGTTATAGGAAGGGGCAAACACAGTCATTCTGCAGATCCAGCATTGCTTCCCTGCAGCAGAAAGTCCTGGAGGGGAGCAGGAACTTCCCTGAGCGTGCTGGTCTGACAGCACCTGCAGCCTTTTCAGTAACAAATGGACAACACTAATGCTGTCCACAAATTCTCCCTCCTGGAGTCATTTCCACAGAGACAGCAATCAGTCTTCAACAGGCTGAGAGGGTTTGTTATTACAGAAATGGGAAATCTGAAATCTGATAACTTGTGGGATGACTGCCACCTAGGCCAGCACTCCTGTCTCTAACAATTTTTTCTTTTCTGTTTAACTTCACAGAAACACACTGGTGAGTGGGGTAAAACAGTTTTCGAATACAGGACGCGCAAGACAATGAGGTTGCCAGTGGTTGATATTGCACCATTGGATATTGGTGGTCCTGATCAGGAATTTGGCGTGGACATTGGCCCAGTCTGCTTCTTATAAATCAAAGATCCTGCTTTTTCTGAAACCCCAGCAAACAGATTCACACTCCAACTGTGCTCCTTTGTTTCAGCCTTGTCAGCTACTACAGGTGCCCACCTGTATCCCAGTTATTTATTAACAAAATTTCTGGGGGAAAAATCAATTTGATATCAAGGGTTATTTTTTTTTGCTATTACACAAGATACAGTAAAAATGCTTTTTTTTTTTTGCTCTATTTTTTTTACCGAATTCCATCTTTGAAACATGTCTCCGTGGTGCTATAATAAAACTTCAACACTTAATAAAACAACACTGTGTTCTATTAGTTGAATGTTAGCCAATTTACAAAGCACTGATTGCTCCCAGTACCAAAGTTTACCCTTCTTTCAAGATGCAGTCCATAAAGCTAGAACGACCTCCCTGTTTCAACTACCTCAACATGGACAGAAACTGGGATGTGTCTGATGAGTCAAACCAAAAATCAGTCAAATCAATCAAAATGCATTGGACCCAGTGGTCAATTCCAGGGATTCATTTGGTACAAAATTGTTTATTTCTGTACTGATTAGCTGTGAATGGTACAGTTTATCTTAAGAGTTTAATACCTTAATGTCAGTAGTCACCATAATTGTATTGTTGAATTCTATTCTCTTGTCAAAGGTGCTTCTCTACTTTCCTGTCATTGCTGGTCAAGACCACTAAAATTAGGGAAGTGTAAAAGACTAATATGATGGTGCTAATGTATTTTTTCACTCTTAACTCTGCAAGTCAGAGTTATTGACTTGCTCAAAAAAACAAAAAGTTAAAGGATTTAAAGCAATTGTAAATGTCTCCTGTCAAAGATCATCATTGGCATGTCATAGTTGAGAATTTTCTCCCTTCATTCTGTAAAAGTCAATAAAGATGCAAAATTGTGAATTTCTTCTGTCACGTTAACACATTTATAGTGTTGAAGGTTAACCATCTTTGTAAGCTTTTATATGGTTGTTGGTCTATTCCTTACAGAGACACATAATAAAATATCTTAATAAATTTCTTGTTGTTTCATAAAACTGACTTCTATTTTAATTTTACTATTTGTGCCTTCGTTCAAACAAATGAACAAGGCAGGACACAACTCTGGTACCACTATGATTTTTCAAATATCAGTTCCTCTTTTTGAAGGAAACCCTGGTAATCCTAAGGGATGCAGTTTATGGTGTACTAGTATGAAATCTTCTCTTTCTTGCTTTTTCTACTCCATCCAGTGGCTCACATTTGCAAGCACAGTGAGCTTCTCTGTCAGCAGGGATTCAGATGTGACAGCAATACCCAAAGCAGGGCCCATGCAGCAAGGCAGGTCGGGTTGGAGGAAACAGAAGATCTTAACCTTCCCTAATCCAAGAAACCTGCCTCAGTCTATGTAGGCAGGCATAATAACCAGGCAGTCACAGGCTACAAGCCTGTCAGGGGGCAGCTTAGATAAAGGGCTTAAGGCTCCCACAGGGCAGGCCAGAACACCAGCAGTTGGACAAAGCTGACAGTTTGAAAGTCTTGGCGTTTTCTATGGCCAATGGAGCTGTATAAATCGGTCATCCCCAGATCTTAGCAAAAATTTAAGGAGCAACAGTGACCACAGTAACATTTAAGGAGCAACAGTAGTTTGGCAATGCCTAAGCTTGAGGCCAGAACAAGGAGCTAAAACAGCACCAAGGAGCCCAGGCCAGGAAAGCTCTCCCACAGTCAAATACTAAAGATGCCACTCAGCCTTTCCCATGGAGCAAGGTCCAGAGCCTGCCCCCACATCATTATTGCACAGCCACACATTGCTCCACAGCCCAGGACCATTGAAGACACTCTACAACAAGACCAGATAACAAAAATTATGGATTAAAAAAAACAAAGTTCTTAAAAGTTCTAATTGGCAATATGGATTATGCATCCTCAGGGAATACTTTCTGAATAGCCCAAGCAGGAAAAATGAGCAAAGAAATGCTGTTTTTAAGAAATCTCACCAAATTTGGGACTGAGCCAAGACACTGCCCTGCTTTGGCACTGCTAGTTTGGACATGCTCACACTGCAGGAAAACAGTGAGGCTCTGGGGAGACCCTAACAGCACAAATGCAGCATCACCACAGACGTGACTGTACTTCATGCAACATATAACAACAGTGCCAACAAATCATAATAAGCACTGGCTCTTGCAGGAAACCTCCTCATTTGATGGTGAAAATAAACTACTGTTTGTGGAAAATGCAAGTTACATGTACAAAATAATATTAATCTGACATAAATTACATGGTAGGAAGCCTTTGATTGGAGTTTAATAGAAGCAGCTGGTAAGAATGCTGGCTGGTGGAAAAATGCACTGGCAACACCTGTTCTTAATCCTCTTAGCAGAAGAAAACAGCCTTTGCCATCTCCAGTGCTACTGGGGCTGGGTGGATGGCTGGGAACAAGGACTCCACCTTAAAACTCAAGCTTTGGGGGACACTTTCTAAAGCACACACATTCATTAAGTCTTCAGTTAATAATGTCTGCTAATGAAAGTTGATTTTCTGGAAAATTTGTAGAAAACACAAAGAAACAACCAAGACCACCACAAAATATTTACTTGATATAAAAGCCTTCATTTTTTTCAGAGCCACTAATTAGGCTACCATGGCTGTCACATATCTGTACTTTTATATCACCACATTACTATTTGGGCAAAACAAGAAAAAAATTAACAATACAACCACAAGTATACAAAAACAAAACCCCAACAAAACAAAAAACAACCCCACTCAAAAAAAGCCCAAAAAGCCCCCAGCAAAAAAGTCCAACCTACCAAAAACCCCCAAACATGCAAACAAACAAAACCCTGCCACAAACAGTTGCCTGACTCATACCAAGAACACAAAGTATCACTGATTTAGGTTCCAATATTGCCTTGAAACCTCACCTTTCCAATTACTTACAGCTCCTCACCTGAAAGTGCAGCTCATTTGCAGGACACCAGAGCTTCTTCTTCTGTTGGAGTCTGTGGCATGGGGACTAGTTCAACATCTCCTTTCTACACTTTTTTAATTGAGATTATGTTTAAAACACTCCAAAACAGGGCAGAAATCCAGCAAACTCTTCTCCAACAGAAGGGCCTTGCTATGTAATTAAACCCTACTTGTAAACAGAGTATAAACACCTGTGACTCATTCCTCACCCAGTGTCCTCTTCATTGGCCTGTGGAAAAAGCAGATTTCTTTTGCTGTTCCTAAAGATATTGTCCAATTCCTCACAGGATTGACAACAGCTTCACAAGAAAGCTGCTCTGTTGTTGAGGTGTTCCCTTTGTGCACACAAATTCTCCCTTGGGGCAGGGTTTAACACAGGTGATTCTCAGCTGCAATTCATCACAGTCTTCTTGTTTCTTTCATATTTATTTCATACATTAAGAAACATTGCCTCTGATTTTTACACAGGCTGGATGTCTGAATAGCATGACAGTAGGTAAAATAGGTAGGCTAAATTTTCTGGTAGTCAGATAGAAATTCTGCCCAAACAGGCTCCTTGTGGATATTCTGAACTCTGCAGCACCTGACTGAAATCACACCCTTCAACAAAACCTTTAAACTCCCAGCAAGCAAACTGTGATGCACTGATGCAATAATCAAAGATTATGTATTTCTTTCCAGCATAAACACAACATCCATGGATTCCCAGTTTCTCTGGCATTTTCTAGTTCAGCCATTGAATTTCTGATTGTTACCCTTTGTCATGATTTTTAACCTATAATACCAACATTGTCTAACTATCATTTTTACTTTGTTTTTCCTATGATATTTGAATACTTGCAGGGAATCTTTTTTCCTTCATCAGCATGTCTAAATTTTCATTTAGATTAACTTCTCCTTTTGCAACTGTTTTACTCTCTGTCTTCCCTCACTCAGCAAGACCAACTGCCTTGTAAATATTAAACCTCCAGTATAGCCTCAGGTTCCTGAAAATTAATTAAAATAACCATAGATTATTAGTCTAATAGCTACTATGCTCAGTCTCAGGCACCTAAAGGGGAGCAAAGAAACCTAGGGGCCCTCACCCTACAGCAGGAGAAAAAAATCATTGTTTTTTTGCTCTAAATCCATTTCGACTTTTCACTTGCCTCCACAGAGGGAAAAACCCATAAAAATGTAAACTTTTCTTCACAGTTAGTCTAAAACTGAGGTGCATAAATCCAAAACTGTGGGTTGAACAAAACCTCTCACCCAGAGAGGGCTGCAGCTATGAATTCCCTGTTTGCCTTCTTTACATTTTAAGCCTCCAGAACTACTCAGTATAAACTGATCTAGATGGAAACACCAACACCTGCTTTCAAGTATCTAAATTTCAAGCTATCTTGGAGAAAAGAAGAAAATATTGTAGTCCACATAGTTGAAAGAGGGGCATGAAGCTGAATGAGAGATAGGAAAAAACAAGGGAAAAAAATTGCCCATACAGTAATAAGACTGATACAAGAAATCTCTAATTCTGATCTACAGATTCTCATTCTGTTACACCAGCTGATCTCATTTACTTCACAGCCCCATATTGCCATGGCTCTCTGAGACAAGAAACAAGAAGAAAAAAGCCCTTCCTCAAAGAGTTTTTCAGGACATATCAATGACTTTAAAATATCACTAATTTAGCCTTTAACATTACCTTGGAAGTTTGCCTTTCCAGTTAGCAACAAGTTGTCATCTCAGGGTGGAGCTCTTTTGTAGGACACCAGAGTCTTTCTTCCAGTGAGCATGGATATCCCATGGTCTGAGCCACAGGGATTACTGCAACATCCCATTTCCTTGTTTTTTACAAAAATTTTGTGTAAAAAACCCTAGAACATGCCAACAATCAGGCCAGCCCTTGTCTGAGAGAAAAGCTGTGCTACCTGATTAGGCCCTAATTGCAAACCCATTGGAAACACCTGTAACTCAGTGGGTTACACCTCAGCTTCCTCTGGGAGACAGACAAGGCTTCCCCATGGCCACCAAGCCTGGCAGCTGCTTCAAACCCTCACCCCCAAGTCCCCCCTCCCAGCAGTAATTTGGCACCTAAAGCCCAGCCAGGGTAAAGCAGCTTTTAGAGTGGGCTCATGATAGTTTCTGGATTTGAGCAGCTGCTAGGAATTTCTTCTGGAAGCTGGCAAAGTGTTAATAATGTCCCCTCCTAAAACAACAGAAATCAACTTTTAAATAAGCACTGGGTGCAATTTGCAACCCTTTTTTTGTTGTTTTAGCTTCAGCTAAATAGTATTAAGCCTCCATTTGCAGGCAGCAACCTGGAGGAAGAGCTGTCTACAAAAATTTTGAAGTAGTAAAGGAGAAAGTTCTTCCCAACACTTTGCTATGCTATGGCAGTCCTGATAGATTCTCTCTGACAATCTAAGGTCCAGTATTCCTTGTCAGGTGCATGTTATTCATACAGACTGGAAAAGGTGTTATTTTGGAGGACTGGTTATTATTTAGGGCAATAAGACAGCATTACTGTAGTAATTAAATTAGAATTTGTTTCTTAAAAGAGATTTCATACTCATTTCAACCAAGACCAAAAGCCTCACGGTTCAATGAAAAATCCAGTTCTTTGCACCAGAAAAGAACTTGGGTTTGGCAAACTCCATAGTGCCTCTCTTCTGAAAATGTAATGAGATACATAATGTTGCAAAAATCTTAAGCTACAGTAGTGTGTGAAATTTTTTTATCATGATCTAACATTTTAATTCAACATGTGCTTGTAATCAGATGTCCTCAACTATATCTTGTTATGATCTTGAAAAAAATTTGTAGATACTTCTGTTTAAAGTACTAGAAGAGAGAGATATTTTGCAGGTTTTAGGATTTGGGAGATGAAGAGATGCTTTCTGTGGTTTTGCCTACCTATTTACTGGGAGGAAGCAAAAAGTGGCTCACACTACACTGAGGGATTGCTGTTCCAGGATGGATGAAGTCCACCAGAACAAAATCCTGGTGGGTCTTGTCTTCCCAATTGCTCTTCATCCTGCAATAGCTTCATCCTAGAGTGTTTTCTAGAAAGACTGACTGTAACCCATACTGCTGCTTCCCCATCACAGCAGCTGCTCTGGTTTGAGCTGACTCCTTCTGAGAAAGCCACTGATTCTCTTTTTTATTTTAATCCTGAAGTTTTATCTGACAAAGCTATGCTTATCCAAACTTTCTTTCCTTTCAGTATACCCCTTAGCCATGGACATCTCTGGATTAAAATTTAAGTTTTGTTGTTGAGTCCACATTCACTGAGAATGCAGTCATTGAAAGGTCACTCCTGGAGGCACTGGAGATGTGCTTTCTTGTGGGATTCTGTGACTATTGTAACTTGCATTTCAGCTTCACTGTATTTTTTATAACATCTCCAAGGTACCTGGAAAAGTCTGCTCACTCCTCTTCTCAGTTTGGGTGCATCTATAAAGCAGGGATCAAAATCCCTGCAGGAAATGAAAAATCCATAGCAGGAAATGGCTGACTTGATATGTGTCAGCTGCAACAAAGTTAATTTTCTTCCCAGTACTGTCTTGGGATTTGGGATGAAAATGTTGCTGCAAACAGACTGCTGCTGCTGCAGCTGAGCAGTGCTTAGACTGAGCAGTGTCAGCTTCCTACAGTGCCCTGGCAGCAAGGAGGCTGGGGGAGCACAGGGAGCTGGGAGGTGACAGCCAGGACAGCTGATCTCAACTGATCCGAGGGACATTCCAGACCATATGGAGTCATCCTCAGCACCTAAATCTGTGGGGGAAGCTGGCCAAGGGCCACTGCTCAGGAATGGGCTGGCTATAGGTCACTGGGTGGTGAGCAACTGCATTCTATGCAATTATTTTATATATTTGAATTCTTTTGTTGTTATCATTATTTTCTTTTCCTTTTCTGTCATCCAATTAATCTTGTATTTTCTTTACCCCCCAGTTCTCCTCCCTGCCCCACTGAGGTGGGTGAGGAATAGGCAAGTTGTCTGTCTGGTGTTTAGGCTTAAACCCCAGCAATATGGCAGAAAGAAATGCTCAGACTTTCTGTGATTTTGGAGTAGAGTCACACAGCTTGTTTCTCAGAGGGCAGAGGTTCCTGAACTACAGTGATGGCTCCTGCAGTCATCACCATCTTCTGTCATTGTCATGTTTCTTTGTGGCAGGGAAGATCACACCATACTAAACATGCAAAAATATTTCACTGCATTTCTAGAATTGTAGTTATGTTCTTTTGTTATATTTGGTTGGGTTTGTATCAGATTCTTTTCACTCAGTTGACTGAGGCCAAAAAGCAGTTCTGTGATGCTTTGGCAGATGTGAATTTGATTGGTTGATTTTGTCTTTTTCTCTGCACAAACATCCCTGTATAAGGCTGCAGCCTTTTCTGGAGGATAGACAGTAGTATCTCAGTCAAGGAACAAATTATTAATTTTGCAGTATAGACATTTCATAGAGCACCACTCTCTGATATTGAGAACATAGCAAAACTTAAGTCAGAGCTTACAGAAAGATGGCTTCTAACTCTACCAGCAAGGAAATGGGAATGTGCACAAAATAAACATGGGGGAGGGAGATAAAAATGGATTATTTAGCATCCTGCTCAAACTAGTGTGGCCTGCTATATTGGTACTCCTCCAGACCTTCTCCCAGCAGAGGATAAAACATTTAATGCCAAGAGCACAGCAGACAGATCAGCAATCAAGCTCTCTGGTGTTGTGCAATACCATAAAACTTTTCAGTTTTAATATTTGCACCATTCTGCTCAGGTTCTCCTGAGCTCTGCACAGGCCATTGGCTATCATATTGTAACCTTTCTCTCCTGGCTTTTAGGAAAAGTATAAACTGTTTTTTTTTCTCTTTTACTGATCCTGAAGATATTGTCCAATAATTGCCTTACAGTAATGAACAGGAAATTCACAATAAAATTTGTCAGTGGGTCTACAGCTTCTAAGTCATTTCTATTTCAGCTGTTGAACTGCTGGTTTAGTTTTACCCTTTGTCATGATTTTTGAAACCATCTAAGGCTCTAATTTTTACCTTGTTTTCTCTGTGATATTTGCATACTTGCAGAGAATCTTTTTTCCTTCATTAGCATTTCTACATTTCCATTTAGTTTTGCTTTTCCTTATGCAATTGTTCCACTCTTTCTGGAATCCTCTCTCAATGAGAAAAAACTGCCCAGTGAGTATTAAACCTTCAGTATAGCCTGCATTTCCTGAAAAAGTCATTAAAATATCCATAGATTATGTGAGCGTTTACCAGCTCAATTACTATGCTAGAAGAAAGCCATAGGGTCTCTTATTCTACAACAATAAGGAAAACAATGCTTTTTGCTCTTAAACTATTTTTAGACTCTTTACTTGCCTTTGTAGAGAAGAAAAAGCTTCCATTTTTTTTGCTGTTTTTTGGGCTTTGGCTGTGTTGTTTCTAGCTGTGATGCCATGACATTTTCTTTGTTAGATTTCTGTGTTGCTTGGTACATTCTTCTACTGCATGTAGTACTGCTGGTGCTCTACAGAACCTTTTAGTGCTGAAAACTTCGAGCTGGTTATTTATCAGAGCCAAAAGGAAGCTAGTAGAAGGCAGGGAAGGAGTTTGGGAATTTAATTTCTAGATGATGAGCTTTTAATGAGCGGTTGCCAAATAAATATTGCACTACTGCTTTTGAGAAACCAAGAGGTTTCTGTCAATGCTGGCAGTCCTGGGATTTGTTTCTCCCTGAGGACAGGTTAGTTAAGGAAAACAGAACCAACTCTTGTAACTCAAACTTAATTTAAATACAGTGTCTGATACTGTATTATTGTAATCATCCTATATTATTTTACTCACTCTGAAGTGCCTTTTTTCTACCATTTTTGTCACTAAGACAAAACTTCACTAAATAACAGCTGACGTTTACTTAATGCTACTTCATAAATTACAAATTAACAGCTCATTCATTCTAGGATCACAAAATTAAAGCTGTATTTGCATGAGGCTATGCCATGGTGCCTGGATAAGAAAATGCCCCACACACACTTTTTTTTTTTCCTTCCTAATATGATTCTAAAATACTTTGAGGAATGCAAAACAGGGAAAGAGGTGCAATATCCATGTATGCTCTAAACAGAGTCAAGAGAAGAGAAAAGCATGTCCAGCCACTTGCATTACAGACTCCTCAGTTAACTACCTCAGAGCTTGCACTTCAAAGCAGACTTTCCTTTAGGGATTCTCCAGCCCTGGTTTTTACAGAGTATTACCTCAGATGTCTCTCTAGTTACAGCTCTTTTTCAGTGCTCAAAGCACCTGGCTGAGGAAATACTGCACACTTCATATGGAGATAGAGATGCAAAGAGAGACTTGAAAAGAAAAGGTATTTTTCATAATAAAATCTTTTTCAACAACCTTACAAACTATTTATACTAAACATGAATTATAATACTTGATTAAAACTAGAGATTAAAACTAATTAAAAGCATAAACCTATCCTCCAAATGTTATTCATTTTGTGCATCTGGGTAAATGTGCTGTAGAGATATAACCAGAGCCACCTTTGCTTGAACATACTACAGCAAGCCTTTACACTGCAGCTTGAAATCAACATTATCTAAAACTTCTCTAGGAGCCACTATGGTAAGTTAAGCCCTAAGTCACATATTCATAGAAATTATTTCATGCCAGTAAGAAAGAAATCAA
This sequence comes from Peucedramus taeniatus, assembly GCA_013400575.1. Classification (NCBI taxonomy): domain Eukaryota; kingdom Metazoa; phylum Chordata; class Aves; order Passeriformes; family Fringillidae; genus Peucedramus; species Peucedramus taeniatus. Next base: position 249,225 of record WBNO01018370.1, read on the forward strand.
AGTTCCTGCATGGGCAGCAAAAGCAAACACATAACAGCAGTATGAACCTGTCAACTTCCCAGTCCTTACCTCCCCTGCAGGGACACACATTTGGGCTACCTGGAAGCCTGCAAAGCCCTTGCCCCTGTAGAAGGGGGAAAGGGAAGTTCTTGCCTGCTTCACTACAAAGGCAACTCTATGTCTTGACCAGAAGCTGTCTCCTCTCAGTGTTCACTCCCATTGTCACTAGGATTTGGCCAAATCACATTTCGCTCTTAAATAAAAATTCTCTCTGGAGTCTCAAACAATATTATTTAGGCAGCTTTTCTAGGCCTGCTGATTTCCTTCACACAACTGACACCTGCCTGTAAAAACTGACACAGAAGGTACTTCACAAATATTTCAAAATATCTCACAATGCCTTGCAAATGATTTATGCAAACAGCAGCCAAACAACAATAAAGTACTTCTATTTTTAATTTCCTGGGAATGAACTGATACGGAATGAACACACTGGAAGAAGTTTTACAAAAAGGAAACCACTTACATAGCGAGAAGCATGTATTTAATTAAATGCTTTGCAAAGATACATGAATAAAGCTATGTGCATGACTTTCTTTAGGGAGAGCCCCAGCTGTTTATTTTTTTTTTAAGGAACAAACAAAAAAAAACGTGGAGAGCACAGATGCAGTAAAGAAACAAAAAACCTAAGTAAGTTGGTACCCACATACTTTACAAAATAAAGCATGTTGGAGGTACAAAACACTCTATATACTGAATGACCAACAAATAAATGCACTGTAACATTGTTCTCTCAAACACTGTAAGCCTAATGGCTAAGCTCTGAACATGACATTGACAGTAGGCATCTTTATTTCGTCAGCCTTCTAGAGAGTCATTTAGCACCATCACTTTTGTTGCTTTTATTTTTTTGCCCTGCCTATCTCCTATCTTGAAATAACAACAGAAGCATAGCACCTTTTAATACCTAAAAGAAAACCAGGAATAGTAATTGCATCCCAACTTCCAGAGATGAGGTAGCTCATGCTAAGAAATGATGGAACTTTCCTGCCTTGACAACTCAAGGCCAGCAAGTCAAATTACTGGTGATGCATGTCAGCTAAAACCAAGGAATTTCTAAACTTTCTTTATTAGCAGTTGGTCTGGTATACATGTGAATGGTCTGCAACACGCAGAAATTGGCACCATATATAAAACATCTGTATAATTTGATACGTAATGGCTCCTTAGATGGGCAAATATTGGAAAATCAACAAGTATTGGGTTTAAGACATATTTTGAAGATTAAGGATAATTTAATGGAATTACACAGATACATTGTGAGAAGTGAAATCTAGCCTTAAAAGTTAAGATATGGGACACCCCTACTGAAAACTCATATTTACCCCAGTAATATTTTTACTTCATAAATTAACCATGGCTACGAATCACTCTTCTGAGCAGACTTACAGAGAAAAGTGTAAGAAAAACAAGGCCAAATTAAGATGGTCTTGTCTGAAGAGATTTTTTTCTACAAAAAACAGATTTCTGTGAATGGCAACCACAGGAACACAAACTGGGGTAGAGGGAGTAGGTATGCTTAAAATACAGCCAACAGTTCACAAAAGTGCTCTACTTTTCTGTTATTCGGTACACATCAAAGCAAAAGAAATAATCATTAGAGCTTTTACATAGTTCCACATTAAATCTATCTATTTTGCATACCTGGAAATGTCAAAATAATTTGAAACAAAACCGAGGACAAGGATTCATATTACTTTTAGAAGGTTGTCATCAATCCTCTTTAAATTGTACTAAAAAGCTGGTTTCAATCATTGAAAACAGAAGGTTTGTAAGTAAAATAAATATTCAAAAGGAGGCCGGGCATTTAGAAAGAGCTGTATATACAATGCTGATCCAATATCAGCCATTACTTCAAGAGTCTCAGGATTAACTTCAATCAGTCTAAGTTCATGTTTAATTGCTGCTGTTGCTGGGTAGTGTGTTATACTCCCCCCTTGCTCTTACACAAAGCAAACTGGCCCAATCTCAATTCCAAATTCCTGGTCAGTATTGCCAATGTCCACTGGTGCAATATCGATGATCGGTAAGCGTGCCACGTTCTGCGTTCTGTACTCAAAAACTGTCTTGCCCACGTTCCCATTACGTTTCTAGAGGAAAAAGAAAGGAAAATAATTTAAAAATTAGGCCAGGGCTCATGTCAAAACCAGCCTGAAGTGTAACTGGTGTGCCAGTTGTCCGACTGTTCAGGAAGGTGTCCCTGCTCCTTTGCTGAGTAGCACCCTGAGCAGTGCTGTCTGCACTGCACCTGGGTTATTTTGAAATGTCTCTAATGAGCAGATCTAGCAGACTGACACATCAGGGCTGATTTTTCTCTTCTGCTATGAAATTCTTCTCTATGTGTTCATAATGTGTGCCTGCGGGTTCACTTTAAAGCACAGAGAGTACTTGACTTTTTTCAGGTGCAAGGCTAGATTTAGGAATATTTGCCAGTATGTTGGTCTTGGCTAAAACTGCTCTTGAACATGAAAAATCTACTACTTGCTGGTTTCTGTGCCCGCCATGAAATTTTAGGGAGAGCTTTCCTTTCCATCTCAGTCATAGTACCAGTGAGTTTCCTCCACAGTACTGCTGCAATAATCTTGCCCACCTGGCAAACAAAAGTCTGTGGTTACCTAAACCACAAACAAGAGCTAAACAAGTACTGGGAAAAGCAAAATGCCACGATATGTATCTCAGTATGCTCACTAAGAAGGAATTTGCAAATAGCCACTAAATAGTGCAGACTGTTATTATGTGAAGCTAGAATTATAGCAAAACCCTTGTTTGATCAGTTATGTCTACAATTCATTATAAAATCCTGCAGAATTTTAATTACTTCCCTGCGTGGGTGTTCTTTCTAAGTCAAGAGAGAAGTGAAAAGATACAAAAGTCCTTTTGGGCAAAACCCCCAAACTTACAGAACAGCTGTCGTGCAGAACAGTGTATCTGAAGCGGCTGTTTCCTTCTGCCTTGATCTCCAGGTCATTGGCCCCTTTCAGAATCACAGCCTTTTTCAGGTTCTTTGTCTGGTCATCCATGTACCCAACACTGTTTTTGCAAAGGTAGGTGATGTTCTGGGAAGCTTCCTTGGACAGGAGGCGCAGGAATGTCATCTGAGTGACAGCTGTATCCCCATACACGAACTTCAGAGATAAAGAAATTGGTCAATTAACAGGACATTGAAATTAAGAGTTGGTGAATTTAGAAATATCTGCCATTATTGTCATCTTTCAGACATGACTAGTAGGAGCTCTATTACATAAAATCTAAGGGTGGTTTCTTTTGTAATTTTCTGCCAGTTGAAGACAAAGAACTTTAGACATTCTGTAACAGACAGAATTTTTGAGAATTTTGATCATAATTCTCTGCAACTGAACAACTCAGAGGATGTTGGGCCTCCAGAGATATGTCAAGCTTTGGAATGAATTCTGCCTCATTTCTGAAAGGGATTCTAACATATGAAATAGTACATTTGAGCAATCTTGAAGCAGGTAAGAAACATCAGGTACAGCAAACTCTTTTACAGTGGTGATATATTGCCAATTTATTAACTTGTTTTCTGTAGGGTTTGTATTGTATTTAAAAGCAGAACAAGCAAAGTTTGACTATATGGGCCTTATAAACAAACAAAGTTTGCATATGTGCCTTATAAACTAATCAACTGGTACACAAGTTTGACAAATGTTTCACAAAGTGTCAGTGTTTCTATAAAAAACAGGTAATTTTTCTACCAGTAAGGCAAATTCTAAAATTCCTGAGGGTGTTATTTTACCCAGTTCATGCAGGTTCCATTTTATTAATGTTTTATGAATCATTGCAACATAAAAAACAACAGTCAAGAATGACTAAAAGTTTATACATTTCACTGAAACCAGTGAGAAGAAAATCTTATTCACTGGTACTGTCATAATATATAAAGTGTGGTACCTCTGTTTAGTAATCTTGGACACATTTATTATTTAGAATCCATAAGGAGTGCACTTGACTATTACATAGCTCATACTATTAGTTACCAAATATGACAGTGTTTCAAAAATACTGAAATATTATTTTTTTAATATTCCTGAAGATAATTTGTTCCTCCAAAGAGCAACTGCCTTACAAATCCCTCTGTGTAGCTCTACAGGCAGCTAAACATCAACTGGGATGTGTTAGGTCATGGCAAGACTTCCTGAATTTAGTAGTAAGTGAAAGCATCTCAGAAAAGCAATCAATATCCCATCTGTTCTCAGCTGTTAAAGTTCTGAAGTGTTCTCAGTAATCCAGTTGATAACAGCATTATTTTTCACACACCAGATACTGAATTTAAAGATAATAACGCTCTGTGAAATAACATTTGAAGATATTCTCTGTACTTTTGATAAACTAGAAATAAAAATGGCAAAAACTAGTTAATAAATTATATACTTTGCATAGGGTAATCTTCTATTATTTGACAGGATCACTAAGCCTAATTTTAGAAGTTACCATAGAGGAAAAACCCAGCAGAAAGGTGAGTGAAATTTTACCTGCCTGGAGACTGATGGATTAGTCATGGATCAACCTGATCATATGATAGCAATCATACTTTCATTCAAAAACAAATTTATAAAGTTTTGTAATTTTTAGCAGTATAGAGTTTTCTGAAAGGAAGATTATAATTCAATTAAAACTGCAGGGATCTGGATTATGTATCAGGGTAGAAGTAAGTTGTTTAAGGACAAGACAGAGATTTAGTAAAAGACTGATAGAGAAGCTGAAGCTTTTGTCCAGCAGTGGTCTGCTTTATCCAATCCTGCATTAGATGCACTCGCATTGTTTTTTTTTCACAGCTATTTCCTGTCTTTATTATGTGATACTGACAATCAATTGACTATAAGCCAGTCAATCAACAAGTAATAATGTTGTGACTGTAGCAGAACCTGCTCAGAGCAGCAGATGAAGTTCCAAACCACAAGGCAACAAGCTTCACAGAAGCCAATTCTTAACAGTGGCTGTATTTATTTACCTGTGATCCCCTGTTCATATCAAGGCCATACCAAATAGGCTTTAAGTCAGAGGACTTGCTGGCCCACCATGTCTTGCGGGGCACAGTGGATGGGTTGGCAGAAATGCAGGTCTCCCCAGTTTCCATGTTGCAGTAGACTTTTATAGCATCTTCAACACATCCTTGGTTAGGATCAATCCAATATTCACCTACAAAGAACATAAAACGTGACTCTGTTATATTACAAAGGTTTTTGAAGCAGCTGGGAAGACGTAAGCAGAAATATGTTGCAGCAGTGCAAAGCAGTGCCCAAGGCCATGCAGGACACGGGGCAGCCTCAGAGGGCACAGAGCAGAGGTGTGAACACGCACCGCTCCTCTTGGAGGGGTGGCACAGCTTCAGGTCGTCACAGGTCCGTGCTGGGTGCTTCTTGGAGCCATCGGGGCTGCGCATGGTCTCGATCTGGCTGCTCAGGGACTTCAGCGTGGCGTGGACTCCTGGGTCTGTTTTATTGTGGTCATCAGGGGCTGCTTCATCTTCAGTAAACTCTGGCAGTGGATCCGCCATGGCATCGTCATAGTGTCCCATGATGTCACCGATGGCAGCAGTGAGGTGGCCTGGAGGCCCTGGAGGGCCAGGAGGGCCAGGCTCACCTGGTGGGCCCTAAGGTGCAAAACAAAAAGGGAACAGAGGTCCAGTAGAGTAAATATCAAATGACAGCAAAGCCTGCCACCAAATAACCCCCCAGAACTTCAGGGCCCATCACTCTAAAGCACAGGGAATAATTCAGATATAAAGACTTCATCTTTCAAAGAACAGGGATAAGAGATTAGAACTGCATGTGAGGTATGTATTCACTCTGCTTCGTGTCCTCTCTGATTGCCTTAATGCCTTGCTCAACTTTTTCTTACTCCTGATTTTAAAATTAATAGCTGGAAAAAGTCTCCAAGGAATGCCCTCATTCCCTTTGTTAAACGTGTTCCTCCTTGTTCAGATCCCTGCCTAAAAACTTTATTTCTTAAAATTCCTGTTTTCCATAAGTTGACTCAGGATCATTTTCCTGGATGGAAAATTTGGCAATGGAAACATCTTTATCCATCGTAGTGCTGAGCTCTCTGACCACAGAACTCTGGTCTTTCTGTGAGACAGAATCTACATCATCCTTACTTGGAAGAGCAGGTGTTTTCCTGACTAAGTAAATTTTCCCAAATGGGGGGTTGTGAGGTCCTTCTGTCACCATGAACCAGGACATGTGAGAAGATATCTGTTAATAAACATATCTCACCCTGCCAGACCTTCTCTGGCAGCACAAAGTTTTTAATGTACCTCCAGGTGAATTTTGATGCTCTGCTGCACCAGGTGGTGGATCAGAACTGGCCTTTCCTTTGAGAGTCATTACTTCAGAACTCACAACTAGTGCTCCAAATGCACATACAGAGTACACATCCAAACTAACACACACTGTGTCTGAAAAGTGAAATCTCAACTTTTATTTCTTGATTTTTGGTCCCAACTTACAGCTGCACGCAAGCCCCCATGGAAAGCGAAACTAAAAATATTGGAATGTGGTATTTCTTGTGTGGTTTCATTACACAGATGATAGAGACATATTATATTCTTATGCTCTGCCATAGACTTTTCATACAGGTCTTGGTATCTGGGCAGAAGTGGAGATACTGATAATTAGCAGAAATTCAAATGAAATAGGCAGAATATTAGCACATGATAAACACAGGAAACACCATGTCTTACCAGACAAAGTCAGCAAAAACTGCCTTCCTTTTCTTGTCCATTATTTTGTTCTACCTCTTCCACAAAATAAGCAATATCAATTTTTAATTCTCCACATGACCACCCAGATCACTCTTTTCTCAAATTCCTTTATTTTTTCTAAATTTCTCTTCTTTCAAATAGTTTAACTACGTTTTTTTGAGTATTTTGAATTGGTACATGTGGAATATGCCTGAGGCATTTAGCAAGTTTTAGGACTCTTTCCAAACTGGTCAAACCAGTTTTCATCAGTAGTGAATCAGCTCATGGTTTAGTGTCTGTAAACCCCAGCCCAGCATGAAGGTCAGCTGGGCTCAGTGGTAGAGTTTGGACCATTTATTTGGAGTGAAGGATCTCTCTAACCCATGGCACAGTGGAGCAGGGTGCTGGCAGTCAGGCAGGTGGCTGTGCTCACTCTGTGGGACTGCCAGCTTTGAGCTGCTGCTGGCCTGTGCTTGGGCCTGAGGGTTTAGGACCAAACTGGCCAAACAGCCATGTTGGACCACAGATCCAGCAGGTCCAGTAAGCCACCTGCAGAATCACATCCAGGTCAGCATAAGCAGAACACAGGTGGATGAGGCTGGGATCATCTCAGCTTCAGAAGATGAAAATTAGTAAGAAATTAACCCTTTCAATACAGTTACCCCGGATGTTTGTTGGAGAAACTACCACATATTATCATTTGTCTTGAGCTCATAGATGTTCAAGAAAATAATGTGATAGACTGTAAAAGAGAATCTGATTATTTGAAGATAACAATTTCCCCCCATATTCCCATCAATTTACCTCAGGTCCAGCTTCTCCCACAGTCCCTCTAACACCAGGAGGCCCAATTGGCCCAAGTGGACCAGGACTTCCATCTTTTCCAGAAGGACCAACTGGACCGGGAGGACCCTAGAAAATACAGGAGACAGATGGAATGTATTTTAGCATTTAATAACAAAGTTTTACAAAACAGCCCATGATAAGCAATATCTTGTCAGGAAGCAATTATTACCAAACTTTTAAAAGTGTGCCTATTACCAAAAAAAAAAAAATCACCTCTTTTTTTCTTCTATAAAAGTAAGAAGGCAGTTTAAAAGCTGCTCCTCTCAAGTGAATCACCTCAGATAATATAACTTGCCTCAGCTGTACATCTTTTTCCTTAACCATTTAAGTGGAATCAGTTCCAGATTCCAGATGCTGTGCAGACTGCAGTAGCTTCTGTACACCCTCAGACACAGGCTCAGAGGTAGAGGCAGATGCCTCCCTTGGATGTTCCCAAGGGACAGTACTTCTCCTTTATTTTTGAGTGAATGACATACATGGGGGATGAGTGGCAGAGCTGCCACATGCATGGCTTTGTATCAGCTGCAGCAAGTGTGTCTGTAAAAAGAGACTGCAGCCCTGTAGTCATCCTGAGGTGACATTTTTATCTACCTATAAACTACACTCATGACAAAGCTTTACTGTATTAAAGAAGGTGATGTCTCAGCAAAATATATTAGGGTAATGACCATATGATATCAAAGTCAATAAAAGTCACTGAAATAAAAGTGATGCAGAAGTAGGCACCTGAGCAAGAAAAAAAAAAAAAAAAAAAAAAAAAAAAAAAAAAAAAAAAAAAAAAAAAAAAAAAAAAAAACCACAAATCCCAAGCAAGAAAAACCTTAAAAGTTATACTCACCCGAGGACCAAATGGGCCTGGAATGCCAGGACTGCCCTGTTCACCAATTGGACCCTAAACAGAAGAAATTATCATATCATTGTGCCATTCAGAACATACTACTTTAGTTTGAAGGCATTAGTGTGTGATATACTCAATTTGGTATGAATAGGATTAAAAGGTATATAAACAGTGGGTGGTACCTTTATCTTAATCCCTTAGTAACTTAATAAAAACTTACTGGTGCTTGGGTGTAAAGCTGTTTCTCTAGAAGAGCCCTGGTTTTGAGGTATTTATAATCAGAGTGGCTTACCAGAGAGTAAATAGCAGTGCTATCACCAAGTGAAAAGGTAATTTGGGTGTAGGGCTCTTTTTGTTGCTGCTGTTCCTGTGTGTTGAAACTTCCAACATTTGCACAGCACCAGTGAATAAATGTAAAAAAGAAGCAAGTCTTCCATAATATTTCCATTAAATTGACAATGAAATCACAAAGTTATTGAAAATATTATCAAGAGATGCTCTCACAGGCATTTTGGGACTTTGCGCGGGATTCCTTGACTCTAATGAATTCAAACACTGCCAGAAAGCATTTCACACTCTAAATTGCTTATCTGAAACTACCAGGTTTTGTTACCATCTTGTGCTGACAGGAATATTGACTGTAAGGGATTGGCCTTGCAAAGGGAACAAGAATAGGAGAGCACACATCTTGCAACAACAGGTTTACCTCATCATGCAACAGTATTTTAAAATTGCATTAAAAATATTAGCAAGTACAGACACCAGGCCACTCAAACACCTTGTGGGGAAACCGTTACTAGTTTGCCTTTTTTCCACTTTAAATAACTATGTTCCTGACACACCATTTAAGTACCAAGCAAATAAAATTATAGTAAAAACAGAACAACTTACAGGAGGGCCAGGAAGGCCTTGAAGTCCAGTGAAACCCCTGTGTCCTTTCTGGCCCCTATCACCTCGATCTCCGTTGTCACCTTTGTCACCACGAGGTCCTTGGGGACCCTGTAAATATCAATGATGAAATGTAAAATTCTGACCTGGGAAAAAAACTCCAAGCTCAAAACCCCCTCATTTGCTTTTAGACACTGCACTCAGACTTCCTTCCCTTTTAAAGGTGGAAAGGTGATGATGTTGAGGCAGCTCCAAGAATCTTAATTTTTTACCAAAGAATAAGTAAATAATTACAAAAAACTGTGCTATGCTTAAATACAGTTGTAGCAAATTTATTCTACTTAGCTACATAATACAGTAAAAAACCCATGAACCTGTACTAATGATAATAAATAATTTACAAAACAATTTTTTTAATATTCATCTATTTCTTCACTTTACTGTATATGGCAGATGATTTTTGTTGTTGAGATTGAAATATTAAAGAACTCTCACAGACTCATTATGATAAAGCATATTTTCAGTATGAAATCACCCAGGATGCACCTTTACTTCTCACAGCTTCTTTCACCTTCATTATGATTAAAGTACAACTGAAGTTACACTCCCTAACTACAGACAACAACATCCAGGCAGCACAAATACCTTGTTCTTATTACTGTCACAATTTCATTGTTGTTAGCTTTGATAATTGCAAACTTCTTGCACTAATTCAAGAATCATTGGAAAATGTGGCTGCTGTTTTCAATTCTATATTTCTCAGCCCAAATTGCATGCTATATTTCTCAATGCCAGATTCCAAATAGTTTATCAATGGCATCATTATCACTAACTACTCAATAAACCTTACTGTCTCTCAAATGACATCTGCTTAGGGACAGGGCAACATTGTTTTGAATTTCCCAAGTTTGCAATTAATTTTCTGTTCCAGGCTTGGATTGTAAAATACTTATGTAACATAAAAAAGAGGAGTTTTGTTTATTTTCCGTTTCAGACTGAAGTCAGAAGTACATGAGTTGAATTAAGGTCTTTTAATGGGAACAGGTGATTTTGTTGTATTTCTGCCATTTTTATCTAAAAAAATCCCTTCTTGTTCAGCATTCATTTCTTTACCCCTTATTTAGACCAGACTCCAGCCGTTTGCTGACTCAGATCCTACCATTATCCAGACAGCAACATGCTCCAAATAAAGAGGCACTACTGGAGTATCCAAATACAAATATCCAAATTTGTGCAGCTTTGCAGCTCAGAACTACCTGCACCCACTTGCAGGCAGAACACAAGGTGAAGCCCTGCTTGGCATTCTCATTTGGGCTGAATTTCTCACACATTACCTTGGTGGTATCTCAGACAAAACCACAGTGACCACAGGCAACTTACAGGCAAACCTCTTTTTCCTGCACGGCCTGGGGGACCCATCGGACCTCGAGAACCCTACAAAGATTGCATACAGAAAGAACGTGAGGCAATCCATGAAAACCATACACAATAGTTTTTGATAAACAAAGTATTTTTTTAAAAAGCCTCACTTACAGTTTCACCTCTTTGACCTGCATCTCCTGGAGGGCCAACAGGACCCGGAGTACCTGGACCTCCTGGAGAACCTGGTAAGCCTGCAGGGCCAGGTTCACCACGATCACCCTGCAAAGCAGAATTTCAATTGTTTATCTAAAGAGGACTGGTCTAGACCAATGCAACAAAACTGTAGCACTGCCAGTCTATTTTTGAGCAATTGCAACCTACAAAGATATTCCTGCTGCAAGAATGCAAGTCTGAGTTTGTGGAAGCAGATGTTCTTAGCCTCTTAGTCAGGCATCCTCAGCTTTGAGAGGTACTATATTCAAAGCTGGGATACACTTTCAGAACAAGCTCTCCATCCAGGTTAACTGAATGAAAAAAAAATCTACAATAAGTCAAGAATAAAATGGGCGTTTGCAGAAGAAGAAAATTAAGAAAATAATATATTCTTACACGTTCTCCAACAGCTCCATCTCGTCCAGGAGTACCATCATTACCAGCAGGTCCCTGGAGTTATGGAATAAAAATAGAGTTATTGATTAACTCTGTAATCCTGCATTTCTAGAAGAATTAGAAAGTTGTTGTCCACCTCTAGCTTCAAGTCAAGGAGAACAACCACATCTTTTCTTGCATGCTACAATGCTGTAATACTTACTTCTGGACCAGCTTCACCTACAGGCCCAGTGGCACCTGACTGGCCAATAGGTCCTGGGGGACCTTTGTCACCAGGTGGCCCTGTGGGACCTTGCTTTCCTGGAGTACCCTAAAAAAAGATGACAAATATCATATTAAAATTTTAATCACAAAACAAAGAAAGCACTAGAAACCTGCTGCTCTGCTCATTAATCCAGACTGAAATACCATCTATATTTGTAAATTAAGAAAAACCTCTGATATTTAAAGAAAAGGTTCTTGCAGAATTTGAATATGTATTTAATATACTTTGTATTTTTAAGAAGTTACTGATGAATCAGTAAGTCTGATGTCATTGTCTGCAATAGGTATGGTGTTTTAGATTTCAGAAAAATATAATGAAGTTTGAAATAATTAACATGATTTTTCTGTCTCAATACCAACAAACCTTGTTAACCTGGAAAAATTTCTGGCCAATTTTAGCTATAAAGTGACTTGACGGATCCAGTGGTAATGACAGATGCTCCATACCAACCCTTTTACTAATGGTCTATATTTAATTGCTTGATCTACTGGATTATTAGGCTATCCAACAAATATCTCTAAATCCTACATGAATGAAAAGAGAGCCCAAGTGGCAATTTGGAAGGCTGTAGTTCACAATTTATGAAACAGTGCTTACAGAGTATTTACTCACATTCGAGTGACCTTTGGGTACCTAAATGAGAGTGGGGGGTTGTTTTTTTCAGGGATCAAGTTTTAAGTCAAATAGGAACATTTTAGACAAAAGCCTTAATGCTATTACTCACTCTTAATTCAGGTTCAGACTTTCCATTATGGCAGAAACAAAAAGGAAGTAAACCTCCCACCTCATACATTCGCATGAGATTAAGTTCTTTACTATTCTCTCTCTATTCACTCCTGGAACTGGAGTTTTCCAGCTTTCTCCTCATGCTAAGGAGCAAATCCCACACAGAAATTCCCAGGCTGGTGGCACACGGCCTGGTGGTCACTTACTGCAGGCCCTGGCAGCCCAGGCATGCCTCTCTCCCCTCGCTGTCCTGGCATTCCAACAATTCCTCTTTGACCAGTAGTTCCTGCTGGACCAGGGGGGCCATCTGGGCCCTGAAATCCACAGAGGACAAAGCAATGTCACTGTCATGTCAGCAGCAGCAAACAATGAGAGCGAGCCTGGAGCTGGTGGAGGGACAATCAGGGGACGTACCGGCTGCCCGTCATCCCCGGGGTCACCCTTGTCCCCAGGGCCACCAGGAGGCCCAGTTGGCCCTCGATCTCCCACACGGCCATGAGAACCAGGATCACCACGAAGACCCGGAGGACCTTCTTTTCCTGGTTCACCAATAGGCCCAGCAGGCCCTGGGGCTCCCTAAAAAAATGAAAATACATCATTACATTGGACCCTTTTCTGACCAGGGCAATGAAACTCTTAAGGACTGTGTTTCAATTAACTATAAATACATGCTCTGAGGCTAACAAATATGAATGAGCTAAAAGCTATTATCATCTCTTTTATATCAAATAAATGAAATGACATAAATAGCTCCTCAAATTATGTCCAAGCTCCACCAATGTCCCCCCCAATTTTCAATTCCAAACTCACTCCTCTAAAAGACACATTTTTTTCTCTCTTTTTTGTTTGTTTTTTTCTTTCACCTCAAGTATATAACCACTGCTAGAAAACTAGCCCTTGCCCATTTTTTCTAACATCATCAAGCTAATGTTCATATCCAAACTTTTTATTTCCGTGGTACAAATTAATGTTTCAACAGACCTTTGTTCATTTCTCAAATACTTTTAAAAGACTTCACATGTATATTAAGTTTTCCATAAACTACATATTTGATAACCTTTCAATGACTGCAAGTTATTTTTTTCATCATAACATTAAGAGGCATATGAAGCATGACATGGTTCTCTGTGTCTCCACAGAGACAGGTCAACCCTCAACTTGACCCACAGCTAGTATTTTTATAGTGTTTCTGAATATGTTTGAACAGAAGAGATTTTGTGTTTGAGGGTTTGGGTTTATTTTAATGGAACTTATGAATAACTCCACCAATGAGAGAGCCCAGTAGAGGCTCTTTCTTTTCCAAAAACTGTCCTAATTTCAGTCACCACTAAAAGGAGAAAAAGAAAAATATTGAGGAAAATGTAAGTTGGGTTTTTTTATTCCTCTAAGCAACAAAGTCATTGGAGCAATTTGAGCAGCAATTTGAAAAGCCTACTTAACCCAATGGAAAGCCTTGGACCAATATCAGGCATTGGATCAAGCTGAAGACTAATGAGCTTTATTTAATGATACAAACAATCAGTCACAGAAGTCAATGTTGACAAACTGTTCTCTTCAATAGCATCAGGCCATAAACACTGCTTTACCTTTCTTGCTTTATTTAACCTTCAGATTCTTGGTGACCATTTTATAAAACATACCTAGTAGGAAAATGATAATTAACTTACAGTAGGTCCTGGAGGCCCAACTCTTCCAGCAGATCCTGGGAATCCAGTAGCACCCTAAAAAAAGCCCCTTTTTAATGCCATCTTTATCAAAAGAAACACTAGTTAGCTCAAATGTTCTACCTCAAATGAATTAGTGAGTAAATTATATTTACATACTGAAAAAACTAGCCGAGATAAGAAATAATACACACATTACATAAAATTTCTGTATTAGACTATCTGCAGTCAGGTCTCAACACATAATATCTACTTACAGGTGGACCCTGAGTTCCTCTACCACCTTTCAGACCAGGAACACCTGGAGGGCCCTAAGAGGAAAGGAGAGAGAGAGGGATGATAGTGTTCATTTTTAAATGAACAAGATCAGCCTATGTCACTGGTTCTGTGATGATTTTATTCATACTTACTGGGGGGCCATGAGACCCAGCAAGACCCTGTGGTCCTGGAGAGCCAGCATCTCCTTTCTGTCCAGGTTCTCCAGGTTCACCTTTCACACCAGGCTGACCATCAGGGCCCTATAAGAAAAATTATTTAGAAGAAACATCAGGGAAGGCAACACCAAATCTTTCCTAACAAAATAATTCTGTAGAGAATTTTTAAAAGGGTAAAAAAAAAAAAAATACCAGGGGTAAAAATCAGTCCAGAATACACTGCATTTTTTTAATGATTCAGCATTGTCATTAGAAGATCACACATGACATTTTCTAAACATTCTGTGAAGCCAGTATTTCCATTTTAAATATTTTACTTATCTAAAGCTCACATTTTTCTTCTCTTTAGATTTTCTATTTTCCTCAGCAGCTAGAAAACAAACATTGTCTTTTTTAGGCTTTTTTTCCCATCAAAGGAAGCAGGTGCAAGACTGTGAAAGGGATCCTGAAACAGGATATTTAGGCTGGGGGAAAGCTGAGGGTATTCCAGTCCATCTGGTCCATCACCTCATTCCAGCCCTCACTACTCATGGCACAAATCTTTGCTACCTCCACTAGACACTTTTTAACTTCCCTCATTTTAATCTCAAAGGAGCAACATAACATAGAAATGAAAATATTAAATCTGGTGAGCAATTGCATAATCTTAACAAGAAAACCACTTTTCAACTGTCTAGGCTGCTTATTGGCCCTCTTCTTCACTTGATATACTGATGGGAGAAAGAAACAGCTCTTTTTGCAGCAAAAATGTGCCTCCTGATCCAGAACATCACAATATTACTCATAATGAAGGAAATGAAGTGTGTCAAACCATGAGGAAAGGAAACTCATTAGTGTTCCAAAACACATACCGGGGGGCCAGCAAAACCAACAGCACCAGTTGGGCCATTTTCTCCTCTGGAACCCTGGTCAGAAAAATTGAAATAACTGTATTTAACAAATATCATTCTACAGATAGTATCAGTTACAGTTCAATTTATCAGAAAGGATGTTAACTATTTACTGTCATAAATGTCATTATACTTTTGCTCTATTAATGAGAATCAAATGATCTTTTAATCAGAAAATAAAGGATGTTAGCTATGATGTTAAAAGCTGCAATGTGTTCCAGACTATATTGAGTTTTCAGAATTCAGAGATGGAAGGCACAGGTGAGTATTAAAACAGCATTAGGAGAAATTCTGGTCACAACCCACCCCTTCCAGGGATGGCCAAAGAGCACACACTTCATTCAACCTACCACTCCAATCACACTGGGGAAAAAACAGTAGTTCAAAGATGTACTCTTCTATAAGGTCACAACAGGCTTCGACTGAGCTTTCCACACAACATTTGCTTGGAAAAGAAGTAGCTGAAGGCTGCCAACTCCAGCACTCCCTAAAAGGGTGGAAGCTGCTCCAAGTTATACTGGAAATAAGAGTGTTCTGATTTATGACAGGGACATAATCAATTTAAAGCAGTATGAAGGTTCTAGAAGGGCTGAGCCTCTAATTCCCTAATTGAAGTCAACCCTTAAAATGCTTCAAATCACTAATAGATGGAAGATGACAAGAGTTACATAACTGGATGAACTAAGGATTACCTCTGTGCTTTGCCCATTAAATATTACTTTATGTGCAGTGGTATCTGCTAGGGGCATGCTTTTGAAAACACTGACACAATTACAAGTGGTGGCATAGTTTCAGGAGTGAGGTAAGTGAGGATAACTCTATAAAGTTTGCCCTAAAACAAGTATAGGTCACAGGAAGAAAATCTGGTAATATTTTTGCAAGTGCACAGCAACAAGTCAAAACTTCACACTTGGCTACAGAGAAAGGAAAAGAAAAAGGGAAAAATATATCAGTAAATAAGAAAAATGCCTGGAGATTGGATCAGTGTTAGGTGGATCAGTGTTAACTTACACCAGACAAAAACAAAGCATGTTTACTCACAGGGTTTCCACGAGAACCTGGAGGACCAACTAGACCTCGAGGACCTGGTTCACCCTTAAAATAAAATGAAAGGATTTTATTTCCCAAGTAACTTACTTGCTTGGTCATTAAAACACTAATGAAGTCTCAAAATATTAAGAAACTTCAGTAGGGAATGGAATAAAAGTCTGTTTACCTTTTCACCAGTGGGACCTGCTGGACCCATTGGGCCTATTGGACCAGGGAGACCCTTTTGAACAAATTAAGATGAAAGGAAATTAGAAAAGTGATGCTCCAAAAAAGATAGTTTAAAACTTCTCATCTATTACCACTCCCTTTTTCATTCCTTTGAATTCTTCTACTTTATCTCTGGAAACTTCTTTTTATCTTCTTTATCTAAAATTGACTTGCATTTCCTCTCCCAATGACCAAATTCCCCATAAAAGATCTGCTTTCCTTCATTCTCTCTTTCTTCTCTAAGTTCATCATCTGCTTTATGCAGTATTCATGAATAAGGCCAATTATATATTAAAAAAAAAGCCCCAGCTTTATTTTACTCTCTCAAAAAGGAATCAAGTCTTTTTTCCCCACTTGCACAGTGCTCTGTTTCTTTCATGTTAGTATTTAACTTTTAAAATTATTTTTAAAGTATCCATCATTTTTTCTGAAGATTCATTTTGATCTTACAATCTACTCAAAAATGTCCTTTATTGCTTCACAAGGCAGGCAAATGGGTTGCAAATTCTCCATCCAAACCCACCAACTCCACATAATGATCCTTCAGTTCACTATTACTTCACCTGTTCATTAAGCTCTAAACATTCACCTGTTCTGTAAGCTCTAAACATCCTTTACAACCACTAAGAACTGCTCTGTGTCTTTGGATAATCTTTGGTTTATATAACCAATTCCAGCTCACAGATGATAACTTTATTAGAGCTTCTGCATAGTAGGGTTTCTCAAAAAAATTTTTCCTCTTTAACAATAAATTTAGTCCAGACAGGATCCTCCTATTTTGACTGTACCTCAGATTTCCAAATGCTTAGCAGGTAGTACTCCAACTGGTTTGCACAACCCAAAAATCTCAGATATATTCTCAATTCATGTAAAAAGTAACTCAAATAACATCTGGGAAGGAAGAATGGTCAGGGCATACAAAGAAAACCAAGTGCAATTGAGATTATTGGACAGTTGGTCTGTGCAGCAGAGTGTGTACAATGTACAGAGTGTGTCTTGAACACATCTTGAGCAGACTAGAGATCTTGTTTATGCAATGGAGATTCAAAACTTTCCAGAAGTGCCAGCAACTTACTGCTTATGTGAAGCTTAGTACATTGACAGGAATTTTCACCTGTGAAATTCAGGACAGATTGTGGACAACTCGATGCAGACAATAAGGAGGCACCTGCCTTAGTCCAAGATTGAGAGCTGGAAGGTCAGCTTTTAGCCTATTTTTCTTTGCCTGTTCATTTTTTCATATTTTTTTACTATAGTCAACTTAGACAAATCCCAAACCAACTGTGAACCCTTTCCACTGAGCTCTTAACTTGCATTACTGATGATGCCAAATAGGGGCTTGGAACACAGACACCCCAAAACGTTGCACACAGCAGTTTTGAAAAACTTGAAAATTCGGAGGATGAGGTAATGACTGTAAACCCATGACATACCATGATAACACTGCATAGTGTTTAACTATGCAGTGTTATCCACAAGCTTTGTCCCATTAATAAGTAAACAAACTGTGTGTGAAGAGCAGGTCTAAAGAGGGGGACAGGTTTACTTACTCTTGCCCCATCGTTGCCAGCTGTACCTTCAGCACCTTTCTCACCTACGCCGCCCTACGGAAAACAGCCAGAAAGTCCCAGTTATGGCACAGAATGCTGAGTAGGTCACACCCTGCAATAAGTGCAGTGTTAAGGGACAGGTCATGCTACTCAGAAGGACAGCAATAAACACACTTACTCTATCACCCTTAGGGCCAGGTGTTCCAGCAATCCCTCTCTCTCCAGGCATGCCCTGAAGGCCTGGTGGTCCTGCATCTCCAGGTGTCCCACTAGGGCCGGGGCTTCCCTGGAACAAAAAACAAGTTGCTGCCTATTCATCTGAGAAGCATCTTTGTCTCCAGGCTATAGAACATGTTGTGCCTGTGTTGAAGTCTCTGGGGTACAGTTTTAAGTAATAATTTTATCTGAAAATTGGACTTCATTCACATCCAAATACTTTTCTTTTCCCATTGTGTTACTCAGGAAGTTCAACTGTAATATCATAGTTCTTCCAAATACATTAATATTTAATCAGTGCATACTGGAGATGAAAACAGACAAAAAAAGAAGCTTGAGAATCTTTCTTCCTTGACCTTGATGTCACATAGGTTTAATAAAGAAACTAGGTACAGGTAGAAGTTGCCAGGGGCAAAGATGCTATTGTCTATTACAGGTCTCACATAACTAGGGGTACTCCCTGCTTGACCTGACTTTGCTGGCCTAATCACATCCACAGCAGGTACATGCATGCAGGCATGAAGCTTTCAGCATTTTCTTTTAACTTCTTAGCCCTGCCAAGTGCTTTTGTGTCTTTCAGCATTTTCTTTTAACTTCTTAGCCCTGCCAAGTGTCTTCATGTAAACTGGCATGGCTTTTACAACATTGCTAGAAGGGTTTCTGCAGTTCAGATATGGTTTTGCCCAGTTCTATTGTGAATTCTCAACATTTAAGTATGTTGCAAGTTTCTAATATTGTTTTAATTGGAATTGTGTGTCATTCCTTATAAAATGGAGATGCCTTTCATATTTATAATAAAAAATATCTCTCTTATATTCATGCAAATGAGCAAAATTATATATCCCATCACTGCAACAAAGCAAACCTCTACTCAGTTTACCTTTGGGCCATCAGGACCGTGGCCTCCAGCCAAACCCTTTTCACCCTGGATTCCTGGGGCACCTGGTTCTCCCCTTTCCCCTGGATTGCCACGTTCTCCCTGCAAAATGGAAGATTATCATTTATTTACAAGGCAGACTAGAATTCTGGTAGACAAAATCCTAAATACACCATCAGTGCATACAAAGAGTAGTACAAAGTGCAGTACAGCTTGTGAACAAATTCTAGAAGAACTAATTAAATAAAAACTAGCTTTATGCTTTTGCTGTTAGAGGTGGGGGAAATATGTTGCTCAGCAAACTAAAAACTCTTATTCACAGCATAAACCAAATCATTTAGCAGCCAGTACTCAACACCACTTCAGGAGCTACAAAACCATTAAAGGTGGTAGATTTTACAGAAACTATCTTAAAACATATCCATATTTACACCCATTTTGTTGGTGGGGCAAAAGGTCAAATACTGACTTTAGCTGTTAAAGTCCATGTTAGACATCAACTTCCAACCTCAGAGAACTGTTATGAACATTTAAACTCTGAAAGAAAACACTTACCCTGGGGCCCAATGGACCAACAGCTCCAGGATCTCCAGGCACACCCTAAGAACAAAATTCACCGTTAGAATGAAATCATTATTCATAACTTTACTGTTATGGAAAGTAGAGACAAACATCTTTATTTCCAAAGTACTGTGAATGTAGATGGCCAGTTCTAAATCCTGTCTGTCAACAACAAGAGGTGATAGTCCAGCTCAGTCCAAGAACACAGATTCTCATAATTATTTTATGCCAGAGCAGTTCTTAGACAGTTTCTAGACTACATCACTAAGTATTTTGAAACAGAGTAGGAAATTCAATTAGAGACAGAAGAAAATGTAAAACTGCTTTATAAATTGTATTCCTTTTTATGTTATGTTACACATACATTACCTGATCACCTGGCTTTCCTCCCTCACCTGGAGGACCTGGTGGCCCAGGCAAGCCCTGTAAAAAGTAAATAAAATGGTCACTAACATGATAGAAAGTTATGTAAACCCAGACTTAACTAGGACACCAAGATCATGAATGTTGCAGTACACTCAGTACAAGAGCGCACTCTCAGAGATCCTCAATGGAAAGAGTTACATGAATATTGCACCAAAGTGTTTCCCCCTCTCTAAATGAGATGGCAGCCCTTCCTTAACATTTGCAGGATGTCTCAGCCCTAAAAGTAAAGTTCTCTATAAACAGATATTGCTTTAATTAATACTTCATTATCAAAACAATTATTTTGCTACATATTTGGAACTTTTTTGGAAAATCTTCAGATTAAAACTGATTAACATCAAAGGTCCTCTCAAGGGATACAGAGCTGACTTGCCTTAGCAAGTTTGGTTTAGTGCACAGCTGATATGAAAATTATGGATCATTAATTTTTCTGAACATCCTCGCCTTAGTTCTAAAGTTATATTTGCATCACTTGATTGAATTTCTGCAATTTAAGTTGATAAAGACATGGTTGTTTATTTTTTAATTTAAAAAAAAAAAGGATGCATATACCTGAAAGCCTGTAGGACCTGGAGGGCCTTGTTCTCCTCTTTCTCCTGCCAGACCCTACACAAAAGGAAGTATTAAGTAAACAAAAGAGGAATATAAGCAGGATCCACAATTTTTCTTTTCTCTGAATATGCATATTTTCAATTAGGTATTTATTTATTATACATTTTTACTTATCCCAGGACAAGATGGCCTATCTAAAAGGTGTAATAAGACGCATTTCATTTCTTTAAAATCCTTTCCCTAAAGGTTTTCTGGTAACAGGAAAACACTCAGTTCCATTAAAACCAAGAAAGACGGGAAAATTAACTACAATAATTTTTTACTCCTTACACTATTTTTTGTAATGATTAGTAAAAGGAATTAGACTACTTATATATATATATATATTAATAAAAAGCTGGCAACTTTTCTAGAACAATTTTTCTTTAAATATTCTTGGAATTTTTTGCTTGGAATCAACAATTGTCATGAAGGCTGATAAGAACAGAAGGCAAAAGAGTGAGTAGACAGGGTGCCAGGCAGGCAGGCAGGCAGAGAGGTAAAAACTGACTTACTGATGGGCCAACAGGACCAGAAGGGCCAACTTCACCATCTTTACCAGGGGCTCCCTACATTAAAATGACAGGAGAAGAAATCTTGTATAGTGAACACGCATAACAGAAAAGCACCATTTTCCATGATCACTGCAAGTAACAGCCACACTCACTCTCTGTCCTGGGACTCCTGCATTGCCTGCTTCTCCAGGTTTTCCAGGATCACCCTAAATTGCAGAAATAAAAATTACCAGGTTTAGATATTTTTTCACCCAGTAAAATATACAAAAATGGCTAAAGTCAAAAAGGCATTGCCATACTCACACTACTACCCTTTGGCCCAGGAAGGCCCATGCTGCCTGGCTGACCTCTGATTCCTATGGAACCTGCTGGGCCTGGGCGTCCATCTTCCCCAGGAGCACCCTGCAGAGATAAAGCATTTTCCACATTAAATTCTAAATATATTTATTCATAGGAATTTATTAATCCCAAGAAAATGCTTTTATATATAAAGAATATAATATTAACCTGGCTTGGGGCTTCACTTATCAGTCAAAATGTCTTTACAGCAGACACAACAATAGCCATACTGCTGTATTTTACCAAATGCTATGCATGAATAATGTACAAATAATTTATTGTGTCCTTAAAGCGACAACTAGAAAAATATTTAGTTCAAACATTTAACAATGATGCAGCAGCTGATAAGCAAGAGACACTGCTATACAGACAAAACTAAACAAACGTTATTGGTGCTAATTTTAAAGTTAGGAATGTGAAGTCAACTATCAAAAGAGAAGATGAGCCTTAATAAATAAAGAAAACTCATGTTAATAAAAACAATTTCAGTGAGGTGGAACCTTTGAATAACTGTGACATTAACTGAAAAGACTCATTTTTGTCACTTACCAAGGGGCCAAGTTTTCCTTCAGGGCCTTGAACACCTGGATTTCCTGTCAAACCCTAAAAACAGGAATAGTATTGGTGTTAGGGTTAGGTCTATAATTCTATGACAATCAAGAAATATAAAAAAGTCCCAAAGAAATGCCCAGTTACTACTATAGCACAAACTTCTCTATGTTAAAGGTCTTCATCCTTGTATTCACTTAACAGCTTCATCCGTCACTGTCTTTGATTTTCCTTCTTCCTACTCTCTTTCTTGCTTTACACCTCTTGAGCTTCTCACAGTCTCTATATCACATTTGATGGCTCCCTTTATCCCTTTTTTATGATATTTAGAATTTTCCTCCAATAATTTTCCTGAAAAAATTCTCTAGGTGACAAGTACCACTCAATCCTTTGTTATCAATCACCAATTTAATGAAGGTTGGCCTTCAATCCATGTTACCTGTGGCAACTGTGCTTTACAAACACACACCTTCCATTTGCATCAGCTGTTCTCAATCAGGGATAGCTCTCCTTTTTCTAAGACAAAACCTGTGTTTCTCAACATCAGCAGGAAATAAAGAAAGGTCTTTTGGCCTTTAGCCCCACTGAAACCAGTCTGCCCTTGCATAACAGCTTCTGAATTCCCCAACATTCACTGCTGCCTTTGGAAAATGAAAGGTACCACAGTTTATAGGGTACTGCTATCAGTCCCTTACCCTTGCACCTGGAAGGCCAGGTTCACCAGGACGTCCAGGATCTCCCTGACCTCCTTTAGGTCCAGAAGATCCTGCTGGACCACGCTCTCCTTGGGCTCCCTAGAAAGACACCAGTGAGCTACTAGTTAACAGCTAGAACAGTGACAGCAGGAGCAGGATAAATTAAAAAAGCATCTTCTAATAAGGACCTATTTTTGCAAACAAAGTTAGAAATCATTAATACTTTTACTATTATTAGTTTCCTAATTATTATTTTTTCTCCCCAAAATTGTTACTTTAAAGTTTCTCTTCCTTAAAGCAAGTTTATATGAGCATTTTAGAATCCCTGTATTTTTACCAAGAAGTTAGGAATTTACAGAAATACCAGACAAATGCCTATGTGAGTCACTTCCATGGAAATGTTAGAGCAGTTAGGAAAGTCGGAAAAACCCATCTTTTTTAAGGGACAAGTCTAGAAAATCACACTACACACAAAGAATAGGCCATTTTTCAGAGAGCTCCCTCCTACACAGCAATACATAAAGCAATATAGGAGTAGAACCGGTCAATTCCTTATTGTGCACATTTCAAAACATAGAAGCATTAAGCCAGGGACAAGCAAGCAAAGCTGAACATCATGGGAACTGAAAGTGACTTTTCCCAAAAAGTTTTTGTCTCAAAACATTCAGACCCCCTTTTAGCATTTGTAAATTGGACCTGCCTTTTTGCCCAGAAGCAGACATTTTTAATGGAACACTTCCTTTTATATGTCTGAATGTATGAAGATTAAACAAGCTACACAATAAAAGATGGACACTTTAATTTAATTTACCTTTGGTCCAGGCAAGCCATCAGAACCAGGAAAACCACGGTTACCAGGAGCACCCTGGGAAAAGCAGTAGATATGATACAATTATATTAATTTTCACATAGCTTATTACAAATAAAGGACCAGATTTATGGATTGAAGATTCAGTTCATTTCTTTTACAATTTTCCTACTTCAGTACTTNAAATATCAGTGTCTTGTTCATTCATGCTGGACAGCTCCTTCTGTGTGAACAGCCTCACTGAAAGCAAAGATGAGCAGCTGTACAGGCCTAGGAAAAAGTCTGCAGATGAGCTTGTCCTATCTCCATCCTTTCTCCTACCATACTATCCTGGGCACTGGATCTCCACATAAAAGTATCCAGTGTAAAAAAATAACACACAGTAGTAACTACTGCTAGAAAATAAGGTTTGACTACACCCACAATCCAGCTGTAAGAACATCCATGGGTAGGTCAAAAGGTTTTCAGGCTTAGCAGTGCATCTCTTGAGACATATTATTGCTTTAGATTTCTTACCCTCTCTCCAACAGGACCTGGTGGACCTACTGACCCTGGATCACCTCGAGGACCTCTTTTCCCTTCTTCACCTATGGGGCCAATGGGGCCCTGGGGACCTTGTGGGCCCTAGTGAGAATAAAATGTTATTTTTAAAAATGTTGTTAAGGTCACCATTTCTCAGGCATATTGAAACAGACTTTTGTCCAGTGTCTTCTGGACACTATAAACATTTTTCCAAATAAACAAGAAAAGAATAGTTAGTCTTGGATCAGTTAAAAATAACAGCTTTTCAGCATCTGCCTTTCTCTTTTACAATGTTTATAGGCTAATAAACTTTAATTCCGCAGTTGTGCTGGACACTGCTTCTTATAATCACCCAGAGTAATTTGTACTTTGTCAAGCTGCAAAGGAGTCAAAATTCAGTGAGACTCTAATAGAAATTTTCAAAGGGGAAGACAGTGGTAAAGAAACTTTTACTTCACCTCTATATTTTTGTCAGTTAATACATGATTATTTAACTGGTGAGAAGGAAAAGCTGAAGATTGGTTGATAAACCAACACAAACTCTGCAGAGTTGGTTTTCTCCCAAAAGTTACATGGTTATAAGCCTCTGTGTTTTCTCTTCATCTTAAAAAGCATATGGAGACTTACAGGTTCACCTTTGGGTCCTGCTTCTCCCTTGAAACCTGGGACACCAGGGTCTCCCTGAAACCAAACACATTAGTAGCACCAGTAAAGCTAAAAGTCTGCATAAACCACTCCATCATTTTGTATTAGGCCATGAAACAAACATTTCCTAGTTTAGTCACTAGTTGTAGGCAGTATAATATGATGCTTGTATCATCCATTATATCTATAATAGGATATTAATAGTATAATGTATATATATTATATCTATAACAAGGTTTTGTCTTTACCCTCGTTATGTTTGTTTATTATTATGTTATCAAGAAAAAGAACTTAAATAAATCTCTTTTCCCAGATTTATAAAGACACACTTCTTTTTCAAAGAAGTAGTGGCATTTTGAATACACAGGAGAGTCACAGGATCTGAGTATGCTACTGCTGTATTTAAAAGAAGCCCACTGCTAATCCCTGCTTCAGTTCCATGGAGTGACACATGTGCCAGGCACTACAGTTCCCAAAGGGACAAAGACCCCATTACCGGCTGGCCTCGAATCCCAGGGGGGCCGGTGCTGCCCTGTGGTCCTGGGGAACCAGGGGGCCCTGATAATCCAGGGGGGCCTCCAGTGCCTGGAGATCCCTACAAATACAAACAGTAAGCACAGTAAGGAAACACAACCAAAACAAGGAAATAAAAGAAATTAATTTACATTATTTCTTCAACAGGAAATATGATTACTTACAGTAGGGCCCTTTGCACCGGGGGAACCATCTGTCCCTTCAGCACCCTAAAGATAAGGTACCAATCATTAAAAACCATTTTAATGAGATGGGCATCAATCACAAAAGCAGAAGATAATTATTTTATCCACTTTACAAAATAAAGGCTAATAAATAAATGTAGCAACGTATGCAAATGCTAAAAAGAGCAATAAAGCATGCAAGTTAATGTGATTTTTTAATGAAGATCTAATATTTAGCTTAAGTTTTAAAGCACTTTGAGGATTGAGACTGTATTGAGATTATGCAACTTTCAGTTTTCCAACTTGTAATAAAATACAAATAGTTATTATCAATGCAATTACCACAAGAGACCTCTTTTCCTTAGGAAAAAAGGTAATTTGAGTAAAACTCTGTTGTTAGGGCACTAAAAACCTCCATAAACAGGTGAACATGCACAAGCTGAGCACTGAGGAACTCAATTCAATGTACTTACAGGAAGACCTTGTGACCCAGCTGGGCCCTGAGGACCTGTTTCACCTCTTTGTCCTTGAGGACCTTCAGGACCTCGAGGACCTGTTGGACCTGCTTCACCCTAGGATTCCACGTGAGAAAGCAACTTCAGATTATTTTGCTCTAAAAAGCAGCACTATAAAGTAACTCAGGAGGAATACTGAGATAATAACAGAAAAAAAATGTTTGAAATAGTTTATTATCCTTAAAATACAATTTTGATTACCTAATTATGCTTCTATTACTTCTAGGTGAATGCAAACATTAAAAGTATAGACAGGATTTTTTCTCAATGTATGCAAGACAAGGAAACTGCAGAAAAACAGCACTATCCAGGAGTCCAAATAAGATCAAGAACAGACCTGTCTCTCTAAAATCCCACCATGTGTCTGTAATTTTACAAGCTTTTTTTAACCTCCATTAAAAGAACGAATTTTCATTAATAATTAATAATAATACCTTAATAATAATAATATTTTCATTTAGGTGTGGTAACACATCTGGGATTGGTGACTTGCTTTTTTTTCTTTTTTGCACAGCACAGATGAACTCACTGCTACAGAACTATATTAAATATCAAATCCCTGTAAGATTAGACTGGGTGATAAAAAATTCCTCCCAGCATATTCTTTGAATTTTAATTTTATATAGGAAATATGCCTTTTGGAACTGATGGCTGTTAATATCAGATCTTCATAAAACAAGTCCACATCTTCATTGTATAATCTGAGCTTTTATGAGTTCAACTATTCCAATTTTACATCATCTGATGATCAAACTGGAAGGTAGCTTCTCCTTTTCAAAAGCTCTAAGTGATTCATCATATGACAGCTTTTTTTAAACATTTCCTTAGGTAAAATCATGCTGAGCCATACTAAAACATTTTATGACCTGCACTACAAAGGGCTATCATTTAACTGTACACTCCTCTTGTCTAGACTCTGCTTTTTCCAAGAAAGGTTGGAGCAGATGATCTGAGAAGTCCCCTTGTAACCTGCTATTCTATGACTCTATGATTAATTTGATACTGTTATTAAGACTTGTTTCCAAACAGTGTCATGAATCTTTCCAGCTTCACAACAACACAAAAACATCTGCTGATCTTGGCTACCTGACCATTTAAGAGTTTCCTCTTGTATAACGTTTTCTTATCATGTTTTAGGAGTGTAAAGGGACAAAGAGGAGCAGCTGGACACAGGGCATGTATAAGAAGTGTAAGGAAGCTGTATGAATTGTCTTTTCTATCTTCAAAGACATTGGTTCAAGGCTAAGAAACAAAAAAAAAAAAAAACCAAAAAAAAAAAAAAAAAAAAAAACCCCACAAAAAAAAAAAAAAACACTTTATTGCAAAGAGAGGAAAGTGCCACAGAGACAGGAGACAGTGCTGCAGCAAATGAAGGTTTTTCATTTCACAGTCCAATCAAGCCACAAAAGGTAGTAACTGTAATTATTATGATGAACAGCACATCTCTGTTGGGGTTCAGGCATTTCCCCCTTACCACTCTAGATCATGTCAAAAAGTGTTCTTGGCCAAAACTAGAAGTTTCAGCACTAGAAGGTCCTGTCTCCACATTGTCTTCAACTTGCCCTCACAGCCTCACTTCTAGCAATATATCTTGCTATTCTTTGAATATTCTGGACCATATTCCTGAAGCACAGCATGGCAGTCATCTTATAATCACCCCCTGACATGTGCAAAAGGGAAAGCAAAGTATCTTAACAGTGGTGAATTGCAATTGCTTCATTTGGCTTTGGGTTTTATTCTCTTTCTGAAGGTCTTGACTTAAGACTGATTTCATAGCAGCTCCTGGTGATCTGTACACCTGTCAGCCTGAGCTCTGTGCACTCTAGTGCACATTTTCAGTTGTGTGTTGTTAGACATTTTAAAAAGTCACTTTCATTTTATTTTTTACCTTTACGCCAGGAATACCAGGAAAACCTGGAGATCCAGTTATGCCAAGTGGGCCCTATAAAACACAGACAAAAAGCTGTAATTCAGTGGTTTAGATCACAGATTAGTAGCTCATCACTGGGTTTATAACAAAACCAAAATAACTATAAATATCAGGTTTTCAAGAGATACATATACATTTTATGGAATTGTGGTGCATTTCTTTAATAATGCATTTACTGACTTCAGCAAAGCTACAGCTCTTGATTCAGCTATTAATGCCTGAATTACAACGTACACAATTCACAGTGAACAATTATGGGAATTAAGATTCCTAAATTCACAAGCAAATTTATTTGCAAGCTGTAAAACACAGATCTTGTATCAAAATTTCAGGGCTAGAGACACAAAGATGTTTCCACTTCCATAATGTCTCTTGTGCTGTCCAAGACATTCAAGAGAACTTTTTACTGTATTCCAAAGCCATGGGATGGCGGCACACAGTGGTTATTGATACTCACTGCAACACTGATCCCAGATAGTTCCTCTTTATCTTTTCCTGATTTTCTGTCTTTTCGTAAAATATGATTCATGCTGAGAAAAAATGTTCTATGTAATAAATCTCTCCTGAAAAACTTAATCAGAACAATCTGTCCCACTGAGCATTAATTACAGACAACATTTCTGCCGTGACCTTGCACTGGATTTCTACAGAACTGATGTTACAGCTCACCAAGTATATTTTTGAAAACCATGTCCCAGTTTATTGGATCACAAGTAATGTCTGCCAAATCTCTCTCTTGTTGCAGGAAGAGTTCCAGGATTATGTTGTACCACTGCACTGACCCAAATAACAACACATTTCATTAATGCTTTCTCCAGTGAGAAACACGTGCATTAAGGATGAGCATCTCCCTTGTGACACTTCATGGGATTTTCCAAAAATATTAGCCAACCACTTATCATGTCCAGTGAAGCTGAGCTCACATTTTATGCCAAATAAAAATTACAAGCTTCATGCAAAACCTCACAGCTTGCCACCCAGCTTCTTTTAACTTTATGGTTCGTTTCACATACTGAAAAAAAATATTTTCTTTGTTTGAAAGTTTCTCCTAACAACTTACCTTTCCTTTATGATACACTAAATAACTGAGTTTTGTAGCTTTTAGGCACTTACATTCATCTTTTGAGCTTCTATTACAGTTAATTATTTCTTAATGAAGTGTTTAATAGAACAGTCTGTTCATTAAGATGACACAGGCAAGTGATTTTTTAATAAAAGTAAATAAAGAGAATGCACAGAATTCTAACTGCAAGCAGGTGTGGTCTAGGGTTTTGAGGGGTTTTTTTGGTGCAGTGCTTTTGGGGTGTGTGGTTGCTGGGTTTTGTGTTTGGTTTTTGGTTTTTTCTAAGCTGAACATCACATTCAGTAAAGGCTGACTACATCAATGGGTAGAAGCTGTTACCCACATCCTAGAAGTGATGCTTTCAAAGAAAAGCAAACATAAATACCACATTTTTCAAGTGGAAGTTGGCCTTGCACAAACAGTACAAAACCATCACCAGTTTTCACATTCAAGAGCAACACAAAATTAACTGTATGTGTGGGAATAATCCCACACATAAATCATGTGAATTCACACAAATGTATTTTGCGAATGCAGAGTGAGACTGGACTGTAGGATCAAAACCAACATTGTTAACTGACACTCAGAGTGTAAACAGCCATGTCTTCCTCTGCAGCCCTGCTGCCACGGTGGGAGAACTTCAACAGCCCTGCAAGCCAGGCTTTCTCAGCTTGACAGACATTCAGCCACAGGCCTCTGTCCTTCAGTCCAAAAAGTGACTGTCCGTAATTAAAAGACCCTTTTACACATCTGGTAATGGAACAATTGCAGGGAGCAAGTTGTGCTATCAGTGAGTGCCTTTCTTCTTGCTGACAACAAGCCTCATTTGCCAGCTTTGCATGTGAAGGAAGATAACATGCAATTATGAACTGCTTCAGAGTGCAGTGCATGCACTTGAGGCACTTTTCTCCCTACTATACGGGGTCTGTGAGAGCAGCAGAGCATCACCTCCTCAGGAGATGCTAAGGCTGACTCCTCTGCAAATTAAAACCTTGAGATGAAGTAAACTACAGAGGACAATTTTGCAGAGGGCAGCACTAAAACTAAAATAATAGAACTAGGAATCATTCTCAGGTAATTAATTCCAGATGCACTTAACTGATACCAGCAACTGCCAATTTTTTTTTTTTTTTTTTTTTTTTTTTTTTTTTTTTTTTTTTTTTTTTTTTGTGTAGTGTCAAAAGGCAAGTGGAAATATAGAGTGAAAAAGTGGGTGATTGGGAACCAATCACTTACCATTGGGCCTGGCTTCCCAGGCATACCATGCTGGCCACGTCCACCCTAGACATGAAAATAGAAAACACAGAGTATTTGTAAGAACTCTACCTATTATTTAAATTATATCTTTTCAGCATTTGTGATAAAACTATATATACTAAAGTGAATGAAGAAATGTTGGATTGCACATTCCTTCAAACACTGTCATGGAAACCTTCTGGAAGAAATTATGCTCCCATTTGAGCTAATGGATTTCTCTGTTTTCAGAAAGGACAATATTTTGAGAGTGCCATTGTATGGGGCACATGACATAAGTGAATCATATAAAAATCATGGGGCAAAATGCCAGAAAAACAATACTTGACACTGGATGTAAAAGTAGCAGGATGAAAGTTCTAACTCAAATATGATCTCATGTCAAGGATAATCCCTCTTTTTGCTAAAAATCAAAATATTTTTAAGAAGATAGCCTTATTATCTGAAATTTTTAGATTTCATCTAAATTGAAATCTGAATTGAAAGACTTAATCTTAACTTTCATTTTAAAACTTTTTCCAGACAAAATTGAAACATTATTTCCTGTTCAGTAATTTTTGCTGAAAAGAACCTCTCACAAGAAATCCAACAGAAACATAGAAGACATTTTTATATCCCAGAAAATCGTGCTGTGAGGGTATTTGTACTCATGGGCAACTCTGCTATGAGAAGTTACCATATAGTTACCACTCTCATTTTAAAACTGTTTTTAACTTTTAAAATTTTTAGTTAAGATCTCACCCCACAAAACTGCTCAGCCCTAAATTTCTTAAGCTATAGCAGAACTCACAACATAGGTGACTAGTAAGTCACATGAACTAACACTTTCAGGCTCAGGGATTTAAATTTAAGTTAACAAGAGAAGAATTACAAGAGAGAAAGAAGATTCTACTTACAGGGGCACCCTGTGGTCCAATCCGTCCTCTTTCTCCTGGCATTCCCCTAGGTCCCTTGAAGAAAGAACAAAAAGTGCATTATTCAGGAGATCATTATGTCAGAATTTAAAAATAAGGATTGGTTTTTTCACTCCTGCAGGAGTAACTTATCTTGTCCTATAGCAGAAAAGAAGTAACTCATAAAAATCCTTACAGCCTAACAGGTTTGCCCAGTGAAAATTCAATAAACTGTAGTTTCTGTTTTTCCATTGCAACAGCATTTCCAGTTTTAAACACATTAGAATAAATTCTGTATATACTTACCAGTGACAATAATGCAACTTCTTTCACTCAATCTCATTCACAAATTAGATTCCACTTCAGGGATATTACATTCTATACACAACACAGTGCCTCACAGAGAAATGCCATTATCTGATATCAGAAAGAGACTTTACTTCCAGGAGCACTGCTGAGAGTCAATTTTTGTCATGTAACACTACTCACACATTCAGTTGTCCAAAACCACATGTGAATGAAAGTTATTCTAAAAAAAAGTTTCTTCATTTCACTTCCAGGTCATGCATACTTATCCTCACCATAACCTCCAAAACCCTCTGTCCATGGTTTTCTTAGCTAGCTCATTCCTGATCTAAATTACTCCAGTTCTACCTCAGAGCAACCCAAGCCAGTTTTTCCCGTGTTGAAATCGCTCCATATGAGGCATCAACATGTAAAAAAGAAAAAACTATCACCCTACACTTACATGAGTTGGGAACCATCACCACACTTACAGCCAAGTCTCTGCTGGGCCTTCTGATTTATCATTATTATCTATGTGACTGGAGGGGAAGAACAGCTTACAGTGGACCAAATTCACTGTCAGAGTAACAGAAGCCTTCATGAAGAGAAAGTTCAGCTCCATGAGCTCAAATGCAGATATCAAACCCCTGAAAGTCCCACTGGTAGTAGTATTTACAATCACTTCTGCAGCACCCAATGCATGGTGACACTCACTAGAGGACCTGTTGGACCCATGGCTCCAGTTGGTCCAGACTCTCCCTAGAAAAGGAAATGAAATGATCAGAGAAATGGGTGAAAGGAAAATGGAGTCACATCTCACCCCTCTCCTCTGTGCTTATGTTGGACCTCAGGGGCAGATTTGCACAGGTACCTGTGTGCATCACACATGGCAAGGACAGTGCTCCCCACACTGATGGAACTGCCATGTTTATGTGTTCGCAGTGTTTATGTGTTCTCTGCCAAGACTGCTGCTGTTGTTGCCTCCACAGAAAGTGGTAGGCAATCTTGGGAAATAAATATTTTCTTACACAAACTCTCCTTAACTACTAATCTCACATTTAAATTTAGATTATGGAAAAGTCACTTCATTTACTATGTTTTTCATCTAAAGGAATAATTCTCTCCCACATTCAATTATCACCTATGTCAGGCCAAAAATGTTTCAGCATCAGCACTGATGAAAGTGGAAAAGCCTGAAAAAAGTGTTCTATGCTCTTTTAAAACATCTTTTAACCTATCTTGAAAGGACTGACTCCAGCTGGCTATCCTGTGTTACCACTGCTTTGATCTGAAGTTTTAAGAGTGGTGAGGTGCCAATGGAGATCAAAAATTCTAAGAGGATAAACTAATAAAACAGTTCAATTAAAATATGTGCCCTCTCCTGTCCAATACCTGCTTCTTTTAAGCCAATTTATCACAATTTGAAAGGGGAGAGTCAGGTTTTAGTTATGCATTGCTTTATTTGATTATATTAAAAAATGTTCAACTTGCTCCCATAGAGCCAACAAGAACCATGAACTGTCCAAGTGGAGAATTGCAAGATGTGCATGGGCCCTTTGTTAACATACACATCCCAAATGGAGCACTCAGCTCACCCAGTGATCCCTTGCAGGCCTAAAGCAGCCCCAACTGCAGTTGGGACTGGCACTTTTGAATTATCTCCCCTATATAAATGTCAGAGAGGGTACAAAGCTATGTTTAGAAGATCTCCTGCCTTTCAGGATTTTGTTATTACACAAAACATGCTTAATCATTTATTTGTTTTGGCCATAAAGATACCTTTGCTCCAGCTGCTCCAATTTCACCTTTTGGACCATCAAGTCCTTTCAATCCCTGTAAGTTATAAAAATACAAAGAAATTGAATTTATATATGTACACACAGAGAGCACTCCTACTATTATTGCTAAAGTAACTTGATATAAAGTATTAAGAATGGATCTGAGGTGGTAAGAGTAAGAAAAAATAAAGAAAAAAACCAGAAGGAATAAAGTTTTTAAACATTTCCTAAATGGAAACCATTTGTACAAGTTACATTTCCCTGGATTTGGTTTCCTTTTTAAAACAAAAAGGTTTTTTAAAAAATCCTAGAACAACAAGGAGAAGGCCCTGAGCCATAGGAAACCAATTTATTCCTCCCTGAAGTAAAATTCTGGCCAGAAAACTTGGTAATTTGTAATCACTCCATGTTGCACACATGTCCACCTCTCAAGTTCCCCACCCTAATGCAAGACTTGCCAACAAAGTGAGAGAACTGTCAGGTTTGCGCCTCCTGAAGCTTGGCAGGGCTCATGCAAGCTCCTTCCAGATTCCCAGAACATTTGAAATAGAGTAAAAAAGCACTGGAGCATGTAATACAAAGGTCATCTTAAAGGGGAATAGCACTGATTTTCTGCAAGGCCCTCTTTCTCTCAAATGCCAGTAATTCTGCTACAGCTGCCTCGTCTGTAGCATAGGCAAATCCTGCAGAGATACAAAGAAAAATCTTCATTCTGAAACTGCCAGGAAATAACATCTAGATCAGAGGGAAAACCTTGTCTCTTACCCGGTGACCCTTGAGACCTGGGAGACCAGGAGCACCAGGAAATCCTCGAGGGCCCTAGGTAGGAAAAAGAAAAAAAAAACCAAATATATTTCTGATTCTGCAGATAAACCCGGCAATAATGATACTTACAGGGATAAGGGCAGCAGTAATACTAATATTGCTAACACTCCTTCACTTCATCATAGTGAGGAACAGCATTTGAGCAGCTCATAGATGATACAGCCTTGAAGTTATTCTCAGCATTATACACATTTTCACTGACTTTAACAGCTTTATCATTTATATTGTTGTGCGATCAAATTTCAAATTTCAACAAAAGTAATGAAATAAGTGGCAGATCAAGTTTTGAGGGTTAATATGGAGAAACATTAATTAAGCTGAGATCAAAATTCAGAACAATCACTTAAAATTAACTAGAAACTCAGACCTGCAAACTGTACCTGTTCTTTCAGAATATGTCAGTCCAGATACATGATAAACAGCTGCTACCAAAACACATTTAGCCCTTAAACCAAATCAGTCTTGCACTTAGCTTCCTACCAAGTTTCTCTGGAAAGGCTAACAGAAGGGAGATAAGTGCCTTGTGTCAGAATATTGGGATATGAATTTAGAACTGAAATCTCAGATAATAGCTATCCTCCCAGCAACAAAGCAAACACCAACCTGGAGCCTAGGAATGAGCTAAGACAGGGACTTCAGATGCTGAATGACAGAACTTTGCACTCATAATTAAAAGCAATACTGATGAGTCACATCAGGATGAAGCAATAAGGAACCAGTATCATATGATGACATATGATTATTTTGCTAAAATTTAAATTATCATGCTCTTACGGGAGATCCTGGAAATCCAGGCTCACCGGATTGTCCTGGTCTACCAGGTTCACCCTAAGGAAAGAGAAAAAAAAGGAACACATTAAAACAGGAAATTTGAAAATGGACTTTCTGTATCATTCTTCCATTCAAACAAATGAGGACATTCACATCAGCATTATGCATCCTCTCTTTGCTGTAACACTGTCAGTGACATAAATCAACTGCATATGTGCCTAGCAAATGTGCATTAGACACATTAACTCACAAAGGTTTTTTAACCAAGAGCTGGGAAAATTGAAGGCTGAGCCCACAGTGTATCCCAGTCATCAGGAGATGGTGCTGCCACTTGGTTTTCCTGGGAATTAATGAGTCAGCCTCCTGTCATCTTCACACAGAGCATCAAATTGCTGTTTTTTCCCACTGGAACAGCAATTTTAAACTACCTGCGCTGTAGCTTGTGACTCTCCATCTGTTTAATTGTTTTATTACATGTATAATTTCATTCTAGGACAGTGACTATTTTCTGTGTATTGTAATAGAAAAAACAATATGGTGAAACCAAACAAGTATATATTGAAGATGAATCAAAGCCCTCCAGACTCACAGCCAAATATTCCTTTATGTGCACCAATCAGTTCAAATATACCCAGGACACCAGGATGAAGGTATATGAAAGGCTTCAGAAAAATAGTTTCAGGTCACAGAGAAGACAAAGTGCTTCACAAATGCAATTAAAGACACCCAAACAAAGGAAATGGGGGAAATTCTTAGAGCAGTGTCAAGATTTGACTTCCCTGCACTGAGAGTTAACTGTTGCCAAGGATTCCTAAAAATCCTTGTAAAGTTTAATGGGAAGGTAGCTGTTACACAATTAGTTTCTATATTAAAATGGCATCTGCAGTTTTCTAATTAATTTCCAAGTTATAGATTACAGTTCAGATGGATTTAGTGGGATTTTCAAACAAATAATATACACGCACCAGTAAGGTTTTGGGTTACTGTTGAGCAGTAAATATACACTCACATAATATATATAAAACATACATTTTACATATAATTGTATGCATACATGGATAAAGAAAAAAATCAGTTAGGAACATAATCCATTAGCATTTCTAAAAGAAATTAAATACTAAAATCTTATCCAGACACACATGTATGCTGCCATTACAGCTCTTCTAACTCAACATGTAATCTCAAAAGAGAGGAGCCTCCAAGTGACTCCCTGTGATTTATTTTTATGTTTGATTTCAAGAAAGATTATCTCAGTTAAGAACTTACTGAGGCAAGAAATAGAGATGGTGCTAGACTTTAGGTATGATGATGACACGTAAAGAAAATAAAGGAGGGGTTGGGAAATAGTTGCCAAGATTCACAGTTGTGATGCTGGATTTAATGAGGAGTACAATTACAAAGGAAAGCAGATAACAGCAGTTAGAACAGGCACATCTGCTGGTTAGTCACTGTCTCACAGATGCCAATGTTTGTTTTATTAAAAATAAAGCAAGATGCAAAGAATAACAAACTTACATCTTCACCAGGTTTGCCTGGAGGTCCTTCTGGTCCACGAGAACCAACTGGCCCCTAAGAAATTAATATATTTGTTGAGAAGTCAGTTTAGCCATCACTTAAATATCTATTTACTCCATTTCAAAGTCTGGTTTTACAAAAACAATTGTAGAAAAAGGAAGACTTTATGCCTAAGCACATTTGCTCATCTTTGTGGTGCTCTTTCTAACCATCCTGACCCTAGAGAACCTGCATTATATTATATGAAAATACAGGATGGATTCTTTAGGAAAAAAACACAAAACATTAAAAATCACAGTTGCTGTTTGCTTCAAATCTCTGGCTCTTGCTTTTACTTTTGAATGATTTTGTTTTCTCAAAAAAAAATTCTCATCATCCTTTGTGTAAGTTACACTATCAGGTACAATTTACCAGTGCCTAACCATTCTCAGGCCAGTGCTGAAAAAGTGAGAATGATTGTTTCAAATATAATCATTGCCATTAACATTCAAAACAACTCAAATTCACTGATCCTTAACATGCTTTGAGCACCACAGCTCTTCACTGAAGATACTTAATAGTTTCAGCTGAAACAACATGACAAAAATTCTTTTCTGAAATAAGGAAGTATAGCATACTTGCAATTCTATCGTAAAAATGTTTGCATTATTGGTCTTACCATAGGTCCTGGATCCCCAGGTTCACCAGGTGGGCCTGTGGGGCCAGCACCACCCTAAAATTAACCAAAGATTAATACAGTTACAAATTCCAAAAGCAATTAGAACAATATAATTTAAAATCCATGACCAGGAAAATCCCAGCCTATGGCTGAGAGTCTGGATTCTAATTCAGAACCAGTTCACATTTCCATATGAATGAAAGTTGGATACCAAAACCCCTCAAGCTGTAGATAAATCCTGTGCCATACACAAACCCCACTGGAAACTTAACACCATGCCAATACTGAAACAAGAACAGCCTCCACTTTCATTGCTGCTCACTCATTAAAAAACACGTTGGGTTAAAACCCTGTTAAAGATCTAATAAACTGTTCTTTTGGAGCCAGTTCCTGTGTATAGAGTCTATCTGGAGCAGAGCCCTTGTTTAAATTCCCTTCTGGATGAAGGTGCATTCAGCCACACGTCACTGTGGATGGACACTGTCCCAGAGATGCACAACCCCCCCTCACCACAAGCTCTGCCTTCAGCTCTGGCCAATTTAATCCCCTCAGGTGAAGCACTCACTTGTTTGCCTTGGAGACCCTGAGGACCTCTTGGACCCACTGGACCCTGTTGAACACACAACTTGTTACACACTGGAAAACAACCTTTCCCAAGTAAGATTCAACCTACGAAGGGCAAAATGGCCCGAGAGTGACCACCAGCATTTCTACAGTCAAAGGTTTCTACTCAGAAAACTGGCATTATGAAACACAAACACATGTTGAATGAAATCTTCAAAGTCCAAAAGCCACGGGAGTGTAATTTCATTAGCAGCTGAAAATATGGACTTGGCTGCTTCCTCCAACCTCATAGACTCTGGAATCACAATAACCAAACTGTCTGTCTAGCTCCATGAAAAAATGTAGTAACAAAATAAGAGTTGGGGGAAATAATCTTCACTTGAAGGGAATGTCATTACTCAGATGAATTTCATAATGGAATCAATGACAAAATAATCTTCTTGTTCTCAGTCATGAGCTGAAAAGCAGTAATGAAAGGATGTGTTTAAATATATCATACAAACCACCAAAAGAGCTTTACAAATCATTGTGGTTAGTTACACAAAACTCAGATTGTCCCTTAGAAAGTGCCATGGGACTTTTAAGAACAATCTCAAACCTAATTATAACTTGCAACACAAAATATTATCTTGTTTGAAAGTAATTATCTTGGTTCTAGAAATACAAAATACAGAAATTCAAGACTTACGTCCTTAGAGTAAGTTTTTACTTATTTTTAAAAAGCAAATGTAGAAGAGTTAGCAATGGGCCATTAAAAAAAACTAATGAACATTAGAGACAAAACATTCTTTCAGCTGTCAGTTACCCAGTTTACAAGAGAAGGAAAAAAGAATGTCAGATAACATGACAAAGCAAGTGAGTGCCAACTGACTTTAGCAGACTTTGTGTAAGGACATAGATAAATTAACATTAACTTTAATCATATTTGAGAATTATAAGAGAAGAGCATTTACAAGAGATGCAAAACCTTGAGAAAAACTGAGTGAAAGGATTAAGCAAAACAATGAAAGCAACAGAGTAGGACAGACTTGTGAAATAAATCATTTTTTGTTCAGAAAGCAAATTCACTGCAGAGAGACATTCATCAAAAAGTTCTTTGAAGAAATCACTGCAAAAGTTAGTCCTAAGGTAAAGTATCAAATTATATTTATAAGCTCTCATATGGCATTGAACTGATTTTGAAGGCTACTAGAGGGGACTTGGATGAGATTCAGGTGGGCAACTCATGGGCAATACAATCACTAAAGGATGGTTTCCTTCAGAATGGATGTTAAAAATATCGGCCAAAAGGGTAACAGTATTTCCAAGATATCAAGTATGAAGAGAAGTATTATTAAGAAACAACCCCAAGAGTTCCAGAAGAGAAAACTTAGGGTGGTAAAACAGCTCTCACAGACAGTAGGAAATTTTGATGTTACCATTAAGTCCCCAGTAAAGGGCAGATCTAAACAATGAGAGATGCCAGTGGAAAAAACTGGGCCTACTGGAGAAACAGGAAGTTTGTCTTGAAACAACAAAACCTAGATTTGAGTTAAGAGCTGGTTTTAAAAGTAATTTTTTCAATTACTACAAAAAAAATCCCTGATTTGATATCACATCTGAAAAGAAGTTACACATTTATTTATTCTGCTTTGTGTTATACCTGACAACTTTCAGTCACTCTACAGTGACTCAAAAGGAGCTGTTTTTTCCTCCTGTACCTTACTGTTAGTAGCTAATATATTTCAGGAGACACAGATAGAAGGGGAAGAAGAAGCTGTCATTTAACAAAAAAACACTTTTTTCTCCAGGTACTGTGCAAAACTCTACTAGAATATGCTGTACATCCAGGTGCTAGAGGCACAGGAAGCTGTAGAGGATAAATTCCCTTTGGGTTTTTGGACATGCACTTCACTTCCAGCTGCTCTTACAGTACAGGGCTAATGCGGTCTTACCACTGCACCAGGCATCAGTCCCATCTGACTACCAAGTCCAGACTTCTCATCCAGTCCTGCCATCTGAGCTGAAAAGGGCTGGAAAAATAAGATGGGTGATTTTAGCTGTAAGTCATCGTGATGGTTTGTAAGGCAAAAATCCATGCAATCACATCTTCATTATTTACCTTGCTTTTGCAGTGCTAACAGCTAAATTTTTGGTTTAAAGACTGAACCAAATTTGTCTCTCCTGTAAATGTGAGGCATTCAAAGCTTCAAAGACCACATGAATACATTATATGCTTATTATTCTATTTCCACTTTAACATTAAACAAGTATAAAATGGCCTAAAATGAGGAAAGCCTCCCACTAAATTAATTATGTTTTTTTCACAACCTGCAAATCTAAACCAAAACTGCCATATGCCTTCTTGTCTTCTAAAGCTTCCTTTTTTAATCATGCTTCAAGTTCAGAAATGTCTTAAGATAAATGAAAATGTAACTGATTTCATGATGACAAATTAGAAATTTTAAGCATCTTGCCCTTATCCAGCAAAGCTGAAAGCCACTGCTGTTCCTATCAATTAACACAGACCAATGAGATAGAGAA
Organism: Peucedramus taeniatus; assembly: GCA_013400575.1. Taxonomy (NCBI): domain Eukaryota; kingdom Metazoa; phylum Chordata; class Aves; order Passeriformes; family Fringillidae; genus Peucedramus; species Peucedramus taeniatus. Next base: position 289,330 of record WBNO01018370.1, read on the forward strand.
GGAAGAAATGTCACTGCTCTACTTCTTATGCAAGCAAATAGTAGAAATCAACAGTTTTATTTTGCTTCATTCAGAGCCAGAGACTCATTCACAGCAGGCCAGAGCTTACAGGGGCTGAGAACAAGCAACAGCTCAAACGTAGATTCAAATCTCCCAACATTTACAGTTAGTTCCTCATTACATTGGTCTCCAAAGACATTTTCTGAAGGCTGGAGATTGTCTGAAGTCAGAGACACCAAAACAAACAAAAAATATCTTAGACTTCCAGCCACACCTTTCTTCCATATTTTCTGTGGAATTCTATGTATGATAACAGCTTAGCACCCATTATGGTGCTTCTGTGATTCTAAGAGATTCCTGTGTGCTGAAAATATTTGCTTGGGCTGAGTCTGCTGGATTCAGAACTATTGGGAAACGTGGTTAAGTCATGAAATGCTGCCCAAAGTTGCAAGCTATTGGCCTAACATGAATATTGCAGATTTTTGCCACTACAACTATTGTTTTCAGTAACATCTCAGAAACAATGGAATGAGAAATCAAAACAGGTGTCAAAACAGCAATAAATGTGTAACTGAATACACTTGACAAATTCAAATATGTGTTTAATTATCAACCATAATTAGTGTCCAATAAAAGGGGAAGGAAAAAGAAGTTTTGCAGAATACCTTGTCTGTATCTATAAGGCTGGTTAGCATTGCTTTCACAATTTCTTAATCTTCTCAGTGTTTGGCTGAATAATTCCAGCAAGAAGTATTATCAACCACATTTTAGTTTTTCTCATTAGTCATATATAATTAATTTATCTTAATTTTCATTTTATATATTCCTAATTTGGTGCCCTCATTCCCTCTGTACTATTGCTCAGATCCCTTGGCTGGTGGAAGTAAAAGAATCCTTGTGGTGGTTCTAGATTAGGGCAGTTTGGCTTTACTAGATGCTAAAATCTGCTGTGAAAGTTGCATCCTTTCCCAGTTTTCTCACATCCAACTTGTTCCAATTTTTGGCAGAAGTTGCAGTGCCACTAGCTGCTGCCCCTCATGACTGGGAGACAGGAAATTTTGGGCACAGCATTCCATGGTCACAGAACCAAAGGCGAGTCACCATTTATATCATGTGGATCTGGTCCAACATTCCACTTTGAGCTAGAGCAAATGTAAAACTTACCCTGCTTATTCCATCTGGTCCTGGGTGAGTGGGATGCCCTGGAGGACCAGGGTCACCAGGCTGGCCAGGGATACCAGGTTCCCCATCAATCCCTTGAGGACCACGAGGACCCTACAAAGAAAATCAGGAATGCCAGCAGTGTGCAAAGGTATTCACTGAAATCATTGTAACTGGCAAACACCTGCCTCTTTCAGATAAATCTGCATTTCGACAGAAAGATCTTCAAACAAACAACATCCCTAAAGCTCTGTTTCCACCTTCAGATCAGAAGCACTAACTGAAATGAATCATTAATCAAACACTTAAATAAACTGCAGTAATTTCTATAACAGGCTTTTTTAGAAACTCAGGTTTCATACGAGAGTATACTATTCCTGAAAAACTCTTTGGCTTTGCACACCATATAGAATGAAGTTAATTCACTTCTAAAATGAGTACAGCTCAGATAAGTGTAAATATACACAGAGGCTTAGGAAACTCCAGAGTAATGCTGGATTTTTAAAGCCTACTTGACATCATGAATGGTTTAGCCACTTCATAGCACTGTTGAATTCTCAACACAGTTATAGTGCCAGAAAGCAGGGAGAATTACCTGGTGTTGAAGTCAACTCCAGCTAGTATTTACAGAACAGGTTAGAGCCCATCCTGTGGCTCTCATTTTAATGTGGCTCCCACTTTTAGTTCCTAAACTGCACTCAACTTAAGAACTAAAATTAAATATGTAAGCAACTAATAAAACACTAGTGGAACAAAATGAGTAGAAATGGGGCCAATACAGACATGTTTCAATCATAAATACAGACTTTAAAGTGCTTGTTACTACTTTTCTTCATTAGAATAAAATGCTTGACCAAGGCAAGAAAAAGTTTTAGACTATGTAATGAGCTCTTCCGTTTTAAGGATCCTTAAACATAAAAGTTTAGGAGCCTGGCTCAATGAGTCATCATTTCAAACACAATTAACAATCAGACAGATTGCCAGGATTTCCATGAGGTGAGGGCTGTGCCTGCAACACATTTCAGTGGAATTTATGTCTGAAGTGGTATGGTTTGAACTAGTATGGTTCACAGAAGGAGCTGTGAATAGATGGTATTTTGAACAAATGAGAAGGTCTGTGCATGCTGGATGGAAGCAGAAGGTTTTAGCACAAAACTTCATTATTAAATAAACACAAACTTTATTCTATTATAAACACAAGTACATACTGCCAAAACTTAAAGTGCTTACTGTCCCAAGGAGGAAAAGAATGAGATACCTTATGTGTTTGTTCTCAAAAGAAAAAGAGAACAAAGCTAAGCATTAGGAAAGAGAAAAAAAAAAAAAAAAAACCACACACACACAAAACCACAGTTGCCTATAAAGAATTTGGCAAGTCTAAGATATAGGTCTTTGCCAATTTTCAATACCCACACAAGACACCTTAACAAAATCTAATAGAGAAAAAGGCCTTTTTAAAATTCTTTTTAGAAAAGGACCTACTTTTTAGTCACCAAATCTCAAACTGCTTCAAGGGCAAAAATGCAACTGCACACCTCAATACCAAAAAGTCATCAAAATGCATGTTTGTATTTTGCATATTATTATACATGTAGGTAGGAAGTTAGTAGTGGTATATAACCAGTTTGGTGGGTTTTTAATAAAATATTGATTATATTTTTAATTATTTTACAGCATTCATACATTTATATGTATAGGAAAAAAGCCCTTTCATTTTCTTTCACCAGTTCAAGGTCAGTAAGGTTTAAAAAAAAAAAAAAAGAACGAAGAGGAAAAAGGAAAAGCATTCTCACAAATGCCACGAGGTGGCACCATTTAAACACAATTTTCTCATTCTGGCCCACTGCTGCTGCTGGTCGGGAAACAATTAAAGGTTTTGCTTATACTAAAGTAAAAGGAAAAAGCAGCTCACGGTAGGACACTCCCAAATTTCTATTTATTTAAACTGCTACTGCAAGTAAAATTGAGTGTAAATCCACACGGAAAGAAAAACATATGGATGGTTCTGAGGATGTCCACGTTTATTTTCTGTCTTCAAAAGACCATTTGTTAACAACTAAAATGTCATCATGCTCCAAAACTCTCCCTCCCTAGATGCATTCTGAAAATGCAGCCATACCATCCCCTAGCTGTCTCCCACTGTTAGAGTAACAAAGAATCTGGTGTCAAAAATATGCTAATATTCCTGAATTCATTTTACATCCAAGGGACCTGCTTTTGTAAAAGGTGGAGACCACAGCAAGGTTGAGTTCTTTCTGCTCACTAGTCAGGAGGAGCCTGACTTTAAAGAACAACAAAAAACAATCTGAAGAAATAAATAAACAGCTTAGAAATGTACTTAGTGCATTAGTAATGTCCTCAGTCAGTAATGTATTTAACCAGATTAATTTTACAAGGGCAGTCTGTACAAGGTTATCTGCTCCATGAGGGTTTTTTTTTTTCATAATATAAACTGCAGGTGTGAGCTAACATTTCTTTCCACAAGTAAAAATAAACCTTCTGCACTAGCAGTCACTGTGCCTCTGAGAGCAGTGCTCTTGGTCTCAGACCCACACTCTGGCATACACACAGCTCATCAGAATCTCTGATGGCACATTTGCAAAGGAGCTGACTGCTTCTCAATCCTTTGTTATTCCTTGAAAGCAGAATAATAACCTGTGTCAAAGGGACTCAAAGCCATTTACAGCCTTTTGGGATTTTAGGTGCTTGTGGCCACCACTCTGTAGAGACACAAGGGATCCGTGGCAGGGAATCAGAATTTATTTAGCGTCTCATGGACAGTACTGCACATTAGGAAAGCACTTCAGACACAGCTTCATTCAGAAAACACAAGTCAAGATTTCTCTGTGCACCCCAAGACTGCACAATTACTCCCAGCATTCTATTAAGCATTTTGATACCCATTCTTCTGACAAATGTCTTCTGGAGATCTGAAGAGCAGCAGTGGCTTGGCAAGTATCTTCAACTAGGCTACACATTTCCTGCACTGCTTTAATGACATCATTACCATCTACAGACAACAGGCATTGGACACAGGGCAAAGGAGTCTGGGTTAGGCCTATGCCTAACCTCAGTATTGGCTTACTCTCTCCTGAGGGATAGGAAAATATCCACATTGAAATTACAATGATTCGACTCTCAAATCTGCTTTTAGCAGCTTCTGCTCTTCAACCTAGCTTTTTCAAAAGGAACATGTCATCTGGGGTATTTTCAAGCACTTCTTTTTGGCCTTTCTGTGGTTCTCCACATGCAGACACCAAAATTCCCTTATGAAGTCTTTATTTCCACTGAGCAATCCTGGTTACATTATTCACCAGCATACCAACAAATGTAGTCACATATTAACTCCTGCTAACTTCTGAGCTTTGTCTTTTCTGCAGTGCTCTGAGCCACACAGCTCACACTGCTTCTACTGCACAGCAGTCACCAGCAAACAGCCATCGAGTTCTAATCAAGGGAAGGTGATGTTCTAGTTCTGTCTGAGAATGTTTGTTGAGAAAGCATGGCTTTGGTGGAATTACTGCTAAACATCTGTCCATCTCTCAAAATATTCAGGTTTCAATCTACCCTGGCAATGATGAAGTACACATGTTTTGGGTCTTTTTTACCTGATTCCTGGAAAATATGAGGACAGTTTTGGTAACTCTAGAAGACATAGAGACAGTTTAAAGCCATTTAATCTTTTGAGGTTGCTTCAGGTACTTTATTTCTGAGATATTTAATAACTTACAGGTCTTCCCTTTGGTCCTCGTTCTCCTCGTGGACCTTGTGAGCCTGGAGGTCCCTAAAAGAAAGACCAGACATACTAAGTCTCTTTTAAACTACCTAATGATTAAAAAAGCTCTGCAAATATGAAATCCAATGCTTATTTGAAAATTATTTTGTGGGATTTTTCCCACATCATCATGAAGACAACAGCTATAATAACCAAGTATTCAATATTTCTTCCCAATTGGACATTGCCTGAAGGGAGTAGAACCATGATGCAGAGATCTACAAAATGGTTTCATCTCTCACAGGTTAATCCAGCAAAAGTTTTCTGAATGCTGGGTTTGAGACACCCTCCCTGCTAGTCCAGGATGCTCTGTGCTCAGCCACTGCTTGGTCCCTGCTGGAGAGGCATTGCCCATCATCCACCTGGCACTAAGACTTCAGATGTCCATGTGCTACAGCCATCCATTCACTCCGGGCATGAGCTGACCTGACACTGGTAGAAACATCCCATCATCTTCTCTCCTCCTCAGAGCCAGTGGCTCTGCAGATAGCACCCACTGAGGCATGGAAGAATCCAGAATACTCCTTCACATCACCCTCACAACACAAACCAGGCATGGCAGGCAGTGGCAGATGCCTCATATCAGAGAAGCAGAAGATCAAAAAATACTCACGGCTGGTCCCGGGCGGCCTCGTATGCCTGAAACCTAGAGCAGGGAACATAAATTTAAGTCACCACACGTCATGGCTGCATCTGTCGTGACTGCCCTGCAGAAAATCAGTCATTTAAAAGCAAACAGCAAGGCAGGACATTAAAGTACCAAGCAAGTTAAAAGGCTTTTTAGGGAAAGGGGGGCGGAAAAAATAGTAAATATAATTTGCACTGGTTATCTTTTTCCAGTTTGGAGTCTGTTTTTTAGCAATGTAAGCAAAATCTTAGAAGTATCACTGCTCCTCTAAAAAAGATTAAATAAATAAGTGAATTACAATGATTTAGGCTCAACTTATTGATTATTTAAATCTATTTGTCTTCACACTAGAAAGTAATAAATAGATAATGAAATTTTATTTCTCCCTTTCTAGATACTAATTTACCATTACACTTCTAGAGAAATCAAATCATAAAAATAAAGATTATGGCAGAAGAACTAACAACTAATGGGAATTTATAATGTTACATATTTAATTCCACTCCTTTCATTCCTAGACTGTACAGTTTTGTTGTATTTACTTCATTACTGCAAATCTGCTTTAAAACACTAATATGTGCACTTCTAGGGTGTGTTGATGGATGAAGAAAATATTGACTTACAGGTGGCACTATTCCAGGTTCTCCTTTTTGTCCCTGTAGGAAAAAGATACCAAAACATCAGATGCCAGAAAAGAAGTGCAAGTACAATTGCCAGTACCAGTTTCAGCAATATCACCCCTGTGACTGTGATAAAAGTAAGGCTTCCTTAAAAATACAACAAGACTAAATTAAAGTACCTATGACAAATAATCCATGCTATTTTAATGACTATGGACACTGATTAAATGAAGGCCATAAATTAGCATTATCCTCTAGCTGCTTAACACACCATCTGAAAGACGAATTAAACTAAAAAAAGTATGAAACTTTTCTGTTAGAACTGCTAGAAAGTGCTAGAAAATATGTTGGAGCTCTGTTGTTGGATGATTTGATTAATGTGTAATACAGAGCCTAGAGCAGCATTTAGATTCCATTTCTTCAAGATACTAAATTAAAATACGTATCATTAAACCCATGGCTATAGAAATCCATCTGCAGCCTAGGGACAGGTTATGATACAATGATATTGCATAGATTCAGAGTGAAGGACAACAGCAATGGACAATTGACTTTTTTTTGAGCTGAATGTGTTGACAATGATTACATCAAATAACTGGGATTAGACCTACCAGCAGTAACTGGTTTTTTAAGGAAAAAAAGAGGACTTTGCAAAGATAAAAAAATGTCCTGCCTTGCTTATCAAGTAATAAATAATAAGGTGGGTACAAGTGCATTTATTTCCATAAACTGCGTCTGCATAGAAAGTACTCAGTTTTGGTGAGTGCATGTACTTGATCATCTAAAAGTTATTTCCATTTCTTGCAGTTGCTTAGTATTTATGGGAATGGCCTTTAATTTCTTCTGTAAGAGCAGGTCTTCCCTCTCTTAAATTGCACACAATGAAAGAAGCTGCCCACAAAACTGTGGCTCTGGGCAAGGACACACAACTCCAGTGCCACCTCATGCCCGCTGGGCAGCTCAGCCCCAGCACAAAAACCAGCTGCAAGCTTTAACAGTTCAGCATCTACTGACAGAATGGTCCCTTCCCTCAGCCTGTGGCACTGCTAGAGGTGACACAACCAAACTACTCCAACTGGAATTCCTTTGATGTACACAGCAGGGATTTTCAGCCAGGAGATTCTCTATATTAGCATCAAGATTTCTGCCTGCATCCCAACGTTTTTTTCATGTGGACTGCAGTCTCCCTAGCCACCAAGGAAAGTCAAGAGAAAGAACCACATGTTTTTAACAGAGATTATGTGTATCTTTTGTGATATGCTTCAAAGAGATGCATGGGACTCTTTTAACAGTAGTAATACATTACAAAGAAGTAAAGGAAATCTTACCTTTCTTCCTCTACCTATGAGAAACGACAAAAGAAGAAAAAAGAAGAAATTAGTAGTTTTACTCTGAAAAACACTTTGGGAAAGCAGAGTATCTTCTGGGGGATTGTCAGATGCTGGCCTAATGACTGACAGGAGGTCAAGGGAAGCTTTATTACTGACTCCAATAATAACTGTTGATAAATTCACAACACATTACATGGTATTTTTCAGAAGATAGAGCGCACAGAGGGATTTTTGACCTCTTCTACCATGGGCATGCATTCAGAGCCATATATGTGGGACATACATCGAAGACATATATGTGTGCCCAATGTGGGCATTCATGCCCACAAAAATCCTTCAGAAGAATCTTTATAAATGCCTTGAACAAAACTAAGGATTTTGGGAATGTATCCATACTGCTTTTATATTTGCTGGGTGTACCCTGCTGGTGTTGGCCCAATGCCTCCCAAAACAGAGCAGGATGCACCATCTATTTATTAATGCTCCACTGCTCAATTACACAAGTCGCTGCTTTGGTCTTTGTCACTACTTTGTTCAATATTAAGCTGATCAACAACAATTACATCTCCTGAAGAAATTAATTATTATGCATTGAATGTAGCTCTAATAATTCAATACATAGTATCATGCAGCTTTAATTGCAAGGTGAAAATTTTTCTTTTAGGAAAATTGAGGGGGGATTCCTTTATCCAAGTCTCTCCAGGAAGAAAAAACTTAATCTTTAAGGTATATAATAGAAAATATGCAAATAGGGAGTCAATAATACTTCATGCTTCTTTTATATCTCACAAAAGGATGTTTTCACTTTGGTGAAACATTTTACATTTACTCAGTTTACATTTATTAGAGGGTCCCTGAACTGAGCATTTGGAAGAATACACTTATTTTATACAGTTATGTATTCAATATAGATATCTTAATATGTTTATTATATATACTTACCTTTCCGTTTCAGATGAACCACAAAAAGAAGCCAGAATTCAACTTCCTCAAAATATCAAGACAGATTTTAGATCAATCTTTTAGTTGTAAAGCCATTTGTGCTTATAGGAGACTCATAGTCCAAAGCAAACTGTTTTGAGTCAGCTATGGGGCAGCCCAAGAGGGATGAAAACTGCCAAGTATCTATTTTCAGACTAAAATTTTCACCATAAAAATAGCATTAGGATCTTCAGTATCACAAGGTTCCGAGTTCTTTGGGCTGTGTCTCCTTTCAAACTAGAAAAGGCTCTTACCAATGGTGGGGTCAAAGTCCCGTGGTGTATGGGGACACACAGGACAGCACTCTCCTGGAGGCACCTGGGGGTTCTCACACTCCAGCAAATCTTGACACTGGATTTCATCACAAAGAATAGCTCCATTGTCACAGACACAGATTTGGCACGGTGAGGGCTTCCAGATATCCCTGTTCAGGTACATCTGTCCATTCTGAGTGCAGGCTACTTCTTCACCATCTTCTCCTGGGACAGAGGAGAGAATACACAACACATTTTCCAACCATGAAATTGAAGGAATGAGACTGGACAAGGAAGGAGCACATCTGGAGATGAGAAGCAGCATTACATACATAGAGAAAACAACACACCAGCATAGCTAAAACTGATGTTAAGGACTTTCAAAAGAGATGTGTCTTTCTTCTTTTACCTTACTTCTTGATCAGAAAGAAGTAAAATAGAGTCACCAATTTCCTCACACTATCAAAAACACTTTGTCTCATGAGTCTTTGGATGTCATTCTGCTCAGTGGGGTGTCACCTCTGCCCTGAGGAACTCCTGCCAATTCCCTGCTCTAAGTGCTGAGCACAGCACATTGGAGACGTCTGACTGGGGACAAGAACCTGTGACTTCTGTCTGGATCACCACAGGCTGCCTGTTTCCTGCTGGCCTACACAGCCAGATGGGACAGGGTTCAACAGGCACAGCAGCAGTTGGGGGGAAAAAAAAAAAGATTATCCCATTTATTGGGTGAGGTTTATCTATGGGTGTAGAGGAATACCAGCGCTGAGAATCAAATCTTTGAAAAAGGACAGCCAGCCTCTGTCCAGAGGCAACAGCAGCACCCACTGCAGTGGTACTTGCAGCAGGGTCTCCAAGAGGCTGCTCACATGATTTATGTCCAGTTTTATAATCCAGCTGGTCGTGGCCCCACACGACTAACCCAGCACACACACAATACTGCCACAGATATATCTTATCTACATACAGAATGCCTCTTAGATATTTTAACCGTATATGAAAGACCATCCTTTGTCATTATTTATACAGGACCAGTATGGACTGACTATATCATACATGCTCTCTATGTACTTATTCACACAAACACACTTAGGTTTGTACTGTTTTACCATATATAAGTCTTTGCCTTTGTTTTCTTCCTACTTTTTAGCCAGACACACTGGATATGTTTGGATTTTTTTTAATCATGAGGTGAGTATATCTCAGTTATCTTCTCCTAAAATTAAAATATGTCTGAGAAGGAGTTCAAAAAACAAGTAAAGTAGAAAGTTTTGCTTGTGTAGCCAACATTTCACAGAATGCCCTAGCAGCAAGAAAGGACTTTTTTATTTTGTCCTAATGAATATTTCATCCCCTAAAGGAGCAAGCAGCTGCAAAACCAAAGAACCGTCCCCAGGCTGTCCCTAGACCATGTGTCACAACTTGCAAACCAAGAATCCCAGTGACAAGACAGTGTCTGACTCACACACGGCAAAGCTGCGACTCAGTCCAAAAATTATTCTCCTGACCCCTGAGATGCTGCAGATCTTACGTGTGTGGGAGCTCCATCTGACCACAGAAATCCCTCTTATCCAAAATATCTTTGAAATTGGACAATCCAGTTAAAACTACTACTGAAAGTTCCCAAACAGGTCTAATTTCTAACTGATACAAGACTGGGAGAAGAGTCAATAAAAGACACAGGACACATCTGCCTAATCAAAGATCATAACCATCATTTGTTTAAGCAAACCTGTTACTAGTGTAAAAATTAACAGCTCTAAGCACAAAGACAATTTCACTGTTCTATACATTTCTGTCCTAATTTAAACCAGATGCAAACAGAAAATTACAAGCAATAAATATGAGCAGATTTGGAATCTCAGCTTCGTGCCTCATCTCAAGCCCAGTTACTCCATCAAAGTCAAAGCTTGAAGAAAGGGAGCAGATGTGTCATTAACTGTTGCCTGCCATCACTAACAGCTTTTTAACACAAACTCAAATTGAAATTTTCACCAGGTCAGCTCCTCTTCAATTGTTTTATCACACCAACAGACTAAATGACTCGAAGAGGTGCTGCAGAAGCTCAGGAGGAAATGTTTTCAGTGTGAAGTAAAGACATCAACCAAGTGTGCTGTACAGTCCATTTATGACACTGTGAGAATCATTTTCCAAACTGCAGATCATATTTTGGAAACCACTCTTCTCATTTCTCCCTTGTGAGCATGACATAATGCACTGTCTGACATATTTAGCCTTTTCCCCCCAGATGTCTGGCATATGGTCTATGTCCTCTTTAACGTATCACCCACAGAACTCGTTGTGCTGTTCAAAAGAGCAACAGTTTGCATAAATGAAATTTCTAAGTTATTGAGCCCAAAGTCAGCATTCTGTCATAACTTCAAATAAACCACATAGCAACTGCTTTGGCAAATCAGAGCTGAGCCAGATGGTGACTAGCTTCTGCCTGGGTCCTGCTCAGCGGCTGGGAAAGAGGCAGTAAAAGGCAGGGGGAAAAACACATACCAACTTCTGAAAGCTACTAAGAAGTCTGCTTCCTATCAGATTGCAGATATGATGGTAATTAAAAAAAAAAAAAAAAACAAAAAACGAAAGAAACAAAAAGAAAAACAAACCAAAAGAAAAAAACCTATCACCTCATAATACTGTCAGAAAACACAATGGTACATCTTTTGATTGCATTTGGTGCTCCTGGGGTTTTTTTCGGCTGTGACTGCATTACACTGAAAGAGTAACCTGGAAAGGGCAGCTGTTTCAAAGCCAGCTCATTTCACAAGAACATTCTGACATTCTATTCCCAGGTCTGAACTTCAGGCATGTTATCCAGCTACACCCAGAGCAGCAAAGGCAGCAAAGGAAATCATTCTACCATTTCCTCTCTGGCTTGGAAATTTGCAGGTTTGTTTTAATCACAGAGACCAAGTTACAAACTCTTTATATATCACATGTTCTTTCTACCTCTACAGCTGTAACATGAGGTGCTGAGTGGCTTGAGAAGCAGCTTTGGAAATTTTTAATGAGGCAAAGGATCTGCTAGGCCATTAACCAATTCCTTTCTTACCAAGAAAAAAGTACAAGTCTAGTTGGTATTAGACCTGACCAAAGAACTGACAGGGTTCAAATCCACCAAGTTTCAAAGCAGTCCGCAAATATAAAAGGCAAGGTAGGAGAGATACCCAATGATACATTTAAGGACTCTTTCATCCATGAGCTTACACAACAACCAACCTTCAGAAAGATGATTTCAATTCACATTCAATTTCACAGTAGGTAAAATGCAATTTTTTTCTGCTATATATTGATGTGTTGGAGTATGGTTTAACTTTAAAGATCTAATTTATCAGCAGTCAAACCATCAATTACAGCTAATTTACCAGATCCTCAGACACAGAAACTAGCATCAGCAGCTTGGAAGTAAAATCACACCAGACACTGCCTTACCCAGTTTGGTGTCACCACTGAAGTACTCATTACTGGGAGGGCAGGAAGGGGACAGGTGACCCAACATGCCATCCCAGCCACTAGATGGCTGTCAATGTCCATCAGTCATCACGAGCAAGTGTCAAAGTTTGTGCACAGACCAGGTGTGTAAGGCCTCCTCTGCTTTGGGCTGCCTGTGCTCAGCTTGTTTTCATTTCAAGTACATCTTTCTCAAGGTTAATTCTCAAGCCAACAGCAGGGCAAGGGTATTAAAAGACAGCATATGAAATAATTTCAATTTTTATCCACATCATTTTGAAAGCAACACCTGAAAATTTACTGCTGCTTCATTTGTTGTTAAAAGTTACTTCACATTATTGTGCCCACATTGCTTTCACTGATTCCTGGTTCGCATCTTGCACATGGAATAAGGAAAGTAAAGCCTGGACATGGAACCCAGCAGAACAAATAAAAAGAAGGAAAAAAAAAAAAAAGAAGGGAAAGTGACCCCAGAAAAATGTGCACCATGAAAAGTAGAAACAGTGAACCACCACTACCTCAGCTGAGGTGATGACAGGTATATGAAGGACAGGAATACACCTTTCAATAACCTACTTGAAGAAAATAAATGGCCCAAGCAAAACCTGTACGAGTGTTTTCTGCTGACATGAACAGCACTGAGTCATAGATGAAATGACAAGGAAAATAAAAGGATTTGACATCAAAGCAGCTCCATTTCATCACATTTTTACTGGTCCTACCAAGTGTGCTAATTAAAGGAATCTAGAGGCTGACAGACCTACAGTGGTAGAGAACACAGTCTAACAAAAGCAAAAAACAGATGATGACTGGTACTGAAAACAGTCTTCTAGTTTTAGGCTTTCTTCTGCCAAGAGGGGCTTTTTGATGCATAGTGTAACCAAAGCCCAATTCTTTTGCATTGTTTATCATAAAAAGACTGGAACACAAGGGATACAGTTATTTAATGAAAAAGGGTTGGAAATAAACAGTTTGCACAGGGATCTTCTCATCCTCTCTTTGTCAACCTCATGCTAGTTTGTGAAAAGCATAGGGAAATATAAGATTACACAGATACAGTGGTTTTAAAGTTTAAAAAGGTAGAAAATGAAAAGCTGAGTTTTGAGATATGAATTACAAAAGTTAATCCTGCTGACTCACAAAGCAGAGGTGCAGAAGTAAATCAACGTGAAAGATGATATGTGCTAACAGCCATTCTGCAGATGTACTGTTGTGGATGTGTACAGAACTGCCAAGACAGGGACAAGAGGAGTTTGGGGTTAGTAACATTTGGCTATCAGCCTGCTGCAACAATAATGTAGGGCTTGATCCAGATCCCATTAAATCAATGTGAAAAACCATTTACTCCAATAAGAATCAGATTGCCTGTTTTGTTTGTATTTTGGTAATTTTTTTATGAGTAGTAATAAAGTATTGTCTTTTATAATGCTAACATATATACTATATATAATTACTGTGACTTGCAAATTATAATGTAAACAATTATTCTGAAGATCAGATAGTTTTCAGGAGTGCTGACAAATACAAAATCTATTTTGCATTTGTTGCGCAGAAACAATTCTTGTTAATAATGATTAACAGAGAGAATTCACATAAGTACTTTACAGTTACATATATGAGGATGAACCTGGAATACTTTACTAATAAAAGACTGAACTGATGCAGAATTTTGCCAATTTTGGGCACATAATCATTTAAGAAGAGAAGGGAATTCCAAGTTACTGCCCCACCTCCCTTGTAAAAAAGTGAGTAAGAACAAAACCCTTGCATTATACTTATGGGAATGTACACAGCAACAAAGTTTAGAACCCAAACCTGTAGGAAACCAGACTTCATCAGAACTTTTTCTTAGGAAAAGAGGTGGGGGAGAGTTAATCCATCCTCCAGAGTACCTGCTTAACAAAAATCCTAGGGGATAATTTGCAAAGTTGACTATTAATAAACCTTTTAAACAGCATACCACAGAATAAAAGGTGTTGAATGCTTTAAAGTCCAAATGAGTTTCAATGGGATTGAAGAGGTCAACTCTCTAGACAAGGAGCTGCAAGACTTCAGAAGTAGAAAAGTTCCAGGGTATTCCTCTTAAATAATGTAGATAATTTTAAAACATGTCTTTTCAGCTGGAAAATTACAGGCTCAACTGATTTTTCTGTGGAGGCCACAAATACCATTAAGTATGAATAAATACTGGGAAGCATCAAGGTGCAAGTCAGCTCCCAAGAAGAGACTTAATTAATTACTGAAATTGCTGTGACCATCAATGAAGCCTTCCTAAAGCCATACACTGCATCTGGCTAGGAGGGAATTCACCCTCAGAGATTCACCAAATAAGGAAACCCAGCCTCCAAGCTCTAAACAGCAGTCCAGAAGCAGAAAGCAACAGCAGAACAATATACCCTGAGTTGGGAGAAGAAATAATGTCTCAGGTAAGGGGCTCTCTTAGTGTGACCTGGCAGCTAGGGTTTGTTTCTTCCAGAAAATTGTGCCTAAATAAATAAATAAATACATCTGTTTTCCAGTCAGCATTGTGATTTTAATTTTAACTGAATGGGGAAAACTGAATAGGAAAAACTGTGCTTGGAATACAGTTTAAAGCCTCCAAACTAATTGTAAATCAATATCTGAAGTATGCAACTGCTTCTACACTTACTCAGATGCAATCAGTACTTCCCTACAATTGGTTTGGTTGCCCCTATTTCCCCTTTTTCTCACTGGTTCATGAATTTATGTCTCCATCAGGGCAAAGAGAAGTTTTGCTTGCCTTTTTATGGATAAGTTTCATTTCCAACACAGAACAATCAAGAACAATGTTTTTATTTTTTATTACAAGATCCAACACATGCTGAATACAAAAGCAGAAAATACTGAGATCCCTTCCAGTGAAAAGGCTTTCTCTCACCTGTCCCACAGCACTATCCAATGTTTATTATACTATTCAATTACCTAAAAGCAAATCAAGGTGCTGTATCTGCATCTTAACTTCACTGGTCCTGGGCTGCTGAACAAGACTCAGCCCTTCTACACACCCCAGACAAGGCAGGAAACTGTGCAGAAGCAACCTTGCTCAAAGTTTAGTCAGATTGGCCCTTCCCTTTTGGTTATCCCAGTCTTGGACATGTCTGTTTCAAAAGCACTCAGTTAAACTAACTCATTAGAGTTATCCCATGAGCAAGGTTAGATGTAAACATGTTTAACTTTCTTTTTCTCTGTTTTTAGTTTTTTTTTCAGTTCACAAGTAGACTGGCTGGACACACTGCTGGGTGCCTGCAGGAGAATAGGGTGAAGGAAGGAGCTAAAGTGCCTGATATGCCAGCAGTGCTTATACAAACACTCTCAGATGACCACATTCAAGCATCCAGTATACAGTGGGAAATAAAATTACTTCCAAATGTCTAAAGCTGCACAGAGACTGTCATGGGGAGGCATTCAGTGCATGCCTGAGAAAACACAACTGCAGATTTCAGCAGTTGGATCAAATCAGTCAAAAGCTGAAGTCGATCCCTGCTGGAGTCCGTACGGCCACAAACGCTCTGCTCGGACTTTGTCGTGCAAGGTAGTTAAAGTCAGTTCAGCTACTGCTGACTCAGTGCAGAAAAAGCCTAAACAAAGTGCTTATCATGGGCAATTATTATGTTTATTATCTCAAAAGAGGCTTGAGGCAACAGAGATCGTTCCGTTTTATAAGCAAAATGTTGGACAAATTCTTGACTAAGGGATGACATTTTTAAGAGGAATCACTTCATTTGCATGAAGACAGGCTGGTCCCAGAGAAACATCAGACTCTTTTGGTGGGGAGCTCACAAAGAGAACACACAGCAAACACGTTTCAGGCAGTGGAGGCAAGGCCTGGGCTTGGCACTGCTGAACACACACAAGTTCAGCAATGCAGGCATTGTCTTCAAAATTAAAACAAAACTAAACCTGCAATTAGCACATTTCTCAAAATGTAAGAGGTTGAAACCTTCTGAAAGCAAACATACCCTGACAGTGGAAATCCTGCACAACTTGCTGCTACTGGAAATTAAAGCAAATGTGATCAGGACATAATGAACTGCCTATAATATTTCTAAACTTAAGTTTAAAATAGCATGATTACAGAAAAAATGTAATATTATTCTACAGCCTATTTTGGCTCCCTTTATGGAATCCATAAATGTTAGATTTTGGTCTTTCCAAAAGCCAGACTTGGACTGCTATGATTTAGTAAAAATAATGCATTTTGGCTGTGAAGAAAATTCTCTCAGCTACTTCCTGTGTCATTATCAGTGAGACATAATTTCCACTCACAGCCCATTTGGAATCCTGTAGTAAATCTAGGGACAATTCACAAAAAACCACCCTGGCTGTCCAGTCAGCCAAAAACCTATGGCCCAAGAAACAAGCTGTGCAGGGTAAGGCTGCACTGTGCCAGCCAGGTTCTGAAATAACCATCTCTTGATGTTCCCAGCTCTGATCCCTGTGGAATGCCACCATGATCTAGCCACCAGCTGGACTCAGAATTGCCAGCCATTACTCTGTGAACTCAATAGTCACACCAGGTCATCATTTACCTTGTTATCCACCCGTTCAGCCTCATACTGAGTACTTCCCCAATTTGTCTATGGGTGCTATGTGAGATGGTGTCAGAAGTGTTGCTGAAACAAAAGTAAACAGCAGCTTCTCTTGTGCACCATGCCAATCATCTCATAGAAGGCAATGAGACTTAACCAATTCAATGGAATGGGGAAAACACATTAAATAAATAGCCCCTAACTCTGTCTGCTCTTCTCTGCACCCATCTATGCACCCATCTCTGCTTCCAAATCTTACAAGTTCCACTGTTCCAGTTTCACATATGCTCCAACACTCAGAGTCTAACCAGTAGAAGAGCAATGAACTGCAAAATAACTGGTTTGCCTTCCTTGTTTTGCAGGATTTAGCTCTTTTGAAGTCACACAAAATGCATATGGATGTCTTTTCTTATTATATCTGAGAGAAACACTTGCTGCTGCCCAAACACCCTCATTCTTTAAAGCCATACACATCAAAGTTCAGCAGCAACCTATCATTACACGCTGCCTTTTCCATAAAGCCATTCTACATTGCGGTTTGCAAAGTGGACTCCTGTAATCCCCTAAATGCATCCTTGCTGGCTAATATCACTCTGTTTTTAACTAAAAATAAAGATTTGTAATTAGCAAGAAAACTCAATTCCATAATTAAAAATCCTTGCATTCCAACAGGCCCAGCATTTCAAACTGAAGTGAAAACTACCCAGTGTTTGGGTGGAGTAGGAAGGTATTGCTGGAAAGCTGTACTCATAATATGCTGTTTGTACAGCAAAGCCATTCATTTGCTGAAATTCTGGGCCTCTAAGAAATTAAAAAAGAAGAATGGTAAGCAAAAAATCTGCAAAAATTTCAGGAACAAAGCATCTTGTTTCTTTTCTGCCACCATTACCTTTACCACAGTTCAGACAGCTAAGTCAGCAACTTCTGGTTCCAAGCTGACATGGAACAGACTTTGGCAGCCCTTGGGGCACCATGGCTGCTTTCTACACAGCATCAGGGAGGAAGGTTCTAAAGGAGCAGCCTAGTTTTCAAGTGTAATCCTGAAGATTATCACACACATGTACATGAGGAAGGGACAGGGATTTAGATGTGTCTCATGCCCAAGAGAGAGTTAAAGTTTTTTATTACTTACAGATACAGGAACAATAAGCAGTTTCCTCCTTTCAGTGTGTAAAAGGAACAATGTTAGTAAGTAACAAGTGAGTAGGGCTCAGCTCATTTCAATAAAGGTTTGGGATAAAAAAAGTCCTTAAGACTGAATATAAAAGCAAGACAATTAGCATTGCTCAGGAATTTTTCTACAATGTGGGTTTGTGGGGTTTTTGAGTTTGTTTTTTTTTTTTTGTTGGAAAGCATTTCATTACTGAAATACCAAGGACAGTCCTTTTATTAGCTACATAACTTGAAAACCTTTTCTTTCATTCTTGGGATGTTTGAAATCACCTATTTCAGTCAAAAACACCCACTGGGATTTGCTAGAGGGAACCTCACACCAATAAAAGCCTTGTAAAAAAATCCAAGTCAAGCTGCAGAAAAATGTTTTTATTGACCTGACCCAATTCCATCTTTTTCATAATTTCTGAGTCATGAGACCTTTTCAAGGTTGTCCCAACTCATCCAGGCTGGCAAGGGAAAACTCAGTTATTTAAGAGCAGCTTCCCCTCTAGCACAGGCTGGTGATTGTACAGTGCAACAAGGATGACTTCAAGTAGACTCATATTTACAGACCAATGTACTTTAAATCCCACTGGCAGAAGAACAGAGCTCAGTCAGGTGAAGAACATCCTCATTCCATTTTCAGAATGCTGAATAACTTCATTACATTTAAGAAAGAATTTTAAGCTAAATCCACTTTCTTTTTTTGCCTTGACTTAACAGTGGAAAATGGCAACATTAACTTTGTAAGAAAAATCCCTTGAAAGAAGAACTACAGGTATCTTTGCCACCTGGAGTCTCTGTGTTACGGTATGATGCACTGGATAAAATTACATATTTTTATTTTTATTTCCATTTCATTTTTAACTTGTCTTTGGTACTGTCCCAATTCTCGGTCCATACAAATGTTTAAAAAAAGAAGAAAAAAGAAAAGAAAAAGGTCAGCAAAGAACACATACTATCCACCCTGTCATTTAGATGCATAGCAGTGATAAATGGATACATACCAGCCATTACTTAGCTCTGCTGGAGGATTATGGTTTCTGGGACAGAGGAAATGAAAGGCTTTTCTGCAGGCTCTCCTGCTCCTAATCATTGGATATCGTTCCATACTTCAGGGAGGAAGCATTATGAACTTTGTCAGGCAAATAATCCATACTAAAAAGTTTGGAATGAATTAAAATTCAAGTAGGGATGCCTAGTTTAAAACAAACCAGCCGTCATCACCTCCAGCTACTGTTTGCTTTGAACATAATCTATTTAGTATTTCCCTTACTTCCTCCTTTCAAAACTACTTCATTATTTTTCAGATATTTTTAATTTTACCCTACTATTGTTTCTTTTATAGGAGCCCTTAAAAACCCAAGGAGGCAGCATCCAAGTTAAAATAACATTTTTTTCCAAAGCAAAGCACCCTGAATACTGTTGCAGCACTTAACTCCCAAAGCAGAGCTAGGACCTGAAATTAGGTTCATGTAAATGCATAAAATACAAAAGAGCAAATAAAGCATTTCTATAAAAGAATGGAAACCTGTGTGAAGTTGAGAGAGGCATCCATGTTTAAGGGATTCAACTCCAGCATTAGGCTCAAGATCACTTCTAGGGAACAATCCAGGGTATGAGGGCACTCTAGTGAAAACTTGGCCTTCACTGCACTCAGTAACCAGTATAAACAATTCATGGAACCCTGACATAGAGCTGGGCTCAAGCATGACCAAACACTGGGCTCTGAAGTGGAAATCACCAGCCTGAAGCCAGGAATCCTGCACAACACCTTTGACTCAGTTTAACAGAGGAAGTGTCTTAGTTTAGCCATCTCCAAACTTACCTGATAGTAAGTAAAACAAATATATGCTTTTTCCTTAGAGAGGAGGTTTCAAGAAAGAATTTGGCAGAAACCCAGCTGAAAACCAGCTTTTTTTCTACTTAAGTCTTCAGTGCTATTAAATTATAAACCTTTGAGGACAGAGCCAATGGCATCAAAAGACACTTATTAATGTCAGTGGGCTTTAATCCCATGTAAAGCATTATTGTGTTACATTTAGAGGCACTGAAATTTCATGATGAATCACACCAATTCCTTTTAAACAGGTTTCAGCACAGGGTTTGGTTTTTTTTTCTCTCTAATGCAGTGGATCATTAGAAGTGGTTATCTGTGGAACAAGAAATACATCTCAAATTGCATCTTTCACACAGCATTTAAGACTGGAATACAAATAACAAATAACAGCCCAATCACTTGTTTCAACCTTACAGTTCAGGACTTTCATAAAGGACATAAGAGGTCCACTGTAGGATCCTGTGGGCTCTACTTGAACAGGGAATTATTGCTGGCTTTGCATTAAAACAATTTACTGTGACTGAAACAGCAGTTTGGCATACAAACATAATGCAAGTCCCTTCACCAAATCTCTGCAATATTTTTCTAATTTCTCCCTGGGGAAGGTCAGAAAATGTTTTGCTTCGTTTAGATAAACTCCAGCTTATCACAAGCTCATCAGAATCTTAGGAGGTCTTATTTTTCCTCAAAAAGTACCCTCATTTCCTATCTTTTTAAGTTCCTACATATTTTCATTTTCTGAACCACAAAACCCTTCCACTCAAATTTTTCCATTCAAGCCCCAAATTCCTTCTTTGAAACCTTTTCCCTAAGAAAACCCCATATATTTGTGTTACTTCAGCATCTCACACATCTGAGTATTACACCAAGTAGACACCTTAACAATACAATCCCTCATTCAAGAACTGCTCGACAAAACTTTTAAAGTATTAAAAATTCTGAAGCAAGAAGTAAACCACAACAGCTTAAACAGACAATTATTTGACACTTTTTACTGTGAATTTAGAAGTATTAATCCAGTTCAGCAAAGTACTGAACATGTTGGAATACACTCTAGGTAACAATAAAGACCAATGCTTGTTATCATCAAAGGACAAAAGTGAGATCATTATCTTGGTTCTTCAAAGCCTGTAAGATATTTATGTTCAAGTCCTTTAAGAGGTGGCTTTATTGCCTGGGTCACTACTTACATTTTATTGTAAAGCAAGACTGGAACATCTCTGCAAATTAATGTGTTTTCTTCTACCTGGTACTGCAATTCAATTAATCAGTTAAGGATGTTATACTTCAGATTTAACAGAGCTTTTGAAACAAATATGATCTTTTAGCTCCTTCAGAACTTTTGAATCACCAAGAGCACCACCAGAACTACTAATATTTCTTTAAAAAAAGGCTGGAAATATTATGTTGCATTCAACATAAGCTAATTTGAAGAGCCAGCTCTGAGAAATCTGTAGCTGCTCCAGTTAATGCCAGCTAAAGATTTTGACTTTCACTCCCTTGGTCAGGAGCTGTTTTCCACATAGATACCTACCTACTGGACAGTTCCCAAAGGATTAGAAATAGTTGGCAGCCATCCACAAACTGCACAAGAGGTTTGTGACAATTTCCAGAATGCAGTGTCCTGTTGCTAGATTTATTTACACTAGTGAAGAAATGCAGTACTGCCAATGCCCTGCCTCACTAACCCCTCCTCCACTGGTGGTCCGGGCTAACACAGCCTCATGCAGCTACTGCCAACAATCTTTTCTGCAAATAAGCTTAAATATGTCATCACTATATTATTTTATATTATCACTAATCCTATCAGGTTGGTAGGCTTGGAATCACATTCATTAAAGGGTTATTATAATAAAAAAATTCTCAAATTTCACTGCAGGGCTTAAGTGACAATTTCAGCACATTAAAGATGCCCACCAGTGCTCAAGACAGAGCACTCTGAGGGAGGAGTGTCCCACAGTGGAGCTACAACACATGAGATTGACACAACTGATCTGCAGCAACACTGAGGCAAGGTATGAGCAAGGAGCCAGATCGCATCGTGCGTGCAGTGAGAGCGAGCTCTGTATCTCATCCCAGGCAGAACTGCCTCACCTGTGGGCTGCACCCAGACCTCCCAAATATTCAATGAACAGCCAGTACTCCAAAACAGCTTTGCACCAGCCTTCAAGTACAATGTGACTTCTGCCTTAAGGAGAGCAGTGATGGAAAAGTGCTGACACACCGACGAACATCTCCTTGGGAGAGGGCTTTCTGCCTGGCTCCTTTCAAAACTTCATGTGAGAGTTCAGGCTTTCAGTAATGTTGCAACATATACTACATGCATGTAATAAAACAAATTGATACTCAAAGACCACCCACAAGCAGCAGGCCTTTAGCACTGAGTTGATATCATCCTGTGAATTAATTCTTCTCTACTTCTATCCACCAGAGCCTGATTCAATGTTTAAAGTAAAATCCTTCAAGGCCTGTGCTCTCCTAACCTCTACCTGTTGTCATGAATCTTACTATTACACATGATAAAACAACAGACAGAACTGCATTAAGTGAGAAAAAGAGAAGACCAGACAAAAATATATAACTAAATATACAGAATTTGTGTGAAGAGTTAGAGTTGCACCAAGGTTAATGGAACAAAATTCTCACTGAGACTCTCCCACTCTTTACCACTGCCCTTCAGCACAGTCACCTGTGCACCAGTTTTTAAACAGTAAATGGTAGCAATTTTAAAAGCCACAGAATAAGATACACGTCTAAGTGTGATCCTCTGTGTTGTATCCCTGAAGAACTACCAAAACAGATGAACTGGGAGAATATAAAAGGAATATGGCTTTTTGCCTTTGGCAATGAAATAAACATGCATAAATCAGTATCAAAAGGGAAAAGCGCCCTTCATAAAGTTCCTCCTTTCCATGCCCATAACTGCACCCCTTTATATTGAAGAGAGCAAAATATTTTTGTAGTGATAAGTTTGACAAGAAAAGATAATAAGCATCTTATTGGAAACAGATGGTTCACACTGCTATGCTATAGATAAAGTTGTGTCAGCATTTCCATAAAAGGCCTCCCTGTTTGCAGCAGTTTCCAGCTGGCAGGCAACATTTCTACCTCAACGAGCAAGATAAAATCACAGGAGTAACCTGGAAAAACTGGGGGAAGAGTAATTCTTGAGCTAGCATTGGAAAAGAGAAAGGGGAGGTGTTTTGGGGGGCAGCCTGGGAGAGGGTGTGATGGTATCCCAGCAGATTCCTGACAGGAAGGAGTGGCTGTGCAGGGTCATACCCCAGCCGGCTCCCGCGGCTGTTCAGGCACTGCTGCAGTGACCTCACTGACACAGAGCCGCAAACCACAGCATCCCTGTCCTGTACAAGATGCACAAACACTGTGCCACCTATGCCCAGAGAGGCAGATACAATATATCTTTTTAAGAATAGCCCTCAGCCAAGGATAAGACCTGGTAGAAATCAAAAATAACACAGATAAGACGGCTATTTGGGTTAGTCCTAAAAAAAAATCCCAGTAAAAATCTCTGTCTAATGGATGAGCTAGCACAGATTTCATCACTGCTGAAACAAAACCCAAGTTAACAAGTCACACCCAGATACATTTTGGAAAATGTTAGTTCAGCTTTGTCCTTCCCAAAAGCATTGACTGCTTTGATCTAGAACTGATAATTACCTGGGATGATGTAAAGCATTTTTAGTAACTTTATCTATTGAAAATCATTGATTTTGAAGACATATGTTAAAAATAAATATAACAATGTGCCTCTTACTGTGTTCTACATCCAACACAGAATTTAATGTTATAGTTTATACCCCCTTAATTTAACAATTACAAAAACGTTTATTTAGCTTCAATACATTTGTATCAGGCTCCTCTTCGTACATTTACAATTCACATTGACTAGCTCTCTGTTCTCCTGCTAGGAACTTTGGAGTACTTGAATTTCGTCCTATATTTCAATCACAAACCTTTACTTGACAAGGAATTTGCTCACTGCTTGACAGGGGAATTTCTGACAGGATTTATTTGCGGTTGGTGGGCTGTTTTGGTTTTCTTACTGTTGTAGAAGGCACTGAAAATGAATAATAAACACTGTCAACATGACAGATTAAATTTGTATCAGATGCCATGAGCTATTGCAGTTACTCTCACATGTAAACCATGAAAACGTACAAAGTGCAACAAAGGCTGCACCCACCTAAAGCTAGGTAATAGCTTTATATGTAATTATATATAATGTAAATTACATACATGGGGGTTTTAATAGAGAAATTCCCCCAAGAGGCAATTCTCAGAAAATTGAAGACTATTGCTTTTTGGGTTTGGCTGGGGGTTTTTTGAAAAAATTTTGAGTGAATGACCGATTTAGCTGAGTATTGAGCTCTGTGACATTTCAGCAGGGATATAGCCTCCTCTGCAATTCTGAATCCCTAAATGTAAACACAAGACATTGATATAAATTTGCATTTGGTTCGAGGTGCGTGGAGGATCTTCCTTGTGGATGTACTGTAGGACAAACAGGGAGAAGCTTACTTTCAAGATCAGAAGCACCCCACTGTGCACACCTGATAAAATACTATTTTACATAGCAATCACTCTGATTTTGTTACAATACAATACTCACCAATTTAGAAATCTAGCAATTTAAAACCAGAACAGTGTAATTTGATGTTTTTCTGTTGGTTTTTTTTTTTTTCTTATCAGGACCAAATACCAGAATTCAGTCTTAGTTCTTGAAATATATTATGCCAAAACAGATTTCTTTTGGTACTACAAAGTATACCTTCATTTTTCTAAATTATCCAGTCATATTTTAGAAGATAGTTATTCAACAGTTATGCATCAACAAGGTTCTGGGATGCAAAATAGCCTTTCAGTGTACTAGAAGAACAATACGAGTTATATAATCCCAAATTCCACGTTTGGCTGTGGCATTTTAACAAAGTTATAAATACATTGTGTTCGAAGCAAACCTCACTCTGAGGCATTCCTTGGATATCAACACTTCAAGAATATAAACAGTCTTGTTGTTTCAGGGCCCCTTATACTTTTGATACTAAGCAGAACAGTGCAGTTTACACTCCATACAGTCTATAAATCAAATATAACAACTTACAAAAGCATGTAGCTCACAGGCTGCTTGTTGTAATTCATAGAATCTTGCCAACAAATCAGAAAGGTGACTGCTGAGTGAGATACAGTTGTGGCATTAATAAAGAACCAATGATAAATACGAAATGTCCATTCTAAGAAATAACCTTGGCTAGTTGCTGAGTGTCAGGCCATTGAAGCAGGCTGAAAGCCTTAGTATTCTTTAGGTTTGAGTACAAAACCCAAAAATAACTGCACTTGTTAGTTTCTATTGGATCATCAGGAAATACACAATCTTTAAATATAAAACAAGATATCATTTGATAATAATGGTTGCAAATGATCAAACTGAAATTATTATACCCAAAAAAATTCTTAGACACAGACATTTATTGATTTTATCATCTAACCTGTCAAATGAATTGAAAGCTTTGGTTTGGTACAGATCACCTCTGTATGCTCTCAGGTACATCTACAGAAACCACATTCTTCATTATGACTTTACATCACTTGGTAATTACATTTCAAGATCTGATTCAAACAATATTTCAACTTATGCTGCTAATCTAATATTTTCTTAACTATTATGTTAGTAGGCCAGTCACTGCTCATTTTTAAAGAAATAATATTAGATATGCATTTAGAGCTCAGCATACTGATTGGATTCTGAACATATTAAATTATTTCTCTCAAAAATAATTTAAATTTTGTATAATTTCTTAGTGTGTTTTCTTATTACCCATAATGTAATTTACTTGAGACTTGTGCCTCATTGCACTTGGTTTAGGAGCAATTCCAGGACTCTTACAACTGGAAAGGAAGTTATTTGTACTAGAACTGATCTCTGAGGCCTTTTCACAGGTCCAGGTAAATATCACTGAAGCCCAACCACTAAATTTCACTGTAAGAGGCAGTGCAACCTCCCAAGTTATGATGGGATTCATGATCCTTGGCCACCATTAGGGAATAACCACATTGTAGTCAGCCTTCAAAAAACCCCCAAACAATCACAGGACAAGATTTCTAGTCAATGTGAATATTGATATAACGTAAAAATTTCAAACTCTAAGTAACAGAAATCACTGTTGAGCTTTAGTGCTCATGCACTACAGAATAAAAAAGATTCTGTGCTGCTAGGAGAGTGTGGATACCAGACAAGACCCTTCAGTCTGCACCTCTGAGACCCCAAGACTTCCAGCATGCAAACAGACATGACATTAGACCACACCACACACACTAGACCCCACTGACATCATCCAGAAGCACAGATGGGAACCAAGTATCCACAGGAACCTCCCTGAGAGACCACATTCTCCAGCTAGATAGGTGAGGAGCCATCAAAAAACTAGAAGGTATCTTTAACAGTTCTGGAAGAAGTAGGATAATGAGGCACGCTACATTTTTCAATAGTGATGTAATCAATAAAAACACAGAAAAATGAGTTCGATGGTAAAATGGTGAGAGCGAATGAAATATGAGATAAAAGGGTCAGATAATGGATGGTCTAACAGTTACTTTGACCTCCAAATGCAAGAATCCAGTGAATAATCTTCAGAAACTTAAAGTGCAACAGAAATTTCTGGTTTATTCATACCCATATTTACATTTGGATAACATGATTTATTTTTACTCCAAACAATATCATTTGATAGGATCCTTTATTGGTGCTATGGAATAAGTAGTTCACTCAAATACTTAGGAAGAATTATTCTTTAAATACTGGAGAAAAGTTCTGGGATGAAACCCATGGCTTACAGATGATCATACTGCCTTTTTCATAGTAGTGAAATTCCTTTTTCAGCACTGACTGACCATTTATGTTTAAAAGTAGTAAATACACAAGGACCCTCAAACTTTTGTATTCACTGTGTATGTATATTTTTATCTATATTACCATCTATAGAACTGAGCAATGTTTGTTCCATGTTTGCCTTTTGAAACTCCAGTTCCAACCTGAAGTCACAATACATTGCACAGACACTAAGCAGTTATTCAAACTGCACGAGGTTCAGCCTTCACACATCTGTGTTATAATGCTCCTTTCAACAGGTGGGAACTTTCCCATTTCCACAAATAGGAAATTATTTTAGCTCGATGCCAAAGATGCCACCTCAGATACTAAAAGAGGGAAGCACAACTTCTCAATCACAATGGCCTGTGAGAAAATATGGTATGGGATTTGAAATCCAGGTGAGGTTTGGGGATGTTGAAAAGAGTCATTCCTGAGCATTTTCGTAACCAGTGATTTCTACAAATTTCTTAGCACACAGGGCAGCATGGGATACCCAACCTTAGTCTAATTTGCAGTGCCTAGCAAAGCAGCCCTAAGTGATAAATTCCATGTCCTGCTGAGTCAATTAGAGAGCAGCAGGGTTGTATTTAAGATCTGTGGAGGAGATTCTGCCTGCCCAGGCAGATGCAGTTTCTCCATGGACATCTCCAAACACACCTGCACTCTGCTCACAGGGTGAACTCGAGCCTGGGGCAGTTGCAGTGCAGATCCCAGAACAAGGCTGGACTGGCACAGAGCCAGCAGGATGCTGAGCCCCAGACTGCAGCGAGCCAGCAGCTCCTCTGGGAACTGTCTGGGTGCCCAGGCCAATGGAACAGTTAGGAGAATCAGCATACTAAGCTTTACAAAGTAACTAGTCTCTAATCACTAAATCAGACTGATTTACCTACTAGAGATGCTTACTGCCACTTTGATATGTACAAGCTTTCATATAGGTAAACTAGTTATTTTCAACAAAACTGACATTTTTTAGATTGTCAGCATATGCTCTGTAGGATGCCTTCATCTCAACAGGATGGGTCAATAAAACTGAAACACTGACATCTACTTTCATAAAATGAAGAAACGAAAACACTGACCTGTGGCCATGCAGAGCCACTGGGAATGTCAGATCTCACAAAACAGTCCAAAAGCAACTTGACAAGAATGAGAGGTAACCAATGACTTCTTCAATACCAAGCAAAGCATATTGTCCTCTGAAATCGATGCGACATTGCCCATGCTGCAATAACAGACAAGTTCCCTTCTAAATCAAACCCTGAAATCTGCTTTAATTATCCTTCAATGATTCTCTCATTCTTCATGAAATCTGTTCTAAAAGCTTTAAAACTGATTCTTCTAACAAAGCATTTCTGAAAAGTACCTAGATTTAAACTAGTTTAAACTACCATAATTGTGTTTGTTTAAGGTAAGATTAACTCAGTTAACATCTTTAGGCTTATATTCAATTACTGCAGATGTATTTCTTGGCTCTCAAATCCCAAGTGGCTCAAAAGCCACCTGTACAGTAATTCTTTCATTTTCCTTCAGTGGACAACTGGTAAACCTCTGATCAATACCTTCAAAAAGCACTTTCACACACATTTCCATCCTCACAGAAAGCTTGCCAAACTCAAGAGACAAAAGAGCTTCTGTGCCACATTTTATATCTATTTTTATGCCACAGGAGATCATTTTTCTAGGCTGAAAGTGGTGGTTTCCTGCCAGATCCACCCACACATACTGTAGCTTCTCATGGTGAATACTTCAAAATACCCAGAGGAGGAACTCTGGTTTAACACAAATCAAAGAACTTTATCTCTAAAAACCACTGATCAAAGTTTTGCAACCTAAAGTTCCAGTACACATCGATCTTCTGCATCAGCTCTTCACCTTAACACACGGGAAAGTTGCCCTTTGCAGGCCATTACTGATGCTCAGTCTTTGATTTTCTGTTTCAATTTTTAGTCCATTTTCTGTGCTCTCTCTGTAAGTTTAGGTTGCTTCAGTTGCCCCATCAATAAGTGCAATAAATACATCTGGAAAAATTCTACTACCATTAACAAATTATTTAGAGTAAAATTTAAGAAGTTGATTACAGCAAACAACTACTTTTTTTTNGGGGTGTGTGGGGGTGGGTGTGTGAAGGAGCTTGAAATATCATTTTGAAAAACACTTACCCCATGACATAAGCAACTATCATGTTACAGGAATCCCTCCACAGAAGTTACCCATAACTTAGGGTCAAAAAAGAGGCAGCACCTATCAGCTTTTTTTGTACAGCAAACAGGTGGTGAGGGCTTAAAATTTAAACGCATTCCTCAAATTTCCTCTGTCTACAGCACATGGCATATTTTAAATAATTTACTCAATTTATTTGCAATCTTCATGTCTGTCGTAAGCATAATGAATACATGCTGAGATATCCAACAACAACAAACCAATCATCACTTGCCAGAACAACTTCAAAGCTCTGAGACATGTAGTGAAAATCAAAACGATGCTGCAGGAATTTATTTTCCAGACTCTTCTATTTAGAGCTTACTAGCAGCTCTGCCTTTTAAGTGTTCTGTCTCATATGGTGAGGAGAAATGTGCCCTGCTGCTATTTACTTATCTTCTGGCACTGGCTGCTAATCACAGCCAGGCTGTGATTCTGTTATTTCATCCCTAGGACCCCAGTCAATCCTACTTCAGGGAACAGAAGACTCAACCCTATTGCACCCATTTCCATTGCTGGTTGGTCTGGAAACCTGAAGCAGCTGAATCAGATACACCCCTGCACTTAACAAGCACATTGTTCAGGATCTATTTTATCTGTTAGGAAATGGCCTCAACTGCTTTTAAAAAGTACTTTCAGACATCTGTCAATAATGGTAAACAGCATAAAGTAACATGAGATTTCTTCTTCTCTTTCTATTTTAAACTAAATCAAGAATTATCTCACATTTACAAAGAAATTATTAAAATATGGATTTGAGCCTAAACCACAATTTGTTAAAGACCCAAAATAATTTCTTTTGGAAAGACAAAATCTAAATTACTGACACAATGGATTATTGAACTGTTTTCCAAAAGATGCATACATGGCAGAGTATAAAAGGGTGCAGAATCTCTTCTACAAACTTGTTCACTTGAAGTAGCACCTTACAACAAGGTAACAATGTACCTTGCTGTCCTCAGGTGAAGGTTCTGTTCAGACTTCAAGGAATGTGAGCCAGTTTTCCTTTTTCTTTCCATGAATTTAAATCCCTCACAAAATTTTTCTTCATGACTTATGTATTACATTATTTTATAATATCCTGCTCTGTGCAGGATAGCATATATATTAAATGGAAAACAGACATGATCACTCTGGGATTTCATTCATTCTGAATTTTTTATGGATTTATATGCATGAAATTTCCTTCTGTCTTTCAAATAGGCCAGTCTGGAAATGTACCAGATTCAGCTTACTTCATTTAACAGACATTTAGTGCATGTTCTGACCAGTTAAAAAAAGGGACACTATAATAACATAGGAGGCCAGGACCAAATCAGGATACTAGGGCTGTATTTTTTTAAAAATTCAAACTAATTTGAGAGAAGGCATCAGTATATTTGTATTAGGAATATACTATATTATATTATTCTTTTATCCTATCTATTTTTTATTTATCCAAGTGTAGCAATACAAAGAGGCATCAAAGATAACTTCCCAACAGGAAAGACAATAAAAGTGGATTTGGGGGGATTACTGGAAAAGACTTTTTCCTGTGTTTGGATGGTGTTGCTATCATGGCCACCAATTTCTAGCAATACTCAATCCAAATGCATTTCTTCATATAATCAAGCAAATATCTTTCCAATCACTTTTCCATTGCAACTTTTACAGTCTTATACATGTGTCTACCAAACTCAAATTCACAAAATCATTCATATAGCTCTGTCAGCTACAAGCAAATACAAGTGTTTGCTTATCAAACTCAGAGCATATTAAATATACACACTAAATTACATATAAAATAATAAAAATGCATTTAAACCAAATTATTTAAATAATTCCTTAAATATGTTTCCAAATGGATTTAATGTATCCATTATTAACATACAGAGGTCCCCTAAGATAACTACAGCTGTGTATGAAGTGCATAAAATGCAAATGCAGCTGTGTGTCTTGGCTGAAACCAGGTGTCCTGACATGCCAAAGCTGGGCCCTGACCAGATGACCAGAGAGCCCACTTCTCAGTCAGCCCCTGACCCTTCTTTCCAAAAAAACCCAGGGCTTAAAAGCAAACAAACCAGCCAGGATTGTGGAAATGCCCCCTTTTTCCAACACAGAACTGAGGTGTATTCAGGAGATGCACCTCAGCCCCTCACATTAAAGTAAGATAGAGGAAAAGGCAATGTGTTGTTGCAGATTTAAAATGCTCTGCAGTTCACTGCACTCCCAACATTTTTCAGGGCCCACATATTAAAAACTGCTGAAAAGCCATTATCCCAGGGATCAGCTGCTCTTAGCAAATATCTGTGGGTTTCCTTTCCTGCAGTCACTG
This sequence comes from Peucedramus taeniatus, assembly GCA_013400575.1. Taxonomy (NCBI): domain Eukaryota; kingdom Metazoa; phylum Chordata; class Aves; order Passeriformes; family Fringillidae; genus Peucedramus; species Peucedramus taeniatus. Next base: position 320,486 of record WBNO01018370.1, read on the forward strand.
CACCCCGGCCCCCTGCAGCTCCCTTAGATTTTGTACTTGGAGAACTAGATAAATATGAAAGAGTGATAAGGGAAAATTCCTGACAGTGATAATTACTAACCCAAGCATGGGAAAAAAAAAAATCTACATTTCATGTGTCTTTATGACTGATTGCATCCTACCATACTACAAAAGAACTAAGGCACATTTTCCAGTATTTCAGTACATATGGGAAACTGAGATATAGCCAGGAAGGCCATTTCAAACGGAAATAGCTTCAGTCTTCCAGAGTTCAGAAAACTATTCCATTTTTTAAAAATATCTCCCAAGTCCCAAGGCAGATTAAATCCAGAAAATGTGGAATACAAATCAGTCTGAAAGCCCAGGTTAGCTTGATGAGATTAATTTTCAGCCTTTGGCCAGAGTTTATTTCCCTTCCCATTTACACTCAACAAATCACTGCTTGTGCATTTTTTCCTCTTTATTTCAGGCTATCACCCTGGCTTGCTCAAAATAAAGAAAAAACCTGGTCTAGGCAACAGCACCTGAAATGGTGCCATTCATGGCAAGAGAAAATCATAATCCAGCAGAGATGCACCACTGGGCTGAGCCCTAAGTCAGCTGCCTGCTTGGCACTGATTCTTTTTTAGTCTCAAACAAATCACCAAAGGGGAGTTTATGGGGAATGTAGTTCATGGCCAGCAGGCAGTACCAACTGGGTGGTGAGAGGACACCATTTTCGTGGCATGGCATAAACCAACATCTACTTTATAAAGCAAATAAAACATCATAGTAAATGCACAAAAATTCCAGAGGGCTGTAGGAATGCTAGAGTATGAACACCCCAGCAGCTCCAACAAGCCTTTAATGAAGTACACTCAGTGTTTGCTCAGTGTGGTGCACGTTCACCATACAGTGCTTCCCAGTGTGTCTGGGAAACGCAAAGCAGAGACTTGTGGAGCATTTTCCTTTCAGTAAAGCAAAGCCCCCCAGTTTCCTGCCTGTTAAATTTCAACTGCTTCAGGTTTTCAATTTCTAAAAATTTTCTTCATATGTAAAATGCCTGCCTTTTTTGACACGTGGCACTCACTGACACAGAATGATAGAGGCTACTAGCCACAGAGCTCACTTACAACAATGGGTCCATGGTGCAAAATTCCCACAAAAGGCCCCTTGCAAACACACTAGGTCTTTATGAAGAGCATTTTCCTATACAAGCAATTCTTCTCCCTCTCATTTTTTTGGCTTATAACAAGATTGATATAGATATAGATAACCAATGTAGAATTTATGCATAGCTTGCACTAAGGCACAAATCAATGTATTGGTAGCAATGATAACAAAAGGGGATGGATCACACAGCTGTAATAACTGTGTCTCTTTATACTGGTTTAGAGACCACTGCACAGTTTCTCCTCTGATGACACATTATTTCACATTAATGAACCAGAAGAGCATTCAAGAAGCCAAACACCACCAACCACAGCATTCAACCCTTGAGGTGAAAACTTCCAAGCCCTTTGAGGCAAACCAGTATCAAACCCCTTCTTGTCTGTGGATTTAATTGTTACCTAAAGGATGGCAGGCTTTATCAATTACTCTCAGAAATCATTGCTCCAATGCTTACTTACAGGAGCCTCACACCTGAGAATAATTTCCTAGAGCATCTCTTTCTTTCTCACATACACAAAAATTAAGGTACAGGGCAGTCCAAAATATCTTTTTCAGAGAGTATTTCAGACTGGTTATTTTTAAACTCTTGAACCTCATTTCTTAGCTGTCATTTACCTCTGAAGTCAGGTCAGCATTGCCTTTTCTTATAGATAGTGAACAGCTTCAGAAATTTCTAAAAACAATGGTACACAAAAGCATTTAGAAACTTTACACCATGTTGTATGGTGTAACACCAAGTTTTAGTTTGGTTAGATATTTCCAGGTATATCAAATACTTGCATCATATGTTCTAATTCCTTCCTATTTTGAGTAAATATATATATCTGCATAATTCAAAATGACAAAAAATGTGTAAATTAAAGATAAAAAGCAAAAGTTTTAAAATCTTCATTTAAAATAAAGTTTAATTTACAGAGAGACAATAAAATAAATTCTATACACTGACTAGTCTAACATACATGGTTTTTACCATGATGCAGGAAGGCATCTATTTCTCTGCTGGTCATGAGTAGAACATATTTATCATAACAGTAATAATAAAGATTATTATAAACATAGTTATTATTCCATTATTAAATTGCATTTTAATGTGAATTCTACCCATTTCCTCCTTACATATCATCCAAATAAAATCACATCTGTCAGTACCAAGGAGTAAGATACAGTGGATACATTACTGTATCACCTCTCATGATTTGATGATGAGACTGAAGATACACAATGCTTTTCTTAAAACTCTAGGTTCTGGGTCCTATTATTTATGAGGGTTTAATCTTTCATGAAAATAAAGAGAATTTTAGTCCCAAGCGTGCAAAGGAAATCTTTAAAACACAAAGTAACTAAAAAAAAAAAAGAAAAAAGCATGGAGGGACACCTAAAAACCTGAACCAGTGGTGAAGACAACTAAAAGTTAATCTTACTTAAATATTTTTTACTATGACTCATGATTTAATAAGGTTTTGCATTGGAAATACTAACAGATTTCTGTTCCAGCAATTCCTTTAGAAGTGTGTAGTCAGGACTGCATCCCTTTTCTTACCAAATCACAGCATGTTCTGTCCCTTGTATTTCAGTTCCATTCATTCCCTAAAATATTCCTTCACCATCCCCTAAAATTCTCTCTTGTCCTTCCAGAAAGGAAAGAAACACCCCAAGCCCTGGCACTCCCTCTCTATCTGGGCTTCCAGGTTTCAAAACAGTCCTGCCTTATTCATGTTCCTTACCTGGTATGATTGCAGATGGTTGGAAAAGAATAAATATAGACTAAGATAACTATTACAATGAAAAAAAACTTTATAAATACAAATCTGGTTTCTTAGAATGAGAGCAAAACAGCTGTTTTAGTTTTTCCTTTGTTGGACTTTTTTTCACTGTGGAAGAGCCAGCATTAGAAAGTGCACTGTAAAATCCCAATGGAGACAAGGTCAACCACCACTGGAGTAACTCTATCTCACACAGTTACCTTACAGCAAAATCCAGGCTGCTTTTCCACATTGGCATGAGTAAATGCACATAATAATCTAGTGGTGAAAACACATCTTCTTGGCACTGAGGACAAAGCTATCTTTTTGTTCACTTTGGCACAAAATCAGTTTTCAAATGTATTCCATCTGATAGTATTGAAACACTTCACAGATTCATTTAGAATGCACAAACTCTCATTTTGGTGGCTGATATGAATCCAGAAGCACCTTTTGTGTTGATTATCAATATATGTGATGTTTAATTATTTAATTATCAATGTACCTGCTAACCACTAAAGCACTGCAGTTTTAGGCACCTGAAGCTAAATGGACAGAAGACATCTATAAAATAAGCCTCAGTACCACACAGGTTTATTCCTGATTTTTCTGTTTTAGACACACAGAATCAGAGAAGAATATCAATCTACAAATCAATAAATTAAGGGAAAATAGAAGTGGAATTCTTCCCAGATAAGCATACGTTTGCACATTTTACCTTAAAGCCAGTGGGGTTCCACCCCAAGCTGTATTCCAGAAAAAGGTCATTTCAATTCTACAAATGTCAGGCAAAATTATAGACAGGTTCTGCTAAGGTAACATTAAGATGTTTCTGAATTATAAATTGTCCTTTGTCAAAACTGTACCCTTAGCTTTGTAATTCCTAACACTCAGGAAGGCTCTTCTTTCATTTATTTGTCTCAGCCTTCTACAAATGAGTCCTTTGCTATGTTCCCACAGCTGCAACCCAACCCACTGACACCTTTTGTGCAAGAAAAAAATGCAAGAAGCAAACAGTAGCCAAACCCTTCCATACCTGATGATGGTGGTAAGAGACACCCAGTACCCAGCCCCTGCACAGAACACTGCAGTTACCTGACTGCATGTGTGAACAAGCCCCAGGGAACACCAGACACACTGGCCTGCTCTGCTGCTGTCACACTCAAACACAGATTTCATACATTTCACAGAGCAGTCAGTGCAAGAGCTGCACACATCTGTCTGCTCATCTTCCCTGCACACAAACAGAAAACATCCTCCCATTTTGGCTACATCTAATCTATTGTTTATGAGAGGCTGCAGTCTTTTACACAAAAAAATACAAGCTTAATGATGTCATCTCTGGCAACAAATGTACTGTTCAGTCATAATTTAGACTTTTAGCAGCTAACTTTTCAAAGAATTAAAGATCTTAATGAGCGACACAGCATTATCTGTATTTTAGTTTCATGGCATTAACCTCATCTACTATTATCAACATCAGAATGTTCCTTCTTTTTGTTTAGTTCTATCTTTCCATTTCAAAATGCTTTATTAGTAACCAAGTTTTAATTAACTGCACATGCATTTCCCCAGTTTTCAAGAAAAGCCTAACATCAGCAATGTAAATATCAGACACATCTAATCATTTTCCAACTCCTACCTTTGCTCCTACGTCCTCCTCCCACAAACCATCTGCAGAGACACACAAGACAACATAAAGCAAGCCATAGCTAATAAATCCCCATTTAGTCAGCATCAGAGCATCAGGCATTCATCATATGCATTGATCCAAAAACACTGAAGGGGACACTGGTTTCCTGCATTATCAAGCAGTTTGAACTTAGTTTACCTTCCCACCTTGTAGAAAACAACTCAATTATAAATAAAATGGAGCTCAGGTATTTTGCTGTAAAATCGTTTCCAGGTCATAAGAACAGAAAAAGCTTAATGATGAGTCTTGGCCTGCTGCCTGTCGTATGTTTAGTGTCAGGTTCTGGCAGGTCTGCACTACTCACAATCAATCTTCCTCAAACTGAAATCCTGACATATCAGATATTTATTTATGATATTTACATAAGGGAAAGCTAGTGGGTTTACTTTCTGCTTGACATACATCCTCCCACAGCTGAGCTCTGGATTCCTGAGCCCTCATTCCTGCTCCTGCTCTAGATTCCCTTACTTAGCTCTCCTGATGCATCCTTGACTTCCCTCAACGTCTGTCACTGAGAACCTTGCTAGGGCTGCCTTTCTCATGACCTTCTGTGCAACTTCCAGTTGGTTCCCCGTGACCCTCTCGATACAGACTTAGCACAGGTGACTATTAAAGTGTGTGCTGGTTTTACTCTAATTGCATCATCACTATCAGTTATCCAATTTTACACTCAGATCAAAAGTACAGGTAAAATATGTTTCAGTCAAAAAAATTCTTGGCATTTGATAAGATTCAAAATATTGCCTTACATGAATTAGTAATTTAAATGTGACTATGAATTACCCTCCAAAAAACAACTGCAAGTTTGTACTAGACAAAAATAACGTTTGAATATTACTTCAAGTGCAAAGTAGGTACAAATAGCTATTTAAACAGTGCAGAAGAAAAACTGCCACAGGCACACATTCATCAATATATTTGGCTTGATTCAGTTGCTTAAATATGGGTCCTCTAGTGATATTTTGGATACCAAGGTGTGGACAGCCTCTAAGTAGGCCTAGTAGATAACAAAAATCATTTTCGAAGTGTGTGTGCATCCAGCAGGCTGGCACGTGGCTTCACCGGCAGGTTGGGTCATGCTGGGATGTTCAAGATTGTAGCTGGCACTGGTTTGCAAAGTTTCATGCTACTTTTGAATAACCTACACACAGGGCTGGGAGGTTTTTAATATTTGTAGAATACCTTGTGTTTTGGTTTGACTCAACTCCAGTTTCAGCTTGCACATGTCTGGCTTTGCAAAAACCTGATGTTTGAATTCAAATACAATCATTAGGTAATCTTCCAGTTGCAAAATTATTTAGAGCCTTAAACCATAATTTGTTTTACTTGTATTATGAGCTTGAAAATAATTTACCAGATACTTATTTTGCATAATTAACATAAAACATTTGCTGTAAATTTTAATGAAATTGGAAATATTTTGCTGGTATGTGGTGCCTTCCCGAGAAAAGGCAGAGTATCTTGGCTAATTCTGAAGTCCTTAAAACATTTGATGCAGCATGACAAATAATGGAATCAGGGATACAATTTGCACACACCCTGCCTAAAAACTACTAATGCTAATTATTCTCAGATCACTCTTTTGAAATTTATTTTTTTCTGATGATTTCTTGTTCTGTTCATTGAATGAATTCAGAAAAGACAGACTTTGTGAAGTGTCCTGTACAATCTCCTCCTAAGACCAGGATCCTGTACTTGTATTGAAAAAATTCTGTACCATGCATCTATTATGTATACATTCTAAAGTATTTCAAATGTACAGATGTGACTTGAGCATGCTAAATTTTTAGTTATGATTAATACTAAAGAAAATTATTCAATAAATTTATAATATAAGGGGGTCTTTTTCCATTGTACCATGAAACAGCAATCTGAAGATGACATTTAATTTACGTAAAATATTTTGAAACTTAATTATTTCCATCAAAGGATATTAAATACTTTGAAGTTTTAAAAAAAAACACCCCTAGGTTATATAATATTACTTTGTTCCTATATTATAGCTGAGGAATGTGTAGTATTTGAAAATATTTGTCCCTTGTTTGTGGTTGTTCAGCTGGAAAGACTTCTTTTATTGTTGTTTTCTAATGAAATGATGCACAACCACCACTCGACCTGAAGTAAAAAGGGCAAATAAATTGCTTCTTTCAAAAATTCAGGCCTACATGTCTCCCAATTTAGAACACTGAAATCTTTACCTCTCCAAAATAGTAGGCCCATTCACCCTGAGATACTGTGAGGACAGCTACTCATCAAGTACATTCCTTCCTCCTTTTTTTTTTTTTGGCAGGCCAACTAGAGGTCACTTTGCAGAAATTTGACCTTAGTCTGCACTAAGCTGGAAATATAAATTCAATTTCTTTTTAGCTAGAGTCTATTTAACACCTGATTTGTCTAAATTAATAGCTTTTATAAAATTTGAAAGCATTTTCAATATCAGACTGAAAATTATTGCTTTGCTCAATTTACTTGCTTCTCCATAATAATAATCATGATGATTTTGGTGTTAATGTTATGATGGGAGTTGGACTCCACAGTCCTGGCAGGTCTTGTCTAACACAAAATATTCTATGATTCTGTAATCATTTCACCATTGCTTAATCACACATTGTGAGAAATCGTGTAGTTCTGTTTCCTGGGAAGAAATTTGTTCCCAGAATTTTACAGGAGCAATATTGTATTTTATCTGCCTCTCTGGTCATGTCTTAAAAGTAGTCAAGAGGAATGCACCTAATTTTGAAGGACAAGAAGTTAAATTTGCTGAGCATATTTTGCTAATTTTTAAGTATTTTAGAGATTTTTTTTAATTGAGGTATCTCTTATTTAGAAATACAGCTACATCATATGCAACATTAACAACACTGGTATTGAAAGTGGTACATTCAATCACCTACCTTTCATCCACTGGAAAAAAAGAAAAATTTGGGTTTTTTCTGAGATGCTCCACAAGTATCTGGGGTTTTTTTTTTCAGTTTTACTAGAAAGTGATTAACCCCTGCTCTTCACAGCCAAAAGTCTCTGTAATACACTGCATGTCCTAATTTGTCACCCTGAATAAAGTACATTTTGATCCTGACAGGAGACAACAGCCAAGCAAAGGTGCTGCTTCAGTCTGATTTCATCTCACGAGCGATTATCAAACGCAAATAAAGCTGTCCAGTTCCCATGGTTTTGGTACCTTTCCTTACAGGAATACTTCTGCAAGGACATTCCATCCTCTGGTGTGGTTGTTTCAAATGAAAAAAATGGCTTCTGGCTGCCTCAAAGGTGCTGAAGTTGACTCTAGGTGGAAATCCCTATTTTCATACACAGACACTCCCCAGGTGGGTTTTTAGACTTTCTAGGTGCACTTTTTTAATAGATTTTACTCTCAAACACTACATAGTAACTGCTGCTTGTTTTTTCTACTCTATAAACTTTATCATTAGTCCCCTCCATAACTAAGAGAAATAGGATTTCTCCACATTAAACATTTGTCACGTGAAAAGAGAATCAACTGCTACACACAGTTACTTATGCCACTTTCATCATAACCAAAGAGCCCTCACAATGGGATAGCACAACTTTTGCTGTTGTTGTTTTAATTAGGCATTTATGTTGGCCCTCCAGAAATACAAGTGAGAACCTGCAGGGTTTTTTCCATACACTGGAGTGACAAACATACTTACAAAGTCAGAAATTTTTCCAAATGAAGAGCTACACTTTTAACTAATTTATAAATATATAGAAAGTTATTTATTTAAAAGGCCTTGCCACCCACAGGAGAGATACTTGTTAACGCAGTACAAGGGCTTCATCTCAGGTACCTCAGAGAGCAATACCTGGATCACAGGGAAAGAAACAGCTGCAGTGTAATACATGGAAAGGCAATTATGGAAACCAATGAGATGCCAAGTTACTAAGCACTATCAAATAAATTCTCCTGCCAACTATAGGAGAGAGCTTAAACCCATAGTTGTAAAAATAAACACCCCAGCCCACAAAGATTAACAGTGTTTCCTGCCTTTCTGCACTGGCTACAAAATATTTTTATTGCGCTTCTGTCAGGATCTAATGGAAGTATAGAAAATGCTTGTCAGAACGGAATTTTAGAAAGCTGATGTCAGTGTCATATTTCATACTTCCATTTTCCCAAACTATGTTTATCAACTGGGGGGAAAAAGGAGGGAAGAGAGTTATTATTTAGAGAAACAAAGAAACATATCTCATCCCATTATAATTAGTCAATTAAGTACAAAAGCATGTCAAGACATTAATTCTCTTTTTTTATGTATTTTTTTGATTATTTTTGTTCTGGAACACAAGGCATATTATTAACCAATACACAATATTAAACAGTAACTTACATTCAGCCATATTTCTTACTAAGTTCTGGGACAATTCCAGACAACACAGAGTAACACAAAAATTGAAGATCTTAAAAAATACCAGAAAACCCCTAAGTTTTAATTGAAGTCTGTGTTAATTTAGCAAAGGCTGAAAGAAAGGTATACTTGTTTCCTCCAGTTCTGCCCAACAATCCAGTGCTGCCATGTGATGCTGCAAAGAAAGGAACCAGTGAAACAACGTCTCCTCTCAACATGGGGCTCAACTCTGCCCCCACTTGAGTTTCACAGCTTGTGAATTCTTTGGCTCCATGTCCATTTTTCTTGTTTACATAATTTTTGAATCAAGTCAGCAAGACTGAAAACATCCATGGTAGTGCTCTAGCAAGGACAGAGATCTTCCCAGCTCTAGGGACAGCAGTTGCAGATGTAGTGGAAGAGATGGGGGTGCCCATCTCACTGTATTGACAACTACTTACACAGGCACATCAGTTAAGAAATTCTCCTATGGTAGAAAGCCTGACTTCTAAGTACATTTTTGTCTAGTAATTCAATTTTCTGACTTAAAAAAGCTTTATTTTTTAGAACAAGTTAAATTTGTTTTGTACTATTTTCTGTCCCTTTTTTGGAAATACAGTTTGACCAGAAGCGAAAGAAATTTTAAAGCATAAATTATTCCTAAAAATTTCCATAAAATTGGGGGAAAAAAAAGAAATAATATCCCACTATGTCCACATTCACAATGTCTTGCTTTTCTTTTTAAGGGATACACACTTTTTAAGGGATATTCATTCATCAACATAGTCAATGTTTTTCTTACTTTTGCCCCACAAATGCATACACAGATTTGTTTACACACACTTCAGCATTTGCCCCAGTCTATCAAGAAGAGCTCTGTAGCAATCAGGACATTTCTATATTTGCAGGAGATTACATGATCTCAAGAACTTCAAATGTTTACTTATCTGGATATTAATCTTATCAGTTGCTTTTCTTCCTGACTTGACATACAGAAAAGAACAACATGGGCATAATTTGCCTAATTTTATTCATTTCAGTGGGCCACCAACTTGATGATATCCCAATGCTTTATTTAAATGACAAAACATTTCAGTCAGGAGAAGACAAACAAGCCTTCTATGATTACATTTAGGTAATACTGTTAGTAGTTTCACTAATATCACAGAATCTAAGGCAACACTTGCAGTCCTAGCAAGGACTTACCATCTCCCGAGGGATCAGGCAAAAAGATCTGCTCCTCTTTCAAGACATTTACAATGGTACCAATGAAAATACTGATGTATTTACTTCTGAGTTGAAATTAACACACCAAAACCTGTCTTTTTCCTTCCTGTGCAACATCACATGATACCTGAAATGGCATCCACTGATCACTCAATACAAGGCCATACCAGGGCCCAACTTCTCACCCAGGGGGGAAGAAAAGCTATTTTTCATGTTCTCTAATTAGGAAAAAGAACTGTGAATCTCAGTAACAACATCACAACAATTGAATGAGGCCCTAATCCAAACCTTAATTCATGCTTTTCAGGGCTATGTTGGATGAGAACCCAAAAAGTAGCCAACAACAGCTTGTTACATTTTCAGTTGTTTTTCCAGTTTAGAAGTGTGTGTGCATTGTGGGAGTTTCTCCTAACCCCAAATTACAGCCTGGAGGTTAGGAAATATTTCCAAATTTATGCATGCCCTTTACATGCAAGGTAAGCTTAGTAAGGATAAGCATTTCATTGCCTGACTGCTAACTATGATCAGTATTAGCTATATACACCACAACAGGAACTCCTCAGTCATTAACACATTACAATTCTACAGACAATGGGGTAAAACACAGAACAGGGGGCACACCTGGTCTCTGGATAATCTTGGAAACCTTTAGCTTGTGTAAATTATTCCACTGAAGTAATGGTAGCACTGTAATTTACACCAGATGAAGACCTATTCCAAGATCTGCCTCTTCCAAACAGAAATGTCAAAAGAGTAAGTCAAATGATCTGACTTGACAGTGCATTTTTTTCATGCATTAGTAACCTAAGTATGAAATTGCAATAGAAGGAAAAATATACTGCAAAATTATTTGGTGTTGAAAACCAACCCCAGAGGATCCACTGCAGATGTGACCTTGGTTCAGCACTGCTCAAACAAGCCTTTCAGAGACATCCTGGGTGGGACTTGGCTGCCAACACAGCACCTTAAAACCCAGAAAACCCAGAATGAGTTTTCCTTGGGGGATAAGGGTTTTTAGTTTTTAGTGTGGGGTTTTTTTAGTGGGATTGGAGTTGGGGTTTTTTGAGGCCATCAGGTCCAGAGACAACTGCTGTCCCATGGAAGCATCTTGTTCCAATCTCCCTGACTAATGTGTACTGAGGATCCCATTTGTATATCTCCATCTACCCAAGCATGGCAGTAGCCAACAATCCTTGGTTTACTGCCAAAAATAATGTTACTGTATTTTCTTTTAGTGAAGTCAGAAGAACAGTCATCTGAAAAGAACCACGGAGACAGAACCAGGACTGAAATTAGATATCACACCAGCCTTTCCCCAGAATTAATAATCTATCATTAATGCCAAATTATAACTTTATGTTACCACAATTCAAGTATGGCCTTTGACAGAAGTTTAATTCCTGGAAAATTTCTATCAAGCAACAGTGGCTAAGAATATAAGTTCTAAACAAGTTTGTCTGAAGAAACCAAGAAAATCTTAAACTGACAGTTTAAGATCATGAAAGTTAAACACAGTCTATTCCCTTGTCCACTGGAGAAATGAATGAAAGCAGACCCCTCCATTAATTGGATTTTTAATCATAGTTATGCTCGGATAAGATTTTGCACTTGAAATCTGAGACTTGGAGCACGCAGGGAAATGTCTGCAGCATGCATCAATGACCTTTTGCAACTGAGTTCTGGTATTGAAACAGGACTTTTCAAATGTCCCAGCATGTTCAGTTCTAGGGGCTTGGTCCAGATCCAAAACTCTGGGCTTGTTTAATAAGGAGATTCCAGGCAGCCCACAGCTGACCCTGGGCAGCCACACTGGAGCTCCAGTTTGCTGACGTGGACAAGTTCTGTGCTGGGGACTGAGTAGGTCCAGATGCTCCTTCTCTCTTCAGAAAGGAAATTATAGTCTATAGAAGAGGAGCTTGGCACAGCCAGCTTTCTAAACTAGGAAATTTCATGATATGTTGGAATATATTAAAATGGACATTTTTAACTCCAACAGAGACGTAGCTTGTCTCTGGAACAAATGTTTGATAGGAGCAGAGTTACAGGGCTAAGGGAATGCGAGGGGCTGGATGATTTCATTAGCCCTAAGCTAAGGCAGTTGGCAAATGTGGGTATGGCTTACTGCTTTTTTTCCTTTTTTGTTATGAATTGTATGGATAATTGATGGCAGGTTGCCTAGAGCCTGGGATAGGCCTCCTTCATGGAAACTGAAGTAAATAAATGGTGACTTGCCCTTATTTCACTGGTTCTGTGTCAAATCCAGGAATCACAAAGATTGGCTTGCTATTTAAAGGTACCAGCCTAAAAGAAGGGAGCAGGCTCATCACACACAGTGGCAGCCTGGATGCCACCTCAGGATCAGTAACCACTCCTGGGTCTCAGCACTGACATCAGGCTCAACCTCTTCTGGTGAAAGGGAGAAATTTCCAAGCAATTTTCCAAAGACCACTGTTTACCAAGCCCTGAATTTACACTACATACTGCAGACCAGAGGAAAAACAAATAAAACCTGTGAAACAATAAAAAACGTGTGAACAAATAAAACCTGGGTGATGCATGGTAAAAAAAAAGTTCCACTCATCATTTTCTCAGCCTTTTTTTTTTCTTGTACAAATAAACCTGTAAATATTACATTCAAATAAAGTGTTTATCATCTCAGTTATACACAAAATCTGCACAGGCAGCTCTCCTTCAAACTATTTCAGTGAATAGTATTTTCACTACATGTAAAAGATCTAATGTTGGTAGTTCAGTGGCAAGCATATCAGAATCAAATTTCCACTTCAGAATCACCTTGGTTGTGAAAATAAAACTTCACTGTTCAAAATATTAACTTGAAATTAATCACTTTTCTTACTTTCACGCTGATCTAGAAAGGTAAACAATGAAAGTGTACATGTTTATTCTCTTTTTCCAATGTAGGAATCAACTCAGAATCATAACTAGGATCAGCACTCAAGCACTGGTTTTCTGTTTATTTATTTATATTTATATAAATATATAAATGGGAATCTAATATAATGGGAATCTATATATATTAAATAAACTAGTTCTCCCTTTTTACCTTCAAAATAATTCATCTACAACAAAAAACAAATTTGGAGTGAATGATACAGATGATGTGTTTCTTTCATGGCAGAGAAGTGAGGGAAGGCACAGCATGAGGGAAGGCATAACTAACCATGCATTTCCCATAACTGCTATGTAATTTCAACTTAACTGCACTGTAAGATCTATAAAGTCCCTCCATTAAGTAAATTTTCTGTTCGCACCTCATAGCTGTGGCTGGCTGGATTTATGTAACTCAGAACAGTTTGAGGTCAATATGGAAAAAGGCCTCATTGGCCACTGGCAAGCTGTCTCTGAAAAGAATACACTCCAAGGAGCCCAGTGATGAGGGCACAGAGACAGAAGAGCCAACTGGTAAGGTACAAAATCTGTGACTGCTTTATTCAGAACATAATTACCCTTGAGAATATCTCAAGGGCAATAAACTAAATCCCAGATGCACACCTGGTAATAAACACTGAAAGCACAGAATAGCACTGATGTCAATCATGCACCTAGTTACAGGAGCATCTTCTGTCAAACAGGACAGCACATAAAAAAAGTGTAACAGTCTTTTGGAAAACATCCTCCTGCAACTGAGCTACACAATTGAATATTCCTGCCATTTTAGTGTCAAGCCTGAGAGACCAAGAGAGCTCATAATACTGCCTCAGAAGTGCACTACCCAAGAGCCAGGCTATGCTTCACACAGGCTCCAGAACTGGCTTTACAAACGTACTGCCTTTCAATCAGGCCTCAAAAGCACCTGATGCCCTGGTACCATCTTCCCTAATATTAACTTCTTATGAATGCAGGTAACACCTTCAGCTGAGTGGGAAATTTTCCTACATAACAACTGATTAATTTCAGGTAATAGTTGAACTATTCACATGTTAGGAAAATAGAGAATTCAAATGCCCAACGACTCAGAGAATATTCCTTAAACAGAAATGCAAAGTCAGTTTTGGATCAAAAAGAGCTGCAATATGTTTAAGTTTTTTGTGCTCTCTGTTCTGTTTCTTATGTAGACTGCATAACATATAGACTAGCCTGTTCAAGGCATCACCAAACTTTTCCTTTTTATTAGAAAAGGAATATTCATGCCCTCACCAAACAGTCCACGTTAGGGTCCATACTACTCACATTTCTTTCTGCAGAAAGTTTCTCTGCGTAAACACAGTCTAAAGCCCTGGTGCAACACATGCCATGAGCTTTAGTCACATATGATGTGCCAGAAATTTCACAGTCTACAAAAAACTGCATTTTGCAAGCGTGTTAGGCTCTTCCTTGTAGGGCTGTGAGTGTGCTAACACAGGTACTGGAAAACTCATTATGCACTTAGCTGGACTAAAAGGAGAACATTACCCTTCCAGCACTTTGTATGAAGACAATCTCATTTCCAAAACCAGATCTGTCTGGTTGCAGCCTCCTACAAGTTTCCCACAGGATGGGAATTAAAAAAAAAAAAATAACATAACAAAACAACCAACAAGAAAAGTAGTGTAAGCTAGAACAGAAAAAAAGGTATTTTGAGGAAATACTTTGTGTTCTTAAGTAGTACATCTATCATTAGGGATAATATTTAGATCTGCAATTTCTTGCAGCCTCAAATCTCCTACTGGGCTACAAAAATGAATAGCAGAGAATGGCACACACCTACCTCACCCTCAGGGTCAGGGGCTATGTTTAGTTCATTAAGACTTGAAAGAAACATTTTAGATGCCTGAAGATACTGCACTGCATTGCACAAAAATATAATTGCTGTAACTGCCTCTGTAATAACCTACAAGTTACACAGATTTTTTTTTCATATCTGTATTCCTGAAACATTGTCATTCTATTCCTAATCAAACTGAAGATAAGTTTTTCAGTGTGACAGAGGCTACTGTCAGCCAGAACCACCTGCATTTTTTTATTAAACTTGCCTTAACCAGGCTTTTCCTATACCATTTGTTGATGTCTTCTCAGAGCAAGGCAAGCAGTATAAGAAGCATTATTTTAACAGGACACACAAAGGGCAAGAGAAGCTTCTTCTGCATTAGCTCTGAAATCCCCTTGTCAAATCTTCATCTTCCTTATGCTAAATAACTCCAGGAGAAAAAAAAATAACTCCAGGAGAAAAAAAAAAAAAANNNNGAGAAAAAAAAAAAAAAAAACCAAAAACAAAAACCTATGCCCATCCCCCCCAAAAATCTAACAAACTTATATCACCCTGTAAAAAAAAATCTTGCCTCCTGAGACAAATACAAAAAGAACCAGGCCAAAGCAAGATCTAGCTTCAAACTTCACAGTTTGTTAGATATCAAAAGGGGTCATAATAATTAGCTATTTGTCTTGCCTGATTCTGACAAAATGTCCTAAAGCTCACTCTGCCATTCCAATAAATAGTTATAATTCAAGACAAAAGCAAAAGCCAGAGGATCAGTGCGCTGGTATTTACATCTCATTGTGAGCTGCATTCCATTGTATAAACAAGTTACTTAGAATTTTCTAAGTCATGCAAACTTCAAGGAGGAATTTCAGTCTCTCAGCCTCCGGAAGGGAGGAGATTTAAGGGGGAAAAAAAAAGAAAAAGAAAGAGAGAGAGAGAAAGTACATGCACACAAGAATAAGACTTATTTAGCTAAATTATGAAGAAATAAAATCCACTTTGGGGTAAAAAAAAAAAAATCTGATTTTTTGGTTTTGGGGACCAGAAGCATAAGGTGGCAGTTGTGACAAACTAAAAACTAACTTTAGTAGAAGTGTATTCTTTTGCTAAAGCAGCCCCAGATCTATGTTTTCAAAGTAAACACTGAAAGTCAGAAGATGAACCACTCCATTAATCCTAGCCAGATTCAGATTTATATCATTTACTGGGAGATAGCAGGCATCTGGCATTAAAGCCAGATCTTTTTTTCTTGTGTGAGTGGAAACCAAAGAACAATCTGGGTAAAAATCTTTAAACATGGGCTCAGCATAGCCTATACCTCTACTGTAATACCATACAGTAAGTGTTGCACAGTGTGTCCCAGCTGTGTCCAAGAGCAAAGCCCAGAGGGCATTATTTGATGAAGCTACACATTTCCAGGAGCTATACTCCTCCATCCTAAGACCCTCCCAGCTAATTTGACTATTGGTACATACCAAGTATGGGTAACAATACTATTTAAGAGTGCATGCTTTCACTTCAACTCATATTTCATCCCCCAGACCAGCTTTAGCTCAAGAAGCAGTACTGTATTTCAGCTATATTTGCAGACTCCTTTTCCGAAGAGTAAACATTTAACCAATAGGGTAAGTAGACTTAAAAGAAAAAAAGCAGCACAAGCAGAATGTCTTATTCCTTTTCTCAAGAGAACTCTACTTGGCAGGTAGTTTTGGGTTTTGAATGCAGGGATGTGGATGCAGTCATGAAGAGCAACAGCAGAGTCATGCTCTCTTCCCTGGCATTTTAAAATTGCATGCATGTCAGGAATTGCTGTGTGATCCTAGTCCCAGTAAGAGAAAGGCAGGGTACTGTCACACCAGAAAGTTTCTTCTCATGGCATTGAGTCAACACTCACTCACATTTATAAGACTCAGACTAAGCCACAGCTGTATCCTGTTAGAAAACAGGACCATAGGAGCATCCCCTTTCCAGGCAGTCAAATTCCCTTCTGCTATCATCACTCCAGCCTAGGGGTCCCAAAGCATTCTTCCAGACAGAGCTACAGACCAGGATGTTAGAAGCAACAAATGCCAAGTCACTCTCCAGACTAAGGCATGCTGAAGTCTGTCCCAAACTTAAGCCTTTACTGAATCTCTTCATGTAAAATTTACCAGGAGTTCATCTATTATATTAATCATTATTAGGTTCACAGATCATCTTGAGAACCCCAAAAGCCTTAACTTCCATGTTCTTCTGTACAATGTATATCTGAGATGATGCAAGAACCTTTAGTATTTCAGATTTGAGCATAAAGCAAACTCAAATCAAAACCACTGAGATTCCCTTGGTTTCCAGTGAAACCAGAAGCTGGGCTGTGTTTCTGTACTGATGTTTACTGATGACAGGAAACCAAATCATGTGAATGTGTGCAAAAATGTCAGTATAACTGATAAAAGTTACTTAAGATAGCTATTCTATTTGAGATAACTCACTGCTGCATCATTTCAAACCTTACTTCAGCTTAAAAGATCCTGAAGCTTGTTGCCCTCTTTTAAAAGAAAACTAAAATAATTAATTCTTTCTTCACTAAGGCGAAAATAAAATAAAGGTATAAGTAGTCTCATTACAATAAAGAAGACTATTCATGTGCCTCAAGTTAGGTTCTAAACTACTCTCTTGAAAGGGAGATTTAAATTACCAAATATTTACTTTCCATGTTCATTACGTTCAAACACAAAAAAAAATGAACTGCTGGTAAAACAGATAAATTCCATACTGCAGAGGTTTCCTAGGAAACCAGGAAAGGCTCAAAGAAACAGAGAACAGCTGGAGGAAAAAAACAGCCAACCCCAAGAACTAAGTGCTCCATACCCTCATTTTAAAAACCACAAGAATGATACCACTAACATTAAAGCAGTGCCTTCCACACTGGTTGGCCCTGGCACTCTTCATAAAGGCAAACATGCACAGCCTAAAGAGATCAAGATTTAGCTCTTCTCTCCCCATCATCTCACCTTGCTCTCCTCTCCAAAAAACAACAAAAAAGCAAACCAAGAAATGCGAGTGTTTTTGCTAAAATGTGGTAAAGCTTCAGAGTGTTGGATTGTACACTAAAAAGGACAGCCAGCCCCAGAGAGGTGCCTACTGTAAGGTGCCTTACAGCAAGCAGGTGATTCACTAGCCAGAGATTTCTTTGCTGAGGAGCCAGATTCCACTTCTGAAACCAGCCAGCTATTCAACATGAAAATCCATCCCATTCCAGAAATGTATTATTAGCACAATGACTCAGTATGTATATTACAGTAGTACCCTAAGGCTTCTTTTGATATCAAGGATGCTTTGTGCTCTGCACTGCACAAATTCATAGGAAGGCCCTGCACTTTACAGCGAATATATAAAATCAAAGCATGCCAAAGTTATTCAAGCTCAGTGTCCAGCTTTAGATGGAATTTTCTATCATTACAGGAAAAAAAAAAAAGGGTAAAGGATAATGTGTCTAACATCAGTCCTAATTTTTTAAGTAGGCTCCCAGCACTCTGCCAGGCACCGCTATAATTCCAAGATTCAGTGTGGTGACAGCAGCCATACTGTCATGTTGGCTCTTCCTTCCCCACACAGCTCCATTTTCCATGTTCTGCTCTGCTTGTCACCAGGCTCAATGCCTCTGACATCAGGTTCTTCCCTTCCTTTGTTGCCGCCAATGTGTGTTCCAGTCCTTTCTGCCTCTTGCCAAAGCAAGCTTTAAACATCTGGAAATCATCCTCCATTACTTTCACCAGTGAGGTGCATCAGCCTTGCACTGTAGTTCCCATACAGTGGGAAGACACCACACTCTCATATATATGTAAAATGCACTACAAAAATCTAACACACTACATATTAAGCCACTTTAATCTTTACCATGCAGCAAGTTACAAACAGGTTATTTTCTTTAAAGATGTAAGCATGTATACTGGGGATCTTTACAGACCACAGCACTCCTGATTCAGGAGAGTTCTAAAGTACAGATGTTTACTCTTAGGATTGTGTTCTCTTCCTCACATGTGAAATCTTTTTAGTGTTAGAAACCAACAGATTTTCAATGCATGCATTATGTGTGCTAGTTTGGGAATTTTAAGGGTAAAAGAAGTCAGTCCAATGGAAAATTAATGTAGAAGAAAAGTTATAATACTTTTTGCCTGTGCCTCTGAAGGAGTGGAAAATGCAAGCTATTTCCACCCCTTTTCCACAACCCGAAGTCACAACAGGACAATGACCCCTCGGTTGTATGGAGATGAGGGCTCCTCAAGAGGTCCAAGCCCCATCACACTCCCAACCCCCCTCTGGAAGTTCCTGCCTCTTGCTTCCCTTCCTCTTCTATTCTCAGAGCTTTGGACACACTGAAGATTATTCTGAAGAATTTCAGGAAGCCTCCAGGAGCCTTTGAGAAATGAGATAACCCAGGTACTCAATGGTATCTTTCTGACCAAGAGGCTCATCACTGATATAAGCAAGAAAGCCAAAAATAGATCATACTTGGTTAAAAAAACCCAAAACTTTGTTAGATTATAACACTTGTTAACTATAATTATAATTCATAATCTGGATCAACTAAACTCAGGGTAACTTGATTTTTCTGAAATAGCATAGATGCCTTAAAGATGACTAAACCATCCTCAGCATTTGGAAAATGAGACACTCAAGGTGAAGGAAAAAACTCCTACTTTAAAGTAGACAGAAAATAAGTCATAAATAGCTGTCATAGGATAGCCATCACTATGGCTGTTCAGCACATTTTTATTAGAACTGAAGATTTGATAGAATCTTGTAAAGAAAGTATTTGTGAAAAGCTGAGTGCAAAACAGCTTCTGTTTGCTGCTTCTGCTTTAATTTTTTCCCTAAATATTTTTTTCTTGATCTAGTGGGATGTTTATCCTGACAGGAGACATGAGATTTCAGACTAGAAAGTGATTTAATATCAATCAAGCTTGTCTATGATTTCCTGAAAGAGAGAAAATTGCTTTAAACAAAATGCTCCCTCAGCATAATCTCTGAGGTTACCTATGATAATACAGCTGGCCCAAGACAGTTCTCCTCAAATGAGGAACAGTTTCCTTCTGGCTTTTAGTTGTATTTTCACTATCATTGTAATGTGAAGCAATAATCTTGGAGCAACTGGGCCAGGACAAACTCACAAATTGGCAGAAGACAGGTTTAGATTAAATACTAGAAAGAAATTCTCTCCTGTGTGTTGGATGAAGCCCTGGAACAGGTGGCTCAGAGAAGCTGTGGCTGCCCAATCCATGGAAATGTCCAAGGCCAGGTTGGACAGGGCTTGGAGCAACCTGGGATAGTGGAAGGTGTCCCTGCCCATGGCAGGGGGTGAAACAGGATGGGCTTCAAGGCCCCTTCCAACCTGAACACTTCTGTGATGACTCTTATATTTCCATTAATCTCTTCCTACGCTACATTGCCATTATGCCCATGATCCTGCACCTCACGTGGTCAGCTTGCTGAAGGATGCTGGCAAGCACTTAATGACCAAAGAGCATTTGGAGAAGATACTGTATAGACCTTCTCTGCCAGACATCTACTGCTCAGCAGGGAGCAGAGCTCAGGGAGACAGTTTACTCTTCTGTTCTTACTCTAAATGAGTTCATGTCCAAAGCTCTGAATTCCTGCCAGCAGTATCAGAGTTGCTGTTTGTCTTTCTATTCAGCCACATTATTCAAAGAACAAGGGCACAAAGATTCAAATTAATTCTTTAGTCCTCCCATGCTACTGCTGCATAGTCCAAAGGCTATAAATGAAAAGTAGTGAAGACACAAACCACCATGAAAGCTTTTCATATGAAAACAACTTCATTATATCATTCTCCCAGCTATACTGCTGATACAGAGCTGCAGAAAAATGCAAATCCTCCAAAGCTCCAAGCAAGTTTCAGCTGGCAGCAGCATGGGCAAGGAACAGCCTTAGGACAGCTCTCCAAAGACAAGACCTATCTTCAGCAGCAGATACAAACAGAATCCTGAGGGTCTGCATGAATAGAAGCTCCCTGAACAGAGAGCATCCCACCACTGGCCCTCTGACAATCATTCTTAGTCTTCATGCTTATATAACACATGACCTTTCTGCAGCAAATGCGGGTGGGATAGTGGAATAATGGAATTGTTTCTCACTGCAAGAATAAAAGGCAGCACAGCAGGCTATGAAAAATGTATGTTGCTTACTAAGAAGAGATAATTGTAAGCAACGGTTTGGATATTTTAATTACCACAGCATCAAGGCTTTATCATCATTCAAAGCTTTCAGCACGTTACTGTTTTCATAATTATAAACCAAATTATAAATTAACTGTTTATATTAAAATATTTGTGTTACTTCCTATAGTCAGTACCACTGGTCTATCCTCTCCTGTAGTTCAGAAACACCACAAACTCTTCATATTTCTCTAAATTTAAGCTTAAGAATCACAGAACAATCCATGACCAAAAAACAAAAAGTATCAAATCCATGACCAAAACAAAAAGTATCTAGAGAAACAGTATTATTTGTACATACACAATGCACTGATTACATAAAAGACAAATAATACATGATGCCATCCCCTGGGGTACCTCTGTTCCCCTAAGTGTTACACGACTGTCATAGTTAAGAGCCATTTTTCTCCAGTTTGAAAGTACCTGCTTTCTCCTTTTATAACATGGAAAGAAATAAATGTTCTCCATTAAACTTGGAATTAATGCATACTACATTCCAGCTCAAATCATACCTGACTCTCTGCACATGACAGCCTCACCAGGGCATTCAAGGACGGTTGAACAAGGTGGGTCTGTTGCAGCCTGAGATTTCAGGCAGTGCAACAATCCTTCCTCGTGCTCTGAAAGTTCAAACTCCAAGAAGCCTTTGTCAAAAACTGAAATTCCAAGTTAATCTGATTAATTTATTCATTTTACATTAAAGGATACTTGGGTTTGCCTTGTTGCTTATATTAAGAATGGGGGGTTTGTCTACAAAATAAACTGAAGTGCAAGTCCAGTCTCTCTTCCCTGACCCAAGTGAGAATCCACTGGATTAACACTGATTTATTCTAAGAAGAATTTCGGAGAAAATTATATCATCAGGACTTGACAAGCAAAAATGTGCAGGGTCACAATGACAAATATAAGTGAAATAGTGCACATATAAGGGATAGATCACATGCCTCTAGCTGGAATTTCGACTATTTTTTATTACTTTGTTATTTCTTGGCACTGAGTTTGTTGCCTTCCTCTGTATATGGAAAAATAGTTGTATACAGGCCACGAACATCTGCTCAGTTTTTTTAAAGGATTATATTGTTGCATGAAGACATGCCTTTGCAATTCCTGCTTCCCTGCACATACACACAAGAATCTGTGTTTCTTTTCTCAAAAAACACCAAAAACCAAGTTATGTGGCAAGTTGACCACTTTTAATTCTAACCACAGAAAAACTGAAACTTATAGTTCACCCAGATAGTAAACACAACTTGAACACCATGAGTTGTTCCTAAGCAGGGTTTCCTAGGAGCATTTGCCATCAGTCAAGGGATTTGGCAGATTTTTTTCTTTCTGAAAACTTCTAAAGCATTAGCAAGTCAAAAAATACTTATTTTTAACCAACTTACATTTACATTTTTACATTTACTTACATACGGAACCGATCCTGCGTGTTTTGCATGAACAAATCAAGCTGATAGAATGTTGTCACACTGAAACAAATTGCAAGGATGAAAAGACCTCACCAAGAAATGAAGACTGAGCATGTTAAAACATGAGTCATGAAATGACCATTCAGTTTCTATGGCAACAATTCATATTTGTAAACATCATGGGGAAAAAATGCCTGCCCTAACAAACACAGCATGCAATTATTCTTCAATCACAAAGTATTTTCCAAAAAAACTACAAGTTAATGTAGATAATTCAACATGACCCTCAATTTTATGTATTTCATAATTTTGAGCAAAGTTTTGTTCAGGCTGAACAGAAGGAATTTCTTGAGGAGTCTTCTTGTAGAAATTTCTGTGTAGAGTATCCTTCCCACGCTTTTACAGTCAGGAAAGTCAACCCAAAATATTCTAAGTCAATGAGTTAGTCCACAAAGAATTACAGCTTTGTCTAACAGATACTAGATTCTCATTTGCTGCTTGTTTAGAGCTATATTAATTCCTATTTTTGAATTATTTGCTATGCATAAAGCCCCAAACATACATACCTACATGAACACACATATACAGGTTTCTCACTAAGAAAGCAGAGGTACAGACATAAGAGAGCAACATGGGGATCTGGAACTTCTGAGGAAAAAAAAGAATCAATACAGCATAACCAGGGGAGCAGGTCCAGCCAGCATGGGTATATGAAAAGCGGGTCTTGCTTGACCAACCTGATCTTTTCTCATTACAAGGTGACCCACATATGAGATGAGGAAAAGGCTGGGATGATGTCTACCTGGAACTTAGTAAAGCTTTGGCCGCTGTTTTCCATGGCATTCTCCCGGAGAAATTGGCTGCTCATGGCTTGGGTGAGTGCACTGTCCACTGGGTAAAAAACTGCCTGGATGGATGGGCCCTAAGACTGGTGGTGAATAGAGTTAAATCCAGTTGGTATCTGGTCACCAGTGGTGTTCTCCAGGGCTCAGCAGAGGGCCCAGTCCTGTTCAATATCTTTGCCAATGATCTGCACGAGGGGATCACAGCAAGTTCACAGCCAACACCAAGCTGAGCTGGAGTATCAATCTGCTGAACCAGTGCTGAGCAAACAGTTGGATTCAATGATCTTAAGGGTCTTTTCTAACATAAACAACAATTCTGTAATTCTAAGTATTATCAGGTCCTCACTAAAATTGTGACAATTGTAAAAACAGGGGTGCTTTTCCACTTTCATACAGAATCACACAATATCATTCTCCTTAGGACCTAGACTCTTTACATAGATGCAAGACCCATAAAATTTAAAGCATTTGGCACAAATACTCAATAATTCTCTCACTTTCTCATAGCTACAGAGAACTTTCACTTATCATCTTATTCCCAACACTTGCCCCATTATGGGGACTTCGAAATGTAACAAGGTCTTATCTCCCTAAAGATAACGGAGTGAGAAGATAATGGACACAGTTAATAGCCCCCATTCCAGCAGCTAAGCTGTTTGTGTCTCCAAAGTCAGTCCACACTCCTGTCTTGGAAACCTTGCATGGTTTACAGACAAAATTAAAGACCTTGAGAATTCAAAAAAGGGAAAGAGGATCATTAATCTAAACAGAACAATGTCCATTTTTTCCCTTGTTCCCACTGTCAAACAAAGTCGATATTTTTAAATCAACACCAGGGCTCATGCTGATCTCAGCTGAAGGAGGGTTGACATCACAAGAAGTGGACAGGAAAATATAATTCAGAAAAAGGTGCATTGCAAAAACTGATAAGAACCAAAGGCAAATACAGGATTGAAGAGAAATACGGGAGATGGTGGCAATAAACCACCACTGCCACACCCACATGCAATTTGCACAGACAATTCGTCTTGAACAAGGTGATTCCCACAATTTCAAATCTTATTCAAGTGTACTGATTTTCCACTAAAGGTGTGTTTCTAATTTATTTTTAAAAAAACTTCTACACTCCCAAGAGGACAGGAAAGGATCTCAGAAGCACATCCTGCTTCTTCTAGTAGTTCCCTCTATCCCAAGCCCTAGGGAAAGAGGAACGATTGTAGAGTTGCATGAAAAACCCTGTACCAAAGGTTCAGAGCTTTCAGGTATTCAGCATTTAAACAACACAAAATTTCAGTCACCTCCTGGGCACTTTCTGATCCTGCTGCATTTCTGAACTAGACCAGGTCTCTACAAAGAAATTAAAACCAGGATCTTTCAGTCCTTCTAGGATTTTGCAGCACTGACTTTATTGATAAATAACTTTTAAATAGGCAGATTTAAACAGTCAGTCTCAAAATGACCAATTTTGCTGTAATAGGTCTGGAAGTGTCTGGTTTTCACATTTTTACATGCATTTTAAGCACGTGCACCATGTAGCACTACCAGCCAAGTGCTCTTAGGCAGAACAGATCGATCTGCAAGGGTTTCAAGAGGAAAAAAAAATAATTAAGAAACTGGCATTACTTAAAAGCACAGGAATGGTAAGTGCCAAAAAGTTAAGCAGTATGTTTGGTTTGAAAAAGTTACCATTCCTTCATTAAGGTTTTTTAACCATATTACCTGCTTTATTATATTCAACTTATCTATCAATATAAATCCCCCTTATGATAAATTCTATAATATATTACCAAAAAAGCTATTTCTTTCTGCCAGTGTCTGAAGTTGACAAGCAGTATTCAACCCTTATTTTTTCTAGGATTGTCATGAAAAATGACTGGTACAACACTGATTTACATCCTTTCTGAAAGCTGGATAGTTTTTCTAATCTACGCTTCTCAGAGTGCCCTTCTTGCTTTCCCAGATACCTCTAATAATTTTTTATCTGGTAGTACCTATATTCAAGTAGTATATAAGTGAATGAGAAGTGAAGCAGCTCTACAGACAAAGTCACCTGCAGTAAAATACAATGCTGACTGATGTTAGACCTCCGCACAAATACCAAACCCAAGACAAACTAAGGGTAAAACCTGTCCACTCTTCAGCATTTGTAGGCTTCAACCAGGAACTACATGAAAGGTGAAATCCCTTTCTTATGCAATTATACCAATGTGAGGAATGCACCCTATTTCTATCTTCACTGCACCAACCCTCACATCACATTAAAATAGGTTTGCATTTGATTTTCTTTTAGTATAATGAACATTGGAAAAGGGTCTTTATAGTAGACAAAAACTATGAATTCTCAAACAGGAAGATGAGTAAGTGATGTAAGTGTAAGTAGATGTCACTAATTTATTACAATATATTTTGTTCTCTGACTTACCACGGACCTCTCAGTTGCCTCAGCCATCAGCACATGGGAAATATATCCCAGAACGTGATGCTACATTACTGGTTTATCCCATAATTTCCATAATTCTAACAATCTAGTAAATTACATGTAATAACCGCACAGAAAACTAATATAAATTTTGCTTTTTTTTTTTTTTTTTTTAACAGGCAAAAAGCTATAATTTTTATTAAATGGATACCAAAAATGAAGTCGGTATTTTCACAAGTATTTTGTTTGGTATTACATGTAACTGAAAAATGCATAATATATGCTTCCCTTTATGGCAAGTATATGAATTACACTCACAAGTTTATATAAAGTGCCCCCTCTATGGGACTTCTCACACAGCTGTGCACTGGCAGGACAGTCTCATTTTGCCTTGTAGAACAAAAGTTTCAGAAATATTGCACTGGTTTATTCATCAGCCTTTGACTCCTCCTCACTTATGCAATCCAGCGTATTACCAGGGAGGTTCAGTTACAAGAAAAATTACACTCTCAAAAATACACTATAAAGTAAGTGCAAACTGCATTGTAGGGTGCATCCTACAATGTGCTGGAATGCCCTGCAAAGGGACTTTGTAGGGCATAATTTGGAAAATGAGCCAGTGTTACATATAAGAAGCCTAGGAAGTACACTCAGGAGTAGTACAATAGCTCCAGACCGTCCCACAGCCAGCCTGCTCACATTTCAGGAAATCAGCACAGATCACGACATCCATTCCGACTGATGAAAGAGAACAGTCACTACTTCTCCTGACCGTCAGTGTCCCTCTCGCAGGCATTGGGATGACACTAAACACGAGCGGTACCAAGCAGCCGCGGACAGTGCAGGTCGGGCGGGCGAGGCTCGTAGCTCGCAGCGCTCCTGCCCGCACGGAGCTTGCCCCGAACCGCCGCTGCCCCGCTCCGCCAGCCCCCGGGCGGAGGGAGGCTCTGTGCCATCCCCGGCGTCAGGCAGCCCCTCCGCAAGAGCCCGGGGGAGATGAGCCCGAGAAGGAAAGAAAGGAAAATGAAAAGAAAAGGAGGAGGGGGAGGGGTGAAAAAAGGGAGAATCCACGTTTCTGCATTTCTCCAAAACAAAGAATGTGAGAAAGCAGATGTAGTTCAGCGCAAACGACTCCACCCTGCGAGGCTTCAGTGTTTACTCTCCCAGCTCGCTTGCCCAGCTGTCCTCCAGCCGCGTCCTAAGCCCTTTCTTTTGTTGGGAACTTCCCAGCGGCCGCAGCCCCGCCGGGACTGGGGGCTCAGCCCGAGCGCCCCGCGGCAGCACTTGGCCTTTGACCGCCCCTCCCGCTCTGTGCCCGCAGCGAGCGCCGCAAACCTCGGTCATCCGCTCAAAAACCCAAAGAGCAAACCCCGCTCTGCCCCCTTCTCAATATGTGAAAGCAAAAGTCTTACTCTCGTATCCCAGAGATTTTCCACTCCACTTATTAGCCAAATCACACAATAAACACACTGCATGCAAAGAGGGGGGATTATGATAATTGTTTTAGAGGTAGAGAGAAACTCACCACCTTCGTACTCATCCACTTCTTGCGCTTTTATGGTTACAAATCGGCCTAATAAAGCAGCGAGGATGAAAAAAGTTCTCGTTTGTACCAAGACTGCCATCATGCCTAGATATTAGACATGTATCCTCCCTGGGCAGCAAAAAGCGCAGAATCGTAAGGTTATTTTAGCACCATGAAGCCAGCTGAGGAGTCGTTCTGCCTTTCCGCATCAGTTCCAGGACAAAGTCTGCGAGCCCTCTTTTCAGCACCAGCTCCAGCGCAGTCTGCAAACACTCCTTTCAGGGGATGCAGCTTTAAATAGGAAGAATGCAGCCTCCACTTTCTTCCTGCCCCTTTTCAGCTCGTTCAGGCTCCTAACCATCCACTCCCTGCCAAGCAACAGTCTGATTGATGGTAAATAACCGAATCAGAGCTGGCTTCACTCTTCCTTGAACTTTTCTCTTTACGAGCACACTTGCAGGATACTTTCCTGCTGCTGTGCAGTGCATGTGCTTTTTCAGGACCATTTATTAAGCAAGCAAAAGCAGAGTTTTAAGAAGCTGTCAGGAACAGAAAGCTCTGCTTTAACCACACCCAGCGCACGCTTCCTGGAAATGGAGGGTATAGCCCCATTTGGAGCCGATTCCCTTATTAGGAGCTCGATCGCTTCCAGCGTGCCAGAGGAGGATTTCCTCCTGTCCCCTGATAACTGTCCCCTGCCTCGCTGTGTTATCAAACGGGACTCCAGTCCCTTGAGAGGGGCTCACAGAGCTAAAATAAGGCAGCTTGCTTCAGGAACTTGGAAATAAGCCCTCTTCACCCAAAGGGAAATAATCATTCTCAAATGAATTCTTTTGCTGAATAATCTTCCCTCAAATGCCTGCGTGCTCTATATTTATTGTCCTACCCGTTGGGAAGACTGTTGGAAATCACCGGAAGATGCTCTACACTTTCAGTACCAGAATGCCCGCTCAAACTACCCAATTACCTGCTTTTCTTCAGAGTTCTCTGCCCTTGTTCCCTGACAAGCCTACCTAAGCCCCAGCCTAGTATTTAGCCCTTAACAATGTGCCTTAATTAGCATTCTAGCGTGAGCACTAAGCAAATCTCTCTTTTGTGGATCACTTGCAACTGGGAGTAGAATGTTAAATTTCTTTCTTCCCACAGTGTTTATGGTCTGCTGAAAGGAAGCTCAGTCACTAATCCCCTCATTAGCTAAGAATGGGATCATCTATACCTGCTGCAGGGAAATGTAGATTTATCTGCTGGAGGGTTTTCTGTGTTCAGCCATTTCAGCTCGAGAACAATCCCATTTGAAGCAAACATCTTCACCTGGATTCATACAGATTGGAAACTCCCTGGCTAATCACAGCATGATTTAGCACCTCTCAGTGATGCAGTATCCTAAAGCCTGTGAAGTTTTATTCTGATTCTTCAAAGGTCCAGAATGCCCATAAGAAGAAAGGTAACCCAGAAAATGTCACAGCACTGTGATGCTACATCAAACCTACTCGAATAGCAAAACCAGAGATGAACATAAAAAGACACTGAAAGAGAACAACATCAAAGTTCCCTACTCTCTTGCACCAAGCTGTCTTGACACATTTTTTTTTCTGAGGTATTCAAAGATACCTTCTGCCATTTCACTCCTAGGAGAGATTCCTACAGTGATATCTAAAAGTTGCCCTTCATATCTAATTCTGCTTTGGTCTCACCAACAAGTTATGACACGTTAACTAAAATAGATGAACAATAGAATAGAAAAGGATACAAATTGAATCCATCCCCTTATGTCCCCTTATAAATACTTTTTTTTATGATGGTTCTGCACTTAGAGATGGTTTCAGTTTTATTATAAGCATAATATGGAGTCATTAAGCCTATAATTATTCATTTAAACAAATTCACTTCCAGGTCTAAGCTATTTGATAGCATTCCATTGGATATGAGTGAGAGAAAATCTTCAGGTAGCACCACTGTGAATAGAGTCAGACCAAGCAATTAAGAGTGGGCAGATTTCCAAGTATGCTCAGTGTCACTTCTCCCTTCTTCCTCTCAATAGGGGAGAAGCCAACATTGCATAGAATAATAATGTATATTTATGCAGCAACTTATCTCCAATGTTTTTTCACTGTTTCCCATAGATTTTAGGATTCTGTAAGAACAGAGGAATGTGGAATTTTGCGAATTAGCCCAAGGTCATGGATTCACTAGTAAAGGCTTTTTTGGAGCTCATTTTTCTTCTGTGCCAAGGAAAACTTACACAAGAAGAAAATTCCTCGGGAGGAGAATCCTGGGCCCCAACTCCTGGAGCAGATTCTTCTCCAATCCACCTTCATTGTTACACATCCAGCTTACAGTATGTAACCATACCAAATTTAATAGACAGAGACACTACAGAAGTGGTAGGACTAAATCCTCTTTGTCTAGTCCATCTTGGTAGAGAAATAAATGTGGAAAAGCAGGAAACAAAGCCAGGCTCTTTCCACCAGCAGGAGACACTTTGAATTCAGGACTGCCTCAGCTACCAATTTGTGGCTGATTACTCACAGGAGATGAAAAAGTGATATAACATGATTAAAAAATCACTTTCTGATAGAATCACAGAATAGTTAAGGTTGTAAAGGACCTTTATAGGTCATCTAGTCCAAGCCCTCTGCAAGTAGGAGGGACATCTTCAAATAGAGCAGGCTTCTTAGAACTCTGTCCAGCCTGACCTTGAAGGTATCCAGGTGTGGGGCATCCACCACCTCTCTGGGACTCCTTTTCCAGTGTTTCATCACTCTCATCGTAAAATTCTTCTTTATACCTAGTCTGAATCTACATTCTTTTATTTTAAAGCCACTGCCTCTTGTCCAATCGCAACAGGCCCTGCCAAAATGTGTGTCCCAATCTTTCTGACAGACCCTCTTTGGGTACTGGCAGGATTCTATAAAGTCTCCCCAGAGCCTTCTTCAGGTTGAACAACCTCAACTCCTCCAGCCTGTCTTCACAGGAGAGGTGTTTCATGCTTCACATTAGAGCAACCTTGACATTTTAAGAATCTTTATACAACATGAAGGGAAATGACAACACAATAGCAAAATCTTCACACAAAAGCAGTGTGTGCTCAATTATAAGCTTTAAAAAGTCTTGGTGAAATAAGAGATGTCCTCAAAGCTAGGACGCTCCTAGAAATGTCAAGATACAATACACTGAAAAAAAAACCAAAACTAAATACTCCCTAATACCCTGTTTGGTAATGTTACCTACTTTTATCCAGTAAGTCAGTACTGTAAGTTATCTGACCTAAAAGTCACATGTAAAATTCAAAATTACTCAAAAGTCAAAGTACATTGTGAGTGACAGATGAGGCTATGAAATACTCTTAGGTAATTGTGAGGACACAGAAATATATTAAAATATAATTCACACAGTTAAACCTTTCAAAATCTCAAAGTCAGGCCAGAAAAACCCAATTAGCAGCTTCAGATGCATCTGAGCATGCATACATATGAGCAATTAAAATCCAGTCTCCATGAGGGTCTTTCCAATGGAGTTTAAGGGGCTCTCACACCTTTCACTCTACTACATACAGTGTGACAGTGCTCCTGTTCTAAACTAATCTGTACCAAGCTGATAAAAAGTATCTTCACATAAATGTGTGAGCCATCTGCTCCATATGAGAACCTACTCCACTGTTTTAGATCAATATGAAATCAGTGGATTAATGGAAACTGGAAATAAACTCTAGCTGAATTCAAAGGGTATCTGTTCAAAGACGAGCAAGATTTTCAAAGCAGCGCGGTTTCACCAAAGGGAGCTCACGCCAATGCGAGAGTTGCCATCAAGTTTTATGTAGGCAGTTAAACCCGCGGTAAGTGCTGTTTGAAATTTCCACCTTGTATAACTTCTTCGATCACACACTTAGCTTAAAAAAAAGGCAGCAAATTTCCACACCATGTATTTAACTTGCAAAAATATAGTCCACATAAAATGCTTGCCCTTTCTTGGAATTAACCATTAAAAAGAACATGACTGAAATCATATATAAGAGGAAAATAGTTCTACCTTTGAAGTGTGTTCCCTTTGCACTTTTAAGACCATTACTGCATAAGGAATCAGTTTCCCCATTTTATACAGGTCTTTCACATAGTAAAAGGAGAGAAAATTCTGCCATTTAAAATGAGAAAATGTAATAGGAAACTACAGAACAGGGCAAGAAGGAAAACAGAGGAAAATTATACTACTTTTCAATCATATTTTAAATGGACTGGATTCTAAAATATACAGCCTCAAAACCATAATCTTCCTGCAGAGAAATCCACCAAAAAAACTAGTATAGCTAGTGATTTAAACAATGCTACACCAGTAACACTGCTGCCTAGTTGTAGGAGACTATTCCCATCAACCTTTGTGTAAGAAGATTTAATAAATGAATTTAAGTCCTAATAGAGGAAAGATATCTTTCTTGGTTGCATTCAACCTTTGCAGTGCTGTTTCAGTTCATTTTTAATTTTGAGACATAGGATGATACTTTGCTTTAAAACTGCTAGTGAGGACTCTTGGATTATGTCAGTCACCATAAATAGGCTTTTGCTATGAGGAACTCCAGACCCAGTAAGTTCAATAAGTTATTGGCACTGGCAGCCTTTCCTTTAGAATGTTTCAATTAAATTAAACTCAACATTAGTCTAAGCAAAAAAAGTCAAGGAATTAATTAGGGCAATAATTAGGGAAAGTCTTGCATGAAGTCTTCTGAAAATTATACTTATTCTTTACCTAGAACAGGAAAAACAGCATCATTATTTTATTCTTTATTACAAATTCATTGTCAAGCTGGCTTTTGTCTGCCTAAGAACTTAAACTGATTAAGTGAGAACATAAAAGGATCACAGCAAGCTACTCACTTAAGTGGCAAGGGCAAATGCTAATCTGTAATTCAAATGAGTCCCAACTGATGGCCTTCACTGTTTTGGTTTTTTTTTCCCTAATATTTAATTAATTTACCTTAGGACCCTAAGATAGCTTACTTTGTTCTTTTTCACTAACTGAAAATCCCTGCAAAAGGAGTTAAAAACCTATCCAACAAGCATATTCAAAACTCAAATAATTGTTCTGACCTAGGGAATCACTTAAACTGATGGGACTGTAAAGAAAGAATTAGGCTGAAAGTTTATTTTTAACCCTTTTCTCTTGTGGGCACAGGCTTGTTATAAGATGTGTTGAGGCTCAGGATTACTTAATCACCACCACTAAACTTTATCCACAGTTTTAAAATAGTATTATTTCATTTTCATTCTTCTATTTTAAAATTCATGTCCAAGACTATGTAGAATTATTTTGTCTAAATACAGATTTCAGACCACTGAACTGTGCTTTAATATGCTCAGTGCAGCCCCAAGCACAAAATGAGCCCTTTGGTAACTTGTCATCATGTCCTAGTATAACATAACATGTCTTCAAGAAAAAAAAACCACTGTATCTGTCTTTGAGAGTTTAAATTAGTTTAGTTAGCTTAGTGTAAGCTAAGGACATGATTAAAATCTTATGTATTGATTTCATCCATGGTTGTTGAAGTTTTCTATCTGTTGCTGTTTATTTAAATGGATGTGAACTTTAATTTAAAATTTATTTGCTGCAGGTTTCACATATTCAGAAATATTACAGAATTTATTCTCACAAATGTAAGAAGCATCAATGACCCTACTGAAAGAACAGGAAGATGATGTGGAGCTCAATTAAACTCATTGCCCATGCTCTTATCTAAAATCCCATACAGATGGAACCCTATAGTCCCCAGTATTTATGTGCAAGGTATGGACCTGAGAGTGTGTGTCCTCAACTACCAGAAGCAAAATAGTCATATTGGCACAGCATGCTACCTGGGCCTGTGTTCAGCTCTCCTGTCTTTATAATTGTTCCAGTTTGGGTAAGAAAAGAGCCCATGGTTTCCACTTTAGTCTCATGGATTAACATCCCTGTGGCCACTACCAGGCTGTGACAAAAGTACAGTAAATACCCCAGTCAATTGCTTTCTCTATCATTACACTGTTATTTTTAAAGCATTGACCTTCAGCCTTTGAATTGAATTTGCAGAACATCCAAAGCTGACGGAGTCATCTACTTGAAACCTGGGGAATAAAGCATTTAAGTTTGTAGCAACATTCTTACCAACCATAACACGAGCAAGAAGTTCAGAATGCAGTCCTACAAACCACATTGCTCCCAAGTTACATCTGATTTCCTAGCAAATTAAAAATGCTGAAAAGCCTGTATACACTACACATCAATTAACAGAGCTGGCCTACAGATGTGACTGGAGAATGGCTAAAGCAGCTCCAGGAGGGACTTTAGAATCACCAAGCCAGTCACAGAATACAGGTGTTAAAATTAATCTTAGAGAAAAATATATACATAATGCTCCAAGGAAAGTTAGTTACTGATCAAGCTCTACGGACTAAGTTTCCAAGATAAACCCCAAGGCAACCAAATGTACTGGAATGTGTGTGAGCTCAAACTGAGACTTTGTCAGCAGTTGCTGTGAGCCTGAGCCTGCTGCCTGCAGGGAGCTATGGGGGAACCACCCTGGGTGGCCTGCAGAAGGGAGTGTCGTGAGCAGATGGGGAACTGTGCAAGCCAAAAGTGGAGACAGGTCCAAGGAGTGTCTTCCCTCACAGGGAAAGGGCCACTAAAATAAGGAATATATTTCCCCCCCTAAACTCCACATTTATTACTACATCCATATGAAACAAAGTGCCTGTGACTTTACACACATTATAAAGTAGGACTGAAGGGGTCCATTTACACAGGATATTGTTTTCCCATGTAAAAAAAAACCTTAGCAGATGTTTGGTGAATGTTCAGTATCTATAGACACATTTAGACAACATTCTCAGGCACATGGTAGGATTCTTGGGGTGTGCTGTGCTTGGCCATGAGTTGGACTTGATGATTATGATGGGTCCCTTCCAACTCAACATATTCTATGATATAATGTCCTATATTAAATTTACGTTTTCCAGAAAAAAAACAATTTTAAACATTGGTTTTTGTCCTGGAGAGTTGAAGTGCCTTAGATTCCACTTACTTACCACTTAAAATTGGGAAAGGCCTCAGCTCTATTAACAAAAAGGACTTAGCTTGCTCAGCATCTTACTGGACTTGCTCAGCTTTCTATAAGGTAACCTTCTTAATATACATTATTCAATATCTTTAAATTAGTAAGAACAAACAGATTTAATAATTTTGGGGCAGACATTTTTGACACCAGCTCAAAACAGTAGACACAGGGGTGAAAGATTGCCCCTGTTGAAGTTAGCAGCAATGTTTCAGCTGCTGAATTAATGTATTCTCTTGCCATGGAAGCTTCCAAAAAACTCCTTTTTTACCCATCTTTTCATCACTCTGGTAATACATAAACTTTAATCTGCTTAAAAAGATTGGAATAGTCGAGATGATCCTTTTAGATTATTTTGAGCCCTGTTTTTCTTCTAGCAAGAAAATGTAGTTTATATAAGGGCTATATTGTCTCTTAAAAGTGAGTCCTCTTCTATATAATAGGATCTACCTCTATCAGGTGGTAAGATCTGATAAATGAAAAACTAGGGCATTCATAAAACCCAATTTAAAATCAATTTTAAAAATCATGAAAAAGGAAAACTTGTCATATTTTTAGTGTTTTCCATATTGACATGGACATTGCCTATTTCTTTCTTTTATGCAGCCAAGGAAAAACTGCCAACATGGAAAAATTATGGATAATTAATAAAAGAAAGGGGAATAGCAACAACAGTGAAAGGAAGTAACAGAGAAAAAGGAGGAAAAAAGGAACCAGAATTTGTGTAAGTCAGGGATATAAGACTTGAATTTATGCATCACATTCACACAAAGCTGAAATAAAGAAAAATTTCTGTAACAGGGTTATAATTCTAGCACTGGGAGTGTTGGTGTCACTACTAGAACTATAAGCCCAGGACATTAAATAAATGTCAGTACAGCTGTGTCTAGGTTCAAATAGAGAATGCAAAAGAGATTTATTCTGCCTGCTTTACTTTTCCATTTCCTTTCCATGCTGTCTTCTTTCCAATATTTAATAGTTTTTATGAGCCTTATTGCACTAAGATTCTGTGAATGCATGTGTGGAGCACATTTTGGACTGCCTTTAAACATTAAGTGCTAATTGAAAACATAGTTTACTCAGAAACAATTCATCAAGTTTACATTTAATTTTTGCTGTGAAAAAATGTGCAAACTGAGCTCCTTTAGAAAACTTTTTGAAATTTTTATTTCAATACAGAACTCTTTATGAGGTAGGCTTATTTTCAAAGTTATGACCCATCACCAAGTGGATTTTCATCTGGTTAATGGGCTGAAGCAGATTGTGGAAGAGAATATCTACTCTCCATACTCACTGACATGCTTTATTTTGCCTCAACTGATTGCTTTCAGAATGTAGTTCAGGAAATCAGCCTCTTACCCTCTTTAAAGATTGATACCTTAGATGAGCCTCAGTCATTTTAGAAAATAGTTATTAAAGCTTAAAGATGGTTGTGCATTTACACAATAGCATAACTTATTTGCTTCTCAAAAATCCCCCTACCCAAAGATCTCCGCGGCAGGCAAAAACTTCTATGCAAAAACTTCTTATACCTCTTGTTATGTCATTTCTGGCAGCAGAAACACTTAAACCTGGTGGCACTGCAGCACATGAACACAACCTCACCTTGTAACCCTGGATCCAGCGATGGGGTGGTTTGAAATGGACCCAGAGATAAGTAACAGCCACAGCAGGTAACTGGACTGCTCTTTTCCCCTCAGTTAATGGCTGTTTGCTGTCTGGGAAAGATGGAAAGTTTTTGTTAGAAAGCAAGGGTTTGTATGAATGATTTACATTCAGGTACTTTAAAAGTACCAGACTATGTCACATATACTCTCTCTCAAATCTGCTGGGACATTAAATTACACCCACATCACCTCAGCAGGCAAATCAAGTCTGACCACTGCTATGCAGAGCAAAGCCCACACAAACAGAGCCATGTGTGGAAAAGCCCCGCACAAAATGTGGCCAAACCCCAGAGATCTCTCTCACCATGCTTATTTCCATCAGCTAAAGTGCTTTCCATGTGGGTCCCCTAACCAAACCCAGTCTTGTGGAAAATTATCCATGCAGAAAAGTACCCATGCAGTGGAGCCCCCATGCACTGAGCCTCCCACTGCTCAGGGAGCCACAGCCCTGGCACTACAGGACTCTGCACATGGGCAGCAGGAAGACAGATTTTTAATATTCTCTGTCCACTTCATTCCATGTCCACTATTTTATATTCTTAATTGTCACATATATTAAAACTTTGTCGGACCAAGCTTTTTTTACTTAATCCAAGTACAAACACATCCACACAACTAAGTATAGGTATGAGTTAATTGCAACTTGTATTTCTTGTAATCAGGCTGGTTTATTGATATCTCATTTGTGTTATCATTTTGATCATGATATTCCTAGCACTCATTCAGGGTACTATCAGAAGGATTGTTTGGCTTTGTTTGTTTAATGTGACCATTATATTGTCTCTTGAATACACTCCCAATCACATCTTTAGGAAGAAGAGAGGTCTGAATAGCAAGTACTTGATGTTCCACAGATTCTAAGATATTGGAAATTAACTGTTTGATTGTAATTGGCTATTTTTATCGTTATATTTAAATATCTCATACACTGGGTAGAAAACACAGATGAAAATATTTATTCAATTTCTTCTGTATACTTCCAACATTCACCAATGCACTAATTCTCCTATGAAGAGCAAAGTTTAAATTGCATGAAGGATAATTTCAAGCAGGATAAAATATGTGCTTTTGCTTAGTGTTAAAAAACCTTATCCTTTGCAGCTAGAATGCGAGTTTTAACTATCTGCTATTATTAATTCATATAATATGTTTATTATTACTTACAAAGGTTGCAATAGAAAATGCCAATTCCTATACAATTTTAATGAAGCTGGAAGAATTTTCAGATTTTTTTTATCTGCATCTTGGAACTCTTTTTAGAATTACACTTAAGAATAAGAGACTGGTGTGAAATTCTAGCCCAACTCTTCTGAGAATACAGGAAAAGTTTTAATATAAAATCTTGATCTAATTTATTTGCATTCAGGAAGCCTGTGACAATGTCCCTCTGAAGAGAAAGTGAACACATGTCAGAGGTAAAGTCCTGTCAGGAACTTGACATTGATCCCAGTCTTACCTGCAAGTCTCCCTTAGGAATTGTCAAGTCTCACAAGCCCCACTGAAGCCACAGGGCTCCACACAGATGTTAACTCAAGATGTAGCAAACTCTTAAAAAGTCACCAGCATTTAGTCAAATATCCCTAGGGCTTAGACCTTCTCCAGGACTCAGCTTATTTAATATATCTTTTCTTTTTCTTTTTTTTAGTATGAATCTAATCTTAGATTGAGGCGTGTACACCAGCCCTGCTGAACAATCTTGTGAGGTTTCTAATGTGTAGAAAATAGAGAAGGGAGAGGGAAAAAGTTACTCCTAACCTCTCCTCCGTGCCACAGATCTTCAAAAATACTTTATACCCATAAAGGAGAATTTTTAGGCTCCTGAAAATTCACTCAAACTGTAGAATAAAGCCATTTCCAATGGTGGGGAAACCAACAGATCAGGAATAGCTCATTGCACTACAGCTTCAGGATCAGTACTAGAAGAAACTCAGCCCAGACCTGCTAAAACCTGTCCTGCATAAGGATTTTCATCATGGCAAAGGAAAGCAACTTGCCTGCCACCAGCGAAATAACAAAATACAGATTCTGTTAGAAAAAAACAACAAGGTAGATGGAGCCTTTTACACTCTCTGTGGACCTCAGTACAATGTTTTTATGACAATCTTACAGTGTTTGTTTGAATGTTTGCTGCTAGACTTATAACAAGGAATTTTAAAAGCCCACAATCTTACATATAGGCTCCAACAGACCATCAGAAGGCCAAGCTGAACCTAACACACACATAGACTAGAGGAAGTACTTAGTTAGAGTGGTACACAGACAAATATTTTCTTTGTCAGAGAATAGCTCTCTATAAACAGGAACATGGTCAAATCATGCACTTTTTGCAGGAACTAAGGTATTTAAACTCCAAAAATAAGTCATTACCCTAATAAAAGAAAGAAAAGAACAGCTAAATAATCATAGAATTATTTATTTTCATGAAGCTGGATCTTTTTCAATAGCATACCCCTTCAGTGCTATTGTAAGTGCTATACAGTTTTAAAACTCTGTATGTTGTATCCAAAGTAATGTATCCATTAGTTTCTACAGTGGATGCTTCAGTAAATCCTTCAATTCATCTAAAGGCTGTGTTGCAGTTGTGTATTTTCAAGCTTTATTTAGTGTCACATTTACACAGTTGGATTCAAGTCAGCTCTAAATGCCCTGAACACAGAGGTCAGCCAATGTCAGAAGACTCAAAGCCAAATGCTGTTTTTCTAGTGATGGTGAGAAATTACTCAAAGAAACTGCAGAAACAATTATTGTAAGTGCTATTGAAACTTAACTCTCTGATATTTACCACTCTTCATGGAAATCATTCTCCACTATCAATAAGAAGGATATACCAAGAATAGTTCTGTCATCTGTTCATTCACATGATCACAGGGGCTACTGGAAGGCTTTAATCCTATAGCTTGGCTTGTCTATAATACTCCTCTCTAAACATATATGTGCCCAATACTTATCCTGACAAGCACGCTGTAAATATTTTTTTTCCTGTTGTTATTAAAAAAATGAATCTATCCATATTATTGAGGACAGACATAACTGGAGTCTGATCTGCTTCTTTAGCAAACATGCATGATCTACACCAGGCCTATGGAACTTAGTCCTTCTCCAAGTTATCTCTGTTGGTCCTGGAATTCTACAAATTCACCTATTTCCTCCATCTCTGAAAGAAAATTTATGCCTAAGGCATTTCAGTAGTTTGTGATTTAACAATTTAGGAAAATGTTCCCAGTGAATACTTTTTCTGTGTCCTTTAAGAGTAACACAGTATCCCTTTAAAATCAAATGTACTTCTTAAATAAAGAGCTAGCAAACCATTTATATAAATATTATTTTTCACATTTGAACTGATGAATGCAGAATTTCTGTGAAATGACCCCCCTAAGGGTGTAATGTCACATTCAGTTTTAGAATTGTTTGAGTATGTGTATACTCAAACTTAAGGTCTAATTACAGAACTTGTTTGGGAAAATCAGGTGACATCAGCACAGTCCTTCATCTGTGCAATCCTCTGTTCCCATTGTGAAAATGGGGAAAGGTTTAAATGGCTAAGTGGAGATAAATATTTTTGTAAGAAAGCCAGCTGTGTTCCAGGCAGGAAAGTTCAGTCACTACTACTCAAACAAAAAACGAAATACTTTGAAATCCCAATGTCATCAATGCACCTGTGTAAGTCTCATTAAACTTAACTGACATTTTATACATTCGTTGAGGGCAAAACACTCTCCTACAGCTGCAGATCTTTTGAATGACTGCTCATTTTCATGGCTTTTTATGACTGTAGGCCAGACTATAATTTAAAATTGCAAAAGCTATAGTATGTTTCAACAGACTAATCAACTTTTTTGGCTTTGGGTTTGTGTTAGCTTAGTCTTAGCTCTGGGTACTGGATCCGGAGCTGCCCACAGCTGCGGCTCACACGGGCACAGCTCCTCCCATTGTCCTTGCACTGCCATGGGACAGTGAGGGACTCAGCCTGGCAGCCCAGCACATGCCAGTTCAAAGGAGGGCACATCCATGTGACTCAGCCTCTTGTACTCTGAGTTTTCCCACTCTTCAGAAAGAGACCTGGGTACGAGGATTGCTGCTGGTGTCTGCACCCTGTGATGAAATTCCGGAAAGGCTCACACAGCAGCTCCGGGGGTTGGACACAATTGATCCCTTGTTTGGCAGGGTCCTGTTTCCTCAGAACCCATTTCCACCTCTCACTAGGGCTCCAAATACATCCCTCTAAATTGCTATGAAAGCTGCTAGGACTCTAAAAGCAGGTCAGGGCTACAGCAGAACCAAACAGAGAACCAAAACTGTTTCAAACCAGCTCAAAAGCAAAAAACCAAACACTGCTTCAACGACAGTTCTGAGGAAGCTTCATGCAAGTGCCCAATTTAGGACATTTAAAGGTCTGCAAATTCCAAGAAACACAATTCTGGCCAGATTAAGGGAGCTGAGAAACATGAAATAAACCATCTGACTTTAAAATCCCATCTTCTTCAAGCAACATGCATGCCTGAGATTTCCCCTTTCTATGAGATGGCCAAGCATTCTCCCACCAGGACATCTCTCAGCAGCTGGCTCTCCCCTTTACACAGCCCTACTTCATCTGAGTCCCTAACCAAAAGTCTGACTCACTTCACAGTGCTGTCCCAAAAGCTATTTTTATTTCCCAGCTTTGTAATTCTCTCTCAGATGTTAATCTATTTGCTCCTCCTTCCTCCTCCCACATAAGAACTTTAAAGTCTTTTTTTCCCAGCCAGGCTAGTAAAATAAGCAAGCAGAGAGATTGTGAGCTAAAGCATTTTGGAATCAAAGAATTTATAATGTATCAAAAATTGACTTCCTGTGTATTTCGGTAGCAACACAATGCTAGAAATGTTTTTTTTTGGTCTCAGAGCAAAATTCCCCAGAAAATACAGAGGGAGATTGGAAATTCAGTGTTAAGCTAAGGAATATTTCACTTTCCCCTGAACAATGAGGTTACTACAGCTGTGCAGTCATCCACCAGGAATCACTCTTACTGGAACATAAAAGCTTCTCTTTTATTCAAAAATTCCCTGCTGGATTTTTAAGTTCTAGTGAGACATGCAGGAGTGCAGGACTGATTTGGGGAGTGCACAAATTTACTCAATAATAAGAGGGCTGAACAAAAATCATCCTTACTGAAACTTTTTTTAAAAGTATTGAGATTTAATTTGGTTGAACAGAAACATAATATCATGTTAGACTACTTATAACTATTCTCAGGTTTTGGCTATAGAAAGTAAAATTACATCTGCAAACCAATCCCTGACAAGCAGGATGAGTCACATTTCAGTCTGTTTTCACTTAATTAGAATTTTTTTTACATATGTAGGGTTTAGAAAAAACTATGCAGACAACCATTGCAACTGGAAAATTATTAAAAGGCAAAATGAAGAGGTTCTGACTCAATGGGTCAGGTATTCCTGACTCCAAGAAAGCTCTGAAGAAGTAACCTTTTTAATTTGCAGAAATAATAAGTCTTGTGAAAGGATGCCCAAAATATTTCTCAAAAGTAACACATGGTCTACTACTTGCCTAGAAAAGGGAACCCTATTTTTAATTAACCTGGCAGACGTATATTACATGAAAAGGAAAAGTGTGAAACAGAATTAAAACCTAAGAATAAGTCAACAGGAGAGAGAAAACTACATCCCGCTTTCCATTTTTGCAATTGCTTTTTATTAACTGGATGTTAATCCAGTGAAGAGATGGTTCCACAGTAAAGCAAGATGGTTTAAAATGCAAGGTGTTAATAATGGCTAAAAATGAGACTTAGAAGCTTATTCATCTTTGGACAGCATGCAAAAGATAAGAGAAAAATAATACTTTTTGAAAGCAGCTGAAGTAATTACAAATCTGTTGCCTTGTACCTTTATTTTTGAAGAGGAAAATGATATCTCACTTAAAAATTCTTCCACTGCACCCAGATGAACATGTCACTCTGAGATGCATCATGTCACCTCAAAGACTATGAGACAGAGGCTGTTGCTGAACTGAGAGATTCCCATGGGCACTTCAAGCATTAAACCAAAGTGACTTGGCATAAAGATTACGTTGCCTAAATGCAAGGTTATGTACAACTGCCTAAGGTGAGAGAAAACACAATGTGTTTTATGTGGACACTCCTTGTGCTAGGCTGCCATCCTTTAAAAACAGATGTTATAAGAGGTCCTATTTCTCTTCAAGTTCAGGTAATGGGAAAAACAATTCTGTATTTGGGGCATGGCACATTTTTACCTACTCAAAATTAGATTAGAAAATATTTGCTTACTTGGGCCAGTTCCATAACTTGCTTTATAACACTGTGCAATGGTATTTTTCCATGCAATGGTGTTTATTACCTAATTGCTTTCATCCTTTATTCTGATGCTTCAGTACCTCTGCCTTGGGTTCAGGATAAAAGTATTTCAACTTCACACACACACACACACACAAACAAATCAGTTAGTAGATCAGCTAGGAAAATGGGCAGGGATTTTTGTTTTTCTGCCCACAGCTGAAAATAGCAATATCCACATATCAACAGCCCCAATAAAGTTTGACTTAGATGGAGTCAGTGTC
This sequence comes from Peucedramus taeniatus, assembly GCA_013400575.1. NCBI lineage: Eukaryota > Metazoa > Chordata > Aves > Passeriformes > Fringillidae > Peucedramus > Peucedramus taeniatus. Next base: position 363,076 of record WBNO01018370.1, read on the forward strand.
CATAACAATCCTCAGGTTTTTAAAATATATTTAGTTACCATGTGGAGATAGCTCCTAGCATAACAAAGTTGAAAAATCTGAAATTAACAAATTAGCAAAGGGAAAGACAGCAATAACAACTGCATATAAAAAGTTGCAGATGGTATGTTGGAAACCAGTGGAAAATCCACATTATGGGATGTCATGACAGATCACAAGAAGCAGATCTAGATGCAACATCTGCAATGTCTTGACTGAAGCTTGCCAAAGTCAACAGATGAGAGTTTAATCAGCTTGCCTATGTGGAAAACAAGAAATACTGAATTTGCCTGATAAATGAAGTTGATGGTCCAGAAGTGAATACAGACCATTACACTAAAAAAATACCCAACAAGGCAAAGTTAAAAGATCAGGCCAGCAGTAGGAAAAATTGGAGGTAAGACCATTCATTACATTAGGTACACTCTCATTCCTGAATGGGCAAACTGAAAATGTAAAAACAGTATTTTGGAATAACTAGCACTACTGATTACATGTCTTGAAATAGGAAAAAAAAAAAAGCTTGCCCATGTGCCATTCTTTATAAAAAATTACTCCTGTCCTGAATACTGTTCAGTGCTTCTATTGTATTTACTTTTGCAGAAGCAATTCACTTTTATTTGAGATAGGGATGGAAGAAGACTTGGAGCCAGAAGATTCAGCACCCAAACCCCATTCTTTGGTAATCAGATGAAGGCCTTAGGCACTAAGGAAGACTTCTGAGATAAACGTTAAGTGAAAGAATAAGAAGAAAGGTACAAAATAACTACAAGGGAGACAAGAAAATGATGACATTTGTTTGTGTGCCTAAAACCATCCATAGGTCTATATAATATTCATATTCCCAGAGCTGGAAGGAATGACCAGATTGTTGATCTCAGAGTGCATCAGTGTGCAGGGGAACAGTGCTGTGATGTGCCAGGTCTGGAGGCATCAATTTCTAGGTGTCCTACACCAGAAGGCTGAAGAAAAAGCAAATTCTTAATTCCTCCTCTGAGCCAATGTTTTAGCTCTTACCCAAGACTCTGCCCATGCCCTGGGAGCTCTGTCATACAGAAATGAAATGAGATTTACATAACAATGGGAACAGGTAACTGAGGGATAATAAGGGCACTTGAATTGAATGAAACTCCTTGAATAAGCTTATTGGACCTCAATGCATTTCACCAAAGCACTGGGAATACCTGATGGTGAAACACCTGTCCAGCCTGACAGGAACATGCTACATCCCTGCTGGCAACTCCCACAGGAGTGGGCAATCATAGCTGTCTGACAGGGATGTAAGTAGGGGGTACAGAAACATTGAGACCTCTGTGCTGCTACTGCTTCTTTCCTGCTCCAGGAGCCTACATACCAGATCCAGCCAGAAAAAAAGGGGTTAAGAATCAGAGAGCAGCTTCAGTGCCAGGAGCACGTGGGCTGCTGGCAGAAAAGTAGAAGAGCAATCAAGTTTCAGACACAGAATGTCACAGCTTTACCTGAAGTATCACTCTGTAGAAATACAGAGAGTAAAAGTTTCCCATAAAACATAAAAAAGTGATTTCCACAGTAATGGTGGTATTTCTCATTTCCAGAAAAGACCAAAGAGCCAAAGATACAGTTTCACTTTAATGCAAAAATTTTAATTAGCCATTATTAAAGCAAAGTAGAAACACATAACATATTAGAATATTTGTCTGTTCAAATTTTACTTCAATTCTAAAGCCTCTATTGAAAAGGTTTTACTGCTTCTCTCTGAACACAAATAACTTTTAACTTCCAGTACTGAATTTACTGACCTTGAATTAATGATTTATGCATCATTTCCTGCATTGCCAAGCATCTGTGGATGCTCTCGAGTGAACAGGGAACACACAGGTTGAGAAACTGTATAAAACAAGCAACTGACTTTCACTTTGGAAGTCTTTCCACTCAGTTGCCTGCTATTTCAATGATTTTTAGTCATTGCAAGTCTAATTGATAGTAAAAAACTTTTTCAGGCAGCCCTCAGTTCTACCTCACGGTATCCTAGTGTGAAAGGAGAAATGCAATTTAATGATACTCTTGCCCTTCAAAACCAGTGATGAACAATCCAGCCCTGCCACCATCATATATTAGGGCGTAATGTGGGCTGCTCTTCCATCAGCACTCCCAACTTCTGTGCAGGATTTCCCTATGGACACCTTCCTTTTTATCTTTGTCCCTTTGCTAGATGTATCACCTGAGTGGCACAAACAGGGACAGCAACTATGAAGGGCGTTTCCAGGCAGAGAAATCTATCTGCCTGTCATGTAAATACAAAAGGTAGCAATTGTGCAACACTGTTTCCTACACTGACATTTCACTGAATTTGTGTCTTGTTGTTTGCTACATAAAATAATTCTGTTAAAACAGATGTCATTTCTCTTTCTTGAAAATCTATGTAATGGATTTCTAATATATAGTACTGATATATATTAGTATATATATTATTTGTATATATTATAAATATATACACATATAATATATATACTAATATATATATACTAATATATATATTATATATAAGTATATTATATTATTTGTATTTTTACAGATATTTTTCAGTAGATCATCTTGTTCCCCAGTTATTATTAATTGTTCTTAAATAGACTGTCACTTCAATCCACCTTAATTTTAACCTGGAAGCCAACTGGCTTTTCTACAGTTCTGATCTTCAAATGAATTTGATTTGTACCCATCACTGACTGATTATGTCAAGAATCTATGCTTCCAAGGAAAACTTTGCCAAGTTACACAGGTTGGACAAGTTTGATTCTCTGATGAAATTTTTTCCAACTTATGCTTATAGAAGAGATGCCTTTTCACATGTGCAGCCATGCACAATAAAAGGAAACAGCTGTGGGCCATCTAACAGGAGACTCTAAATGATCAAATATTGGCATTTCAGAGCAGACAGGAGTAGGTGATCCTCTGACTGCAGTGATGCAGTGGATCTTAATGTCATTTAAGACGTAGCTTGGGGCCAATGCAAACCTGCCTACTGACATCCTCAGCTGGATCTTCACTTCAGGGAAAGCACGAAATGCCTATTCCACTTACTGCTAGATGGGTTGCCAAAATTTTGACTCTCTTTTTGAGGTACCCCTGTTTCTTGAGAAGTCTGCCCTGAGTTCTTAAGATTAATCTCAAAGACAAGTGCAAGTGGACATCTTCATTTCAGTGCATAAAAAAATTGTTATGGAGTTTCATGTGTTTTTACAATTACATGGATTAGCAGCTTTCAGTCTCCAAAATAGCTACATCTGTCATCATTTATGTTCCTACCAAAGTAGTCTGGTATTCCACAGTGGTTAAGCTTCTCCACAACTATGTTCAAGTGAAGGAAATGAAAAAGAAAAAGATGAGGAAAGAACCACCTTATTTTGAATATGTGCAGCCCCAGATGTTCTAAAATATCCTTTTTTCTTTAAAGAACAGTTCACTTGTCTTACCTTTTTAATATGTTTTCAAGAAACAGTGCAGATGGTAGCTTTTGAAATCTGCTGGTTTAGAAATGTAAATTTCTAAGGTTGACAAATATGGTTTACATCTCTGTAAATGAAAAAACAGGGCAATTAGTTATAGGACAGTGGGAGATGGATTCAAACTGAAAGAGGGCAGGTTTACTTAGATAATAGGAAGAAGTTCTTTACTGTGAGGGNTAGCTTAGATAATAGGAAGAAGTTCTTTACTGTGAGGGGGTGAGGCCCTGGTACAGGGTGCCCAGAGAAGCTGTGGATGCCCCATCCCTGAAAGAGTTCAAGGCCAGGTTGGGTGGGGCTTGGAGTAACCTGGTCTAGTGGAAGGTGTTCCTACCCATGGCAGACAAGTTGGAACAAGATGACATTTAAGGTCCCTTCCATCCCAAACCATTCTATGATTCTATGAAAAAAGAAATTGGAATAGGTTCTTTTCTGCACACGTCTGACTTTAAAAATACCTAAAAAATTTTAAACTAGGTGTGGCAGTCATATTTCATAGCCTAATTAATAAAATACCTTTGCTGAGCAAACATGGGCAAGAGCTTAACCTCATACACATCTTTAAAAAGCAAGGTGTTATAAACTCTAAATTATGTGTCCAAAGTCTCAACACTGTTAAAAAAATCATTTAGAGTTTGAAACCTGAACCCAAAGAGAAATACTGCACTATGACCAGAATGAAAAGTTTGGAACAAACTTCTGGGCACAGCCCCTTTCTCTGGAGGAGCTGGAGAGCCTTGTCCTGCTTCAAGAAGGAAGAAAAGCAGAGTCACCTCCTGCCTGTCAGCTGCCACAAACCAGACACACTCTTCTGAGTCTTTCTCCTATGCTGCTTCTGGAGCAGACTTTTCTGGGTGCTTACAACAATTTCTCCAAACTAAGGGAGCATCTCTCCACCTTCAAGGCATCTGTCATCAAATTCCCTAAAACTGCACCTCTCCCTCCCATCTTTTTTTTTTTAATGACTACTTTTATCAGCACAGATCAACCATAAGCAACTCACTTCACTGACCACTGCAGCATTAACATTTCCCATTTTTAATTCTCCATTTAAGCAAAACATTTGTGTTACAATGTTAGCTCACTGTTCTTTCGGCTATTAATAACATTGTACTCCATGTAACAAAAAGTTAATTGCAATCTCAAGGCAGTCATGAAACCATTCAAGAGTTTAACTAAAAGTCATCTTGCAAAGTGACGTTTTGGTGTGGTTAATGATAGAAAAATTGTTAGCTCTGTCTCATTAAAAAAACAGATCCCTGCAGAATAATTTGCAGAGACACAGAAAATATATAATTTAATTTTATATCTGTCTCTAAAACACCTACAGAACTTCACAGCAACTGTTGTGTCTAATTACCAATGCAAATAAAATAAAATTACATTACAATTATTTGTTTCAAGCTCTCTTTTGAGAACAACCTTCTCTATCCAGGCAGTAATGAATTCATACTGCTTTTCCCAGCTAGCATAAGGAACTTAGTGTAGAAATTATGGATGTCTTCACGTAGAGTAGAAAATGAAAAACGCTTGCTTTTCCCAAAGCCATTGGTAATGCATTTTGAAGATTGCATTTTACCCTTTGTGAACACAGCTTTGCTCTCCAAGATGAAATCTCACTAGCACCACTGAAATAAGTGCAGTTACCAATCTGCAAAATCAGCATAAGCAAGAAAATTAGGTCTGTTAGGGCCAAGTGTTTCACATTAAACATTGCTGGCATAAAACCTAATGTCTCCAGTGTTCATTTCCTTTAAGAAAGGGGCAGGATGTGACTCAACAGAAAGCATAAGTCATTTAACAGTGCATTGAAGCACTTTGCATTTCTAGTTTGAGTCTAAAAAGCATTTGAGGAGCAGACTAAGAACAGATCTTAATTAAAGTATTAATAGTACCTCCCTGACAGTAAAATGTTTAAATGCAGTCCATATAATGTATTCTTCATTGTTTAAAAATATATAGGCTGTGAATCTTCAGTGCTCATGGACCTGCTGCCATTTTAGGATGCTAAGAATGAACTTCCATTCACCAAGCACTGAATTCTGAATTCTGCACAAACCTGTTTCAAGCCCTGCATTTTGACAGAATAATATGCCAAAAAAAATTGAGCAATGCTATCCTAAAAACCATTGCACTTGCTAAATATAGATCACTCTAAACTTAACACATCAGGAACACGTCTAAAACTCCAACTTAAAAGTCAGCTACACAGCAATATAGCATGTGATAGTAAAATTATAGGGTAAATATGACACATCATGTCTAGAGTTCCACTGAAGACTTATATATGAACAACTCTGTCTGCTTCAAATAAGAAATGACCCATCATTCTGTGATAATTTCCAGAGTATCCTGAGTAACTTAAATGTCCTGCTCACAATGCAACCTTTTTACCATGGCATCTGATTTTTTTTTCTAGAATATTGGAATTTCAGCATTGCTTCAGATAATGACTGCCTTTCACATACATCTGACTACCACTTACATCATTACAGACAAGGCCAGTAGTTGCTGGTCTGATGATTCACCATCAGCCATGGTTTTCCACTGTAAAAAGTGAACACTGTAACTAGTCAAGAGGGAAGAGGCACTTACGACAGTGTTAAGAGTAGCAGAAGTGTCAAAGAATTGCAAATTTAATTCAATCTTTTCACAGTAAACATGAAGCCTGTATGCTATCATGGTGTCTCCAGCTGTCAAAGGCAGCCAATTTACCTACATTGCAAAGGAGACACCAGCAACCTGAATGAATTTTTAAGGTCATGAATTTTTAAAGGTACGCTATTAAATGAATTTTCTCTATTTTGTAAAGGCCACCCACCTTGTACACACCAGCTTGACCTTTCATCTCTCATAACCCTGCCCAAGATGACTTTACTTTGATTTTCTAAGTTACCAATATTATTTACCCTAATTGTGTTTAAATAAATATCAGCTTATTTAGGTGCCTAAATAAAGTAATTCTGGGGAGACAAGGGGATCCTGAGAGTTCATAAAAAATATAAATATTTTCACTGGTAGGCTTGTGACTCAAATGTAGTTGACTCCAACAATGACTGATAGTTAAATTGTGGGATGACTACATAGGGGATCTATGGTTTCAAAATTATTTTCTAATGAACAAGTGTTATTAGTACATAAACTGTCATAACTATCCATCAAAAGATGCCCTGGAGGCTGAAACATGCTTTAAAGTTGTCTGTCTGAATTAGGGTAAGTAAATTTACAGCTTGATCTATACCTGTTCAAACTGAGTCTGTTCTCATAAAAGATAAATTTTACTTTTTAGTATTATCAACATGACATATCTCACAAGTATTATGCCTGGTTAAATTAAAAAAAAAATTTGAGGCCTTACTGTCCTGACAGAATCTCCTTAATTCCCAGTCATTTTGCCTAATATGCTGCCAAATTAGAATTTTCCATTCATGAAATTCACTCACTCTACATAAATATATACACTCATATTCAATACTCACATATTCATACATATGTATAGAATCCATACAAACAGAATGAAGTATGAGAGCAGCATCTAACAGGGAAACACTACCTCCTGATCCCTTAAGTGTGCCTATGGTTACAACAGCTTTAGCAGCCACAAAAATTCCACCTCTGTACCAAAGACCATCACTGTGGTATCAATCATTTACAGAACTGCTCATCTGGTGATTTCCATGACAATAACTGCTCAGACAAAAGTCCTGGGGGATATGAGGAATCACCCAAATGAGGGAGGGAAAAGATCCATCGAGCCACACAGTGCCATCATCTACCAAACCACCATAGTACACAACTCCCTGAACATTCATTGCCTGTGTCATGCCCTCCTGTATTTCCACATGAAGTTTTAAATGCTTTCATTTTCTGCCAAAACCCTGATCCACAGCCTGACACTTCTCACAAAACCTAGAGATTAAACTGATACATTTTAGAAATTTTTTTTCATGTTTTTTCTCTGTGATTTTTGCTTAGAGGCTAACCCCTGTATGTTTTTTCCATCACCACAAAATTCCATGTCAGAATGTAAATTCAATCTGTGTATTCTTCACACTAATTTTACTAGACATTCAGAATAGAAACCATTCACTCAATAGTTCACCAAACCTACTGCATTACAAGACTGACAGCTTCTCGGGGTTTTTTGTGGAAAAGTCACAATATTTTGTTTATCCGCAATATGATAAAATACAAAAAAGAGCATAGACTCACATTCTCATATTCCAAATAAATTTTAGAGTCATTTAAGACTCCTTGGCTCTTAGAAAAGAAGTTTTCAAATACAAATCCCAGGAAAATTCCTTTCACTTACTTTCCTCCAGGAGTAGCTAAAGGTGTACAAATATAGGAGTGGCAAATTCCAGAGGAACTTCAAATAGACTCTTCTATTTAATCATATTTATCATAAGATGGAACTAATCCTTCCTTGGGGCCATGTATTTTAAAGCTATTTTTGGATACTGAGAAATTTTTGCTTGCAGGAAACGTAAACTATCATTGGCCTGATTTTTAATCTAAAGTGATTTTGGAACTTGCCTGCTTCCATACCCACTCAGATGGATTCTGACATAAGCCTGAAACAACTTCTTATTTCCCAGTAGAAAAAAAAAGAAATTGCTTAAGTTTTCAGGCATCTCTTGAGTGAGAACTCTCAGCATAATCCAAGGGTGAAATCCTATCACTGTGAAAGTCCTCCTTGCATCTGATATGCCCAGATTTTTAACTACTGTCCATTTTTCTGACATGACAAGAGTTTATAAATAATTGCATTCTACAGGAGTCTAGCAACAATTAGCATAAGTCTGTGGCTAGGGTACAAAAATACATACTTTCATTATCATGGAAATATTAAATTACCATCTTCTATTTCTTATTTTCATTCTGTTGTAAAATTGATTATCAACATAGAACTATGCCAGAAGCACATATGCCAAAGAAATCTGTTTGCAAATTTGACTGCCAAAGAGCAATTGCTTTCTTAAACCTTGGGGAAATGGGAAAACAAAATCTATTGAAAACTAGAGATAAGGAACTTCATTTTCCCTCACATCCAACTACAAAGACTGGAAAAGCAGCAGCATGAAAATGGTTCTATAATTATTCTTTTCCTCTAACAGTAGAAACATACATTCAAACAGTAATCTTAAATAAATCTTTCAGCATCAAATAAAGATGTTTGTTCCTTATTTTGGAGTAAGAAAATGCCTGCATATACCATATACATAACACTAATGCTCATGGTAAATTGACTTAATTTCTCTGGTTTGAAGACAGCAAAAATGAAAAGGCAACACAACTGTTGGACCAGGATGTTCATCATGTCAGACTAACACTGCCTGGTGCCACTGCCTGCAAATGTCCTTCAAATGAGGAGCCTCTGTTGAACCGCATCTCTTTTTCTCTTTTCACTAAAACAAACATTTCCCTTCCTGGGAGGCTGTAGTATAGTTTCTTTCTTATTGTCTCTTGTGCAAAGGAGCCAGTTTAGAATAAGCAAAGACAAGATGCAGGGCTGGAAAAGATGCTCAGTCGCATCCTGCTAAAGACACACATCTAGGTTTGTGCATGACAAACAATATAGATTTCCTGTAGGTAAAACTACAATAAATGCTTCTTTGAAGCATGTCTTCAAAAGTCAAAGTCTGTTGCAAAAGCTAAATCCTACTTTTGGATGGAGAGAGAAGTTTCCCTCCTTCCAGTAACCTCAGGCTGAGAGATACCAGGCCTTCTTTGCTTTCCCTCACAGAGATTGTCAGCTCCTATATAAGAGTACTTCATTTTGCACTTGATACTTCTAGACATTGTTACAAAAGAAATTTCTGCCAATATCCTCTTCAGTATTAAACTTGATAGAGAGAAAAAAATTCTCAAAAGTCAACATCATGCTCAAAGATGAGGAAGAAAAAAAAGAAAATAATTCAGCATTTCAGAAAATTTGGTGGGGGTCAAACATCCATGCCATGTAACACAAAATAATGAGAAGCTGCTGTATTATCACAACAAGAAGATTATTTAGACATAGGCATAGACAAGACACTTAAACTGTGCATGTGCTTGTGCACAGGAGAGAATCTGCAGCGGGTGGATGCTTTATTTTGGCAAGAGTTACCCGTCTGTAACTGCGGGAGGGAGTTGGCAGATGGAGCTCTGGAGTTCCCTGCTGGAATCTGGCCAGGGCACTGCTGTAACCAACTCCTCTCTTCTGAAGTGCAGACGGAGAACTTGCATGTCATATGCTAAAGCTGTTAAAGAGCCCTGAGCAACCAGAGACCGATCTCCTCTGCTTTGTTCTTTGCAGACCTATTTTTACCTGATGGAGGTCTCTGTAAAACTCCCACCTTTCTAAGACAACGGCTTCATAAACTGCTTCTGTACAAGTATGAAGAATAGTAAGGACACAATGCAGTTTTGATTCTGGTTTTTAGACTGGAATAACCTAAAAATCTTTTCACAATCATATGTCAAGTTTCAACACTACTTTCAAATTTAAAAAAATCCCACTGAACTAATATTTCTTTAAAACTCCAAAGTGTGGTGTTCACATTTTGCTGAACATAATTCCTGCACTCAAGATTTTATCCTGAGAAGCTGAAAAGGCAGAGAGAAGCCCCAGAGATGGAAAAACAATCCTTATCTCATTTGCTTCTCCCGTGTTATGCTCATGTGGAATGTGTTAGGAATTGTTTACCTGAAGTGATGAGCCTTGATTGGACTCTGGTGTCAGTTGTTTTCAATCACTGGTCACAAGAATTGTGTCGGGGACTCTGGAAAGAGTCACAAGTTTTTCATTATTATCTTTCTAGCCTTCTGTAAGTATCCTTCTCTATTCTTTAGTATAGTTTAGTATAGTTTTCTTTAACATAATATAGTATCATAAAATAATAAAATAGCCTTCTGATCACATGGAGTCAGAGCATCATTCTTCCCTGCCATGAAGGGTCAGGTTTTTTACAACACTAAGGAATCATTACTCTTAAATGCCTGCACTTCTAGTCTTAGAAACTAATTTAAAATAAAAATCAAAATTGAACGTGCAATATTTTTTCCTAATTAAATATCCTCCACCAAGTGCTTTAGTGGTATATAAATAAAGAGGAACAGCTAGTACATAAAGCAGGAAACATTTCATAAAAGGAAAGCACTTTGAAATTCACTCAGGCTTTGCTCCTTTAGGACTTTGCTTGTGTGCATCCCTAAGCAGGGACCACAGACACAGGGGACTGGTTTCCTTGTGTTTTCCTGCCTTTTCATGGGCGTGTTACTCAAGTGAAGGGATGTTCAGCCTGGATTCCAGACAGAGAGAACCTCTCTGCAAATTCCTGTTGTAGCCAAAGCACAGCATAACTGCTGCCACCTCTACTGCTCAGACACATACTCTGTTTCACACAGAAACTATTTGGAAAAGATGAGAGAGCTTTCAGTAGGAGCAGGGAACTTTTTTTTCATTCATTGGAGACTAAACACAGACCTTTTGGAACTCAGCTTTGACACTGGATGAAAGGAATAGCTGCAATCATAAAGCCTAGCTATTCTTTCAGCTCACATGGAAAACTTGTACAAAGTGAATGGTTACTTCGTGAGCTCCTCAGATTGGAGCAAAAGGCATGTCATGAGAGGCTGTTAGCCTGGAGAAAGCGCTTGCTTTCTCCTTTAGCTGCTAAGCAGAGGTTATGAAATAAGATATACTCCTCCAGAAATGTGTGTTTCCCTGCTCATAGAACCTGAAACCTCTGGCTTGCTCTAATATACTGCATTTTTCTGCCTTCTGTTTTTCAGCCAGAGAAGAAAATCTATGCAATCACATAGGAAAACAACATCTCAATGGAGAAAGATTCCTCCTCAATGTAGACTATGTAGACATGCTGTAAACTTCTCTTCATCCAAGCCCTCTCTGTGCTATGCTGTCTGGAGCACTTGCATTGCAGCAACTCCCCTTCTCCACACTGGCCCTGCCTGCCTCAGCCACTAGGCATTTAATGGGACACCAGCCATTCTTTTTCTCAGCACAGTAACACTGCAATTCATGATTATTTAAGGAAAAAAGAATAAAAAAGCTGTATATTAAAATCCAAAATATACTGGAAAAGAGAAATTAGCCACAGCTCACTGACCACAAAGACAGATGACTTGGCTTGGGATAACTGCTGAGGCAGTAGCCTCAGCTGCCTGGGGCAACTGGAATATTCAGCAATCATCTCCTCAGCTGGCACAGTTCACACAGAATTTTAAGGGAACACAAACCAACAGTTCACTTTTCTTTAAAAATTACAAGGGAAATTGCAGTGGACTTCAATTCAATTCAGGAGTAGCTCAGACAACAGGAAGCTAAGAATATTTGGAATATACTTCCAAATCTTATCAGCTACTTCCAGGCAAGACACATCTTATACTAAAAATGCAATTGAGAAACCAAAGTTTTAGAGCAAAGTCCTTTCAGTGTTGTTACAAGAAGTGACATCCCTGGGCACAGATGGAAGTTTGCAGTTCAAGCTGGCCACAAACCACTTACAGATGCTGTTTTACACATTCACCTGTAATGTCCATATTGTGTATGCACTTCTGTATAAACAGCAAGGCATTTCCAACTTACATAAAACTCTCTCTAAACAAAGTGCCCTTGGGACAGTGTTTGTTAACAGATTAAGTCCAAATAATTTCTGGACTGCAAACCTAGTTAATATTCATGAAAAATTTATCTAAAGCATGAAACACATATGTTTTTCAATTCTATGCATATGTGTAAATATGATATTTATAATAATATTTAGTAAAAACACACAAATATTTAGGACATTTAATCTGCAGTATGCTACTTCGAGGAATAATTTATCCTCACATCCTTGGAATACTCATATCTCTGACTTTATAATAACTTTATGTCTTTTGTGGTTTGTCTCCTGCTAGATCACATCACTGTACGTATTTTGTCAACTGCTACACATCTACAGTCACCAAAGAGTTAAGTCTGATGGCGTAGAAAATATTTTATTAGTCAGAAAGCCTTTGTAGTGTGCTGTTCATGTTGCAGGGACACTTCAAATTGCTTCCAGACAGTGCTATTTTTATAATACCATCACAAAAGCAAATCCTATCCTACCCATTCATGACTTGAGTGCAGCTTTAGATGAAAATTGCACGTCTCCTAAATCAATCTTTGCCCAAACTGCTGAACAAAAACTCAGATAGAAGTTCAGATAAAGCATTAAGGAGGTTAGGACAGGAATTGTCAGTCCTCTCCAGTTCTCACTTTTACACTCCACTCTTACTTTCTGTGGGTACCGTTCATCTTAATTTCTGGAGGTTTTTGTTTTTCATTTGTTTCCTCAGTAAGTTAATCAGAATGTGAGCAGCGGTTGCACAAACAAAACCAAGGAGTACTGACTGCTATCAGGTGCTCAGGAGTGAAAGGAAGAGTAGCAAGAGAGGACCAGGCAGGCAGACACTGCAAACGTTTTTGCTGTTCCTCTTATGGTTCCTGCATTACTGTTTTACTTGGTCTGACGCGACTGAATTTTCCTAAAGCAATTTTCCAGACTTGCATGGGGCCTTGAAGTTTCCCCTCTGTCAGTAACACACAGCACTTGTGCACAGGAATAACCTGGAACTACTGCCAAGACCCAGCAGAAGGAGAGCCATACCTACAGTATTAATTTCTCCCATATAGTTTCCACTGCATAATTCATAGACAGGTCTTTGTCTTTCATACCAAAGCAATGCTCCATCAGCTTTTCACAGACTGAAGGAAAAGTGTCCTTTTACTCATCTCTAGAGTGGAAACATGAGCCAGGGCAAAGTGCCAGGCACCAGAAACCCCTGAGACCACTGCCCATATGGGTTTTCAATGCATTACATCAAAGGCACTTAATTCCCGTTTAACTCTGAGAGTTAGATTACTAATACATGGTATATAAAAAGGGAACTAGATTAATCTACAAGTGCCTTTAAAAAAATTTTCTTCTGATGACTGTGAAGTTAGTTGTCAGCAAATGTCACCCAGGAAACAATAAGCACCTCAAGGTGACAACAGTTCCTATACCACTGCCAGGAAGGGGCGTGGGGGAAGCGCTGCTTCTTTAGGATTGGGCATTGTGTTCAGCGCTGCATTCCCCTCTCTGTCTTTCTAATTTTACAGTGTTCTTGTCCTACAGGCATGGAGTAGTTATAAAACCTTTTCACCCCAAAAATAAACTCTAGAATATATATTAAATTCCACTTTCCCAAGGATGTTCAGGGAAATAGACTGTTCACACTTTAACCCACTGTGAAAACAAAACCCTTAATAAACAGGCAAAAATTTTTGGTTTGTCAGCCTAATCTAAAACGAGCGATTGTACTCAGAGTTTTAGGAAGTATATTCTGTTGGCTTATGTGTTTATTAAACTGGGGGAATGCATGATTTGGTCACTTTGAGTTTTCACATTAAAAATAGCATATCATGGGTTTACAACTCAGTAGAACCTCAGGTTTGAGTTGGTGTTGGGTTTTTTGGGGGTGTGGGGTGCGTACATTTATTGTTTTTTTTAAACTACAGAACACTGATATCAGCAGTTCTGTTGGTTTGGAGTTTTGCTGTTGCTTAGGGTTTTTTTGGCTGTTGCTCTCTTTATAAGTTCTCTCACAATTTTTCATCAGTGTAATTCTTAAAGTAGTTCCTTCACCACATTTTATTAATCATTTTCACAAACAGTGATTTTAGAAGCCACAAATTAAGCTGCTTTCTGAATGCTCCAGTCATTGCACAAGCTTGCAGGGAGCTATGCAGCCCTTTCCCAATATTCAAATGTACTCTGGGAAGTTTTCAAAGAATAGGAGTTCAGTGCTCAACTTCAGGTGAATTGGAATGGGAATACTTCACTATACAGCTGTGAAAATCTTCCTCATAAAACCCAGTAGAATTCAGAAGTGCTTTAGAAATTAGTCATCCAGTTAAAACAGCAAAATCTTAATTTTTTTAGAAAAAAAATTCCCAAAACCAAAAAATCATGTTTTATATGACTTTTCAATAAAACATTATTTGAGAGAATGTGCAAATTATAGTCTAAAAATATGGAGGAAATGTAGAGGAAAAAAACACCTTTTTTTTTTCCTTTGGAGATAACAAAGTTTCTCTTCTCCTTTCCCATTTATTATTTGGTCTTAAACTCCAAAATGTCTCCCTTTTCACAAGCCTCTTCTCTTTTCTCCTCTGCTACATAACTTAGTAGAGTCCAAACTACCTGATGAGAATCACAGCTAAGAAAAAAACCTACACATCTGTGCAGCATGGAAGAGCATCAAACCTGCAGTGACTTACTGCAATGCTTTAAGTGCCTATCAAGTTCCTATGAGAGGAGAGAGGGAACAAAAAAACATGATATCAAACTTTATGAGCATAAAGTTTAGATTTTTTTGCTGTACATCACAGAAATACAGAACAAATTTGTACAATTTTAACTCTGCAAGTTTCCCAACAGGCAGAAGTTGCAAGGAGTGTGTTACTATGACTGATGTTACAAACGAGACTTCCTCATTCTGGCCAATTTTAAATCATAGTTTTTCTGGAAACCATAAGAACCATGTACCAAAGTCTGGATACACTGAAGCAGCTGGAATCAAGTGTAGTTGCTGCCATTCTTTAATCATTCCAGAGAGCATCTCTGTCACAAAACCAGGAAGCCAAAGCAGAATTCAAGATGTTAAGACAACAGACTTCAAAGGCTAATGGAAACAATTTGTGCAAGCTTTACTGTTTTACAAATTAATCAAACACAACCATTCTGATATACTGCTCATATAAAATTCCCAATTATGTCTTTATAACTTACAAAACTCTATATAAACAGGTATGTCATTTTAATCCAAAATATCCCACCTGTAAAATCAATTTTGTTGGGTAAATGCAGTTCAGTGACACCACACAGGCCTGCACAAGAAACTCAGAGAGGCATTTTAGATAACCCTTCAGAAATTGGTCACATTTTTGTGCCACAAATGCTGGCACATACAAAAAAAATTCTACAAGTTACTGATTTTACAGTTTTTCCCACCAGTCCCTTAGT
This sequence comes from Peucedramus taeniatus, assembly GCA_013400575.1. Taxonomy (NCBI): domain Eukaryota; kingdom Metazoa; phylum Chordata; class Aves; order Passeriformes; family Fringillidae; genus Peucedramus; species Peucedramus taeniatus. Next base: position 378,614 of record WBNO01018370.1, read on the forward strand.
GTTGTAAATACTGGATGATTTACCAGCCCCAGAGGCACAGGGAATTTACGTGTGGCATTTTGTGTGTGTCACATCTCTAGATCACAAACTTCATGACATGGCCTGCAAGACCCTGTTCTTAAAATCTTTAACAGAAAACAATAAAAATTCCACTCCTCAAGATTTATCACAGCAGTAAACTGGCCTCTCTGAAGAGTTCTGCTGTTTCTAATAAAGATAGACAAGGTCAGAAATGATATTTCCAGTTATCTGGACTTGGTGGCAACACCACCCACATTCCTCTAGATTTCTGGAATCTAGATGATTTGGTAATTTTTACCAAGTGGTCAAGTCCTATCACATAAGTAGAAATCCCACCCAAAAAAAAAGAGTAGAATTTTGCAGAAAAAGTTCTTTATGAGTATTTCAAAAAGATAAAAGTAAATGTTTTAGCAATTTCTATTACTGCTCTAGCTAATATCTATATATTTATATTTTTTCTGGAAAATATTTGAGGAGCAAGATTTGAAACTGCAGATACTCACTGTCACAAACAACCTCTATGAGGGCAAACATCACAAAAATCTGGTTAAAAGATATACATATATATTTTTTCAGGTAGGGTTTTTTTGGATTTTGGGGGGACAGGGTTTGATGTGGAATTTTGGTTTGTTGGGGGTTTTTGTTGTTGCTGTTTTCAAAGCAAGTGAAATACATAACAAATCAAGCTATCTGACTCACTTCTCAGGAACAAGAAGAGATCCACTCCTCCACTTGGTAGTTAATTCATTTTGTTTTTTCCTTTAATGCTTTGCCCATTTAGAAGTCCAGGTCAAAGACAGCACATTCAAGGGTTACTTCCCCAAGCTCTTTGTGAAGGCTACAGTTCATCTACCCTGACCCTCCAGCTGATACAGCTGCATGCTACTGGAGGTTTCTCCTGACTGCTTGTGGAAAAGCTCCTACAGTGCCTGGCACACTTTTTCAACTCCACCTAGTACCACCTGGTTTGTGAATTAACCTCTTAGCAACCTGGATGACTCAGAGCTGTCATTAAAATTTATTTTTGCTAACAAGTGAGCACCTATTTCTTGTCTGCTGTGAAAAATAATCACAGAAATGTACTCAGTTGCAGCTGTAAAGCCAGCTTTTTAATTAACATTTTGCAATTATTGGTTGCTATACCTTTTCAAAGCTGTCTTTTCTCAGCAGTTAATTATTCTTAAAAGGACACACCTTTCAGGCATAGGTTTGCTAAGACATTACCCTATTTGAAAAAAACAATCTCTCAAGTAACCTCTGGTGTTTAAAAAAGGACAAGTTTTAAAAGGGTGGGGTCTAGCACAGAAAGCTCCATTTAATAGTGGAACACATGAAATGTAATGCTGGCTGTTATAATGAAATGCAGCTTTATATTTTTATTCTAACATTCAGATCTTTATTTTTAAGCACCTTTGAGAGCTGTTTTTACTTGAGATCAGTGACTCTTCTCTTTCACCCACCACATGGAAGTGAAAGTTGGAAGAATGCAGTAGGTACCATAAATACAGAAAGGTATCAGTGCCCTTGGATTCAGCTCTGTGAAGCCATAGAGCAATATTTTGTTAAATTAGTAAAAAATAGGTAATTTAAACTGGAAAAGGAGGGGGGAAAGCCAAATTAATATTAACAATGTAAGGCAGGTAACCCTTTACAGAAATTGAGCTCTAGCCATTCCAGAAGCTGGTAGTATTAGGCATCATTAACTCAGCCTCAATAAAATCATTTCTACTGCACGGTATGCTGGAGTCTTAAATATTTAAGAAGATAATAAGAATCACAAAATATTTCTGCTACTTACTGCCTGCAATCTCTCCTTCAGAGTAAAGATTCCATCACTCAGATCCAATCTTTTTCATCAAAATAGATTTTCTTTGCCAAGTAGATCAAATCTGCTGATAAAAATTTCCAGTTACAACATTATATTTCAAAAATTACACATTTTGTTTTCAAACAACTGAGCCTTCCCCTCTATAATGACTGTTTCAGAAACATGTTTATGCATACAAGACAATTTTCAGGACTGATCAGGAGACCTGCTCCTTTTATACCACATAATAAATCCATCATTGTGATTGCTAAACTTTGTCACAGCAGGTAGGTATTGTGTTTTACATGGAACCTGGTAAGATCTTAAATCTGTCTTAATTTGACAAGATTTTTGTCTGCAATATGGACAGGACAGCCCAGCAACTGAGGCGGGGCTATGGCCAGAAACCATTAAGGACTAAAACCCAAACCTGACATCAGTGGAACCCCAGGTACAGCCTGACTACCCACCCAGGCCCAGGCAGGTTCTGTGCAAGAGCAGGTGACTGGTACAGCCTGAACAACCACACTCATGCTGTTCCAAACCAGAACAAGACTAAAATTTACACTACTCACTTTATAAAGTCTTTCAGAGGGAGCAGGAAAAAAAGCATTCAAACCAGCGTTTTGTTGGCTGTTTAAATGTCTTTTAGATCTGTCCTTAGACAGTTGACATGAATCTTAAGATGAATAAATACTTCTAATAACCTGAGTTTAATCATCCCATGATTCTAAATCTCAGGTTGCTTGTCTGCCAAAGTATGAAGCTTATGATAAATTCTCCAAACTAGAAAATTACAAAGAAAATTTTACATTTTCATAGTTTATGAAATATCACAACATTCAATTTTACTTCTTTCAAGAACTCATGCTGTTTGATAGAAGAAATTACAAGGTATTGTAAACTGAGATAGAATTTATGGAACCTCTGAAAAGAACTCTGTTGATAGACTGGACAAAGCTGTCTTATAGACGCAGATTGCTGAAATCCATTACCTCCCCAAAATGTGGGGAGCCAGTACTGGTGCCATGGTTTCCTAGTTACAGAAACCTGGTGAATTCACAGCCACCAAGGTCCCATTATCTGTGCTGAGGGAATACATGTAACAGAATATTATTTTCTGTAACTGGTTTTCAATGAAGGGTTATTACTGGAAATGCTGTATGAGAACTAAATCTCTGTCTGATGTCTGCCATATTCCTGGTAAAGATAAAGATAAAATAAAGATAAGATTTAAAAATCTTGTGCCCTGGCTACATATTTTACTTGGGTTATCCATTTTTGCAAACAGATCAGTAACTTCCCACATTGCAACACAGAGGTTTTGACAACACGTTGTTCCACATATCAGCATGGCCAGATTTCTTTCCCAGTATAAAATCTGTGCAAATGGGTAAATTGAATCAGGCTGAGCATGGCAGCAACCTGTGGAGTGCCAGAAGAAGGTCATACTGCTGGCACACAGGGCCAAGAGCCAGCCAGGAGATGCCCACCTGGCTTGCTCAGCGCCCGACCTCAGATGCTCATGGCAGGGAAAAGGAAACAAAGTGCCACGTGAAGAAGCTAGTAAGAGGCACAGATTTAGTCAGCTCATTGAATGTATGCTAAATAGAATTCCCTTATGTTCTTAGGGCTGAAGTACGGGAAAAAACACTGTTCTGCAACTGAAGTGAATGGAAAAATGCTAAGAAAGCCAGGATTAGACAAGACTTGTGAGTCACTTCAGAGCTATCCAAAGGGATACAGAGGTCGGCCACTCGCTAGAACGTGGGCTGAAACAGTCACTGATTTATTTTCCAAGAATCCCAATAAGAGGCACTCTCAGGGGAGCACAAGAGAAGAGACTTTGCCATGATTGCAGCTACAAAGATGACTACAGTTCAGAAATTCTGGCAAAGTTGAGAAGCTACAGTAGAAAGTCAAAGTCGTATTCTGAAAGTTCTGAGAATGCAAGCAGGAAGAGCAGGAAGCAAGACATTACAATGACATAACTGCTAGGAGAGCTTGGGAATACTAAATGTGTTTATTAATTGATTTATTCATATGCATTCTTACCAAAGAAAATATCAAGGTTTTGTGTTTGGGACTCCTATTTTATGACTAAGTGTTTGTAGACAGCTTTGGACATCCCTCTCTGAACTACAGGGCAGTGGGCACTCCTTGTTAGGAACGAATACAGGTAGTTACATTTACTGCTGTACTCAGAATTCAGCTCACCCCCTCCATTCCACAGAAGTGGTGAATTCTAATTACCATTTTCAGACTAGAGAAAAAGACAGGCACGTAGGACCACTTGATGACATGAAAAATTTAGAAGATAAAATTTCATATAAGACATCCTTTTTGCTTTGGGTTATGGAATAGTCTGAACTAGATTAAATGTAAGAATTAATAATTCTCTTATTATTAATTTTAAATCAATTTCTGAAATCTACCTCTAAGGCACTAGATGATTTAATTTAATTACATAAATTGCAAATAAACTAAAACACAGAACCTTGGCTAGCTACTACTTTCCTCTTCCATAATCTAAAATAGAAACATTTAATCTGCCTGGCAGAGACATTTTATTTACCAGTATCCCTGGAAGTCACCAAGTTCAAGCTGACTCTGAGTAAGTCCTGCAAACCCCCTGGTCTTTGAGCCTCAGCAAGATAACTTTATGTGCAGCTCAGTCATGTTAGTAACAGGGAGATACAGTTCTGGCAGCTCTAATTGTATCTGCAGCACATGGAACTACGCCTTAAGGAACTCTGACAGAAACTGGGCAGAAATAGTAGAAATTACCTTATATGACATCATAAAGCACAGACCCCATATAAAATTAAATGCATAAAAGCCACAGTTTAAAATTAGGAATTGAGAAAGGCAATGGAGATATAGCATGTCCATTTTTTGATTTATGAGCAATTTGAGGCTGAAGACAAAACCCTGCCATTTGGGTGCTGCAAACTAAAGACTTACAGAAGTGATCCAAAGTGATCAATTCTGTAATTCTATGAAGTCACCTTTTGTCAGCGATTTTGTCACAATCCCATCTGCGCCAAATTCACCTTGAGCATTATTTTCATTCTCAAAACTCAATTTTGTTCAACAAATGGGTTTTTTACCTGCTTTATCAACTTTAAGTAGAATAAACAAGAACCATGATTCACTTTCCCTTCTTTGAAACCTACTGTTCTCAGTAGCATTTTCCAGTGTTGCTAAAGGGAGGGCTTGACTATAGCAGCCACGCTAAAGGTCACTGAGCTGTGACTGAGAACTTTGTTGGTGTCTACATTGCTCCACAGACTGATCTTTGGCTTGACTTAGATGCCTAGGTTATCATTGATTATAGTTTGATGAAGGTTCTTATTCAGAGGTAAGAAAAATAAAATTAAATCAAAGTTATGACCAAGGTGTCTCTTCTCCCATGACTTAAATCTTCATGTTTAACTATTAGAGCAGAGGTGATGTTTTGCAGCCACAACCTTTTTCCTTTGTATGATAACATGTGTCACCATCCTGTAATATTTTTCATGGTGTATGTATTTTAAATGGGGAAAGTAATATCAAAACTGTGTAAAATCACTGTGCCAGATGTTGATGTAGTTGAAGAGAAATCCCAGAGATATAAGACTGGAAGCCACAGTCCATCTAGGAAGCCAACCTGGAAAACATGACTAGTGCTGTGGGTAATGCTGGAGTTTGAACATCTGCATTTTCTTCCAGAAATGAAAAAACTCACACCCTGGAATTTTTTTAAGCTACATATATCAATGCATGGTCTGAAAATGCTGTGAGCTTTTACATGATATTTTCTGTCTGCTTTTTAAACTAACCTCACCTTGAGTGTAGACATGACCCTTCATTTTTGTCTAGAAAAGATGACTAATAGGATTCTAGTTAGAAATGTGCAGTTTTAAATATATTATCCTGTGCTTTGCATCAACTGTCTACACCAAGATGGGAAATATTAATCACTGTAGCAGTCTGCCACACACAAATAGATTAATATAACAGATGTACGATTTAAGTAAAACTCTGAGCTCATGATGAAAAATTTGGAGTAAATCCAGTACAAGGAAAATAAAGCACAGAACTTATTAAAGGAAGAAATGTGAGAAAGAATTGTGCTAAACATTCTTCTTATTTTAGCTTTCTTAGGAGGACACCATGCTGGGCAAGCTTGGGGAAGGAGGAGATCTGTCTGCTCCCTGAGGAAAAAATGGGGAAGAAGAGATTCATCAGCCCTCCCCTCTGGAAAGCTGAGTCCTGCTCAGTCATTACTTGTACACTAGAAGACAAAGAGTGCATGTAAAAATGCTAGACAATGGCTCAGTGCCTACAAAGAGGCATTCTTCTGTCTGACTTCCACTGCTCGTTAGATTTATGATCTGAGACAAAAGTAGATCACTTTGCATGAAAGTCAAAAGGATATTCTTTTCTAACTTGATGCAAAAACCTACAGAAACCAATAGAAAGTTCTTAAACTTCAATAGGATTTCGATCTGTGTCACTGAACTAGAAGATGACAACTTTTTTCCCCTGGATAAAACACATAAAATCCACACAAATGAAAGCTCTTCAGTTTTTCAGTACATAAAGACAAAAATCCTTAAAGAAAGACAATCCTTTTTAGTACTTAAAATATTACTTCATCTCTCAAAGCATTATTAACATACCATTTCCATAACATCAGTTAGTCTTACTACCACCAAGCAGGAAAATTTCAGTAAATAGAGTATTTAAACTGCAGTCTTACTATACAGCTAGAAATACACTGACAGGTTGTAATTCTGTAAGAATTATAAGCTATAATATATTCTGTGGCTACTTTTTGGCTTCTACATATTTCTAAAATAGACCAGCATTTCCATTTATTAACCAAGTTATTACACCTTTAACATATTTTAAATTACTCCTGTCAGAATATACTCAAACTCATACTCATACTCAACTGATGACTTAATCTTATTTTGTGGAAAGCCTTAGAAGTACCAGGAAAAGTTTATGTTGCAACAGCATTATAGTGAGAACAGGAAAGAGTATAAGGGAGGTGAGTGTAACAGGTGAGACTGCAAATCACAGGCAGAACTAAAAAGTAATAAGCAGATAGGATGATTAAGCAATGTAAAATTAGAAATAATATCCTGGCTACATACTCTTGGGTATTTGAGGTACCTACAGGTTGACAGGCATTATAAAATGGCCCCAGGTAAGTCTTGGGGTTTGGGGCAGGGGTAAGGGGTTTCTTCCTTTCAGGATAGCTTATGAAACAGTTTATGAAATGCAACTTTTAAATGGACAATACAAATTTCTAGATCCTTTCTCACTCATAGCTGCATAATCCAACCTAGAAACTCATTTGGAAAAGGGATTGTCAGAGAGAACATCTTTACTGATTAGAAGTGAATTAAATTAGTACTGTGAAATGGAGCACAAGTAGGATTAATTTGGAGGCAAACATCCCAGAAGCAGCCTCTATAACTGATAAAACACTTTGTACTTGGAGAAAAGCAGGCTTTTGGGTGCAAGACAAATTGAGCTGGCATTGAGGTGAGTTTGCAAAAGGTATGTAATGACATCCATAACATGAGATAGACTTATTCTGCCTTGCCTGCTTGTTTGTTGAGCTTGGTCTCCCCCCACCCCACCCCACCCTGCAAAAAGGATGGAAATCTTGATATTTGCCAAAAAAACCCAAGTTTTTAGGAATTCTCACTGCTAAAAAGCACAGGTTAAAGATCTGATATAAATATTCACATAAATTTACATAAAAGGTTAAAGTCTTCTGTTAGCCACTGTCTCCTTTTAGAGAATGTCAGCATCAAAAAACACCTGATAATACTTCAATATTTTCTAAAGTTCAAATGTTCCCCTTCCTTCCTACCCTTTTACTCTTGTGTTCAGATCCTGGGGTATGGCAGGGTGGGGAGTACCCTCTCTTCTCAATTAGGGAAAAAGTTGGAGGGTTTTTTCATATCATTCATACCCTAATTTACATCACAAATATGAATTAGGATTTTTCCAATAAAAATATAAATCAGCAAAGCATGTATGCTAGGGCATATGGAGCTCTTATTTTTGATATCCATTATCCTGTTTTTTCGAAGTAATATGAAAAAAGAGAGATAAGAATGAAATCTATTTCTAGCTAAGACCACTTTCTTATTTCTATTACAAATCTAACTTAGGAGAATAACAGGAAATATCCAGTTCATTCCTATGTTCTCTTAAAATGCAATCTATTTTGACTCTGTGGTCTAGATATGTTTTCATACTTTCTCTTGTTTTTTTCCAGTAATTTATTCTAATACAAACATTAGTTCAGCATTCCTTTCAATTAGAGCAACGTTCCAATTCTCTCACAGTTGGAATTCTCTCTTACTAAAGAGATTTCTTTTTTCAGTACTACTAAGCTGGTTTGCTTTTCTTCACCTTCTCCCTCCTCTGAGGACCTAATGCAAAATTTAATTGTATAAGTTGATAGTAGAAATTATCCATTTCATAGTGGCAACAGTAGAAAAATTTATCAAGATGTCTTAAGATATCAATTGCATTAAATCTTAACACTTAACTGATACATATAACCCAAGGTACTGCTTGCTGTATTCCCCTTAGTGATCAGAGATGAACAGGAACCTCTAGAGGCATTTCAAGTCACAGATAGGTTTTACTTCGGTTCACTAAAATTAGTTCAAAACAGATCTGTTTAGTCCCCTCAAAACTGTGGGTGTCAGTCAAGAAATAGCATCCCTTACCCTGAACTCTGTTTCTCTGCTGTTTAGGAATGCCATCCTTTACCAGCAGTGCTGGCCAAACACGCTGGCATGAGCTTTCACATCACTATGGCCATTAAAAGCAAAGCCAGCCAACATCTGCTTCCATTACACAGAGTAACTTTTCCCTGGCAAAGTTATTGCAAAAGCTCTTTCAGCCCATAGGTCACAACAAGCCAAGAATTCTCTACAGTCCTCCCAAAGGTAGGGGAGAACATAGAACCTGACCCAGAAATCAGATTCAGTCACTGGCCTCAAAACATCTGCCTTGCTAGTTTATCCAGACTCCTTTTCCCACATACACACACTTCAATGGGAAGAGTTGGCATCATTTGTGTCATTCATTATATCAAGGACAATTACTCACAATAATGGCCATTTATTTCCTTAAGTTATGAGGCATCTTGATAAAGCGAATACTTTTATGTTAGTCTGATCTTTTTAATCAGTGTCTAGTAAAAATAATTTGTCTGTAAACAATTAGCACAACATAAATGCAAAATCTGTGAAGATTTCCACAGGCTGCACTTTCAGTATAGTTATAGCAGCTGTAGGTAAAATAGAACTAGAACTGGCTATATAACAACAGTTCATATTAACTGAGCAAAATGGCTGTTGTTTTGTGGATACAATTTATCAAATCACTTTTTAAAGCAATCATTTTATTTTTTAAAGAATCTCCTAGCCAGAAAGCAGCTCTCATCTCTAATTCAGTTGCAGGCCATGGCTCCTTACAAGTAGGCTCTCACCACCCAGCCTGTTGAGGCACTTGCAGCCCCTGGTGCACAGGGGGACACACAGACGTGCCCGCCCTGGGCCCGGTTAGCACAGACCAACACTGACATCTGGTGCCAGCAGAGCCATCTTACACGGGGACAAAGGTCTCACTTGACACCTCACTGAAGAGTTGCTGGTCTGACACTAAGATAAATCAGCATCTCCTATTCAGCACCAAACCACAGCACAGTCTGACTAAAGGGAAAAGAAATGAAACAGTAAAAATGCCAGGGACATACTTAAAGACAGGAGAAGAAAGTGAGAGAACATTAATAATATTTTTTCTGTAATGCACTTTTTCCAAAATTGTGCTATTGGCTGTCATATCGCAATATAATTTTAGCTGCTGTTAAAATAGAGATCCCCATTTTTGTGAGAACTGTACTAAGATAGTCTGTGCCAGGATGAGCAGAGCTTGCTCCCTAGAAAAAGCACAAGTGTTTCATTCTGAAAGCAAGGGCTTAGATTGTGGCTGGCATGAGCTTACCTTGCTTGAACGGCTACAACCACTACATGCCCTATTTTGTGGGCAGGAGAATTCCTCTGTGCCAGCACTTTTTGGCTACTTCCCCAGAACAAACTGTCCCTAGGCAATGGAGCATTGAGCCCAATCTGTATCAATGAGTCTAGCACAGGTAGGGTTTGGGGTGCAATCTTTACGTGCACACATACGTCCATTTCCTTGTAGGCCACAGCCTTTCACTACCACAAACATCAAAGACAGGCTGACACACCAGAGAGGATGGTCCCAATGGTATTTAAAAGACTTTTCAAGACTATGACGAACCAATTACAGTAGAGTATGACTGTCTTACCTAGTAAGAAACTGAGGTTTTACACTGCCCTTAGTTCTGCTACCAGCTACTAGCTCAAACACATCTGTGCGAGATGCACAAGCCTACCCCAAATATAAGCCAGCCTCACTATTCTCTCATGCAAGTAGCCAACAGAGAACTATTTCCAAAGTGTAGCTGCTCCATACAGCAAAATACTTTGCAATATGCCCTTGTTCCCATAAGGCACTCTGCAGCCAGCAAACTCTTGTAATAATGTTATTTGCAAACACAGACTTGGAAAAAAATGGCTTTTTATTATTGCATCTTTGTGCCAGTGCAGACAGCATCCTGACTTACCAGATGTTTCTTATTTCATTTCTCTAAGCTGCACTTTGGTATTTCTAGAATTGATGCTTTCAGACAAAGAGGTTTCTGTTACCTTAAGAAATCCAATTTAACACTGCCTCAAAAATATGTGATTACATGAGTAAAGCTTGATTGAGAGAAACACACTAAGCCTCCATCCAAAGAGAGCACTTTGAATAACTTTTGTAACCACATGTCTTTAAAAAACATGGAAACCGTAATAAACTCTGCAATTTCCATGAATGGAAAAGCACTCGTTTTGTGAAGTTTTGAGGTTTTGGAACACAGAGTTGTGCCTGTGTTTTTTCTTCGGTTTTATTTTTTTTCTTTGTTTTTTATTTTATAATTGAGACAGTCAAAAATACTGAAATCCCAGAACCATATAGGGGATAGTATTTCGTAGGGAAAAACACTATTCAGGATTTTGAGTGCATGTGTAGGGAAGGAGGTGCAATAGCATGACAAATAAAATGAAGTACAGTTTGCCTGATCAGTGCCAAGTGTTGCTGATTAGTTTTCACTGCATCTTAATTAAGGTTTCAAGACCTTTATTTAAGTACCACAGCTACTTCAGTAGATGTACGACCAAGGTTTGCAATTTTCCTGCTTGCAGGAGATGCCAGGACATTTCAGTTCTCTAATCCTTAACAAGCAGCAGCTTCTGCTCTAAGGAAATATGAGCAAATATAGAAGGCACACAATTTATAGCACCTTATTTTACTGACTGCTTTTGCCACTACAAGAATTGCACTTAAATCATGGATAGTCTCTAAGCCATACAGTAGGAGTGTGTATTACTTTTGAAAAATAACTGTAAACCAAAGAATGTGGAAAACAAGGTGAAACTCTCCTTCTCTAGATAATAGACAAGACAGAAGGAATTCACTGGGGGAGGGGAATTAAAGCACAGTAGCAGACAGCTGGGCAAGAAACAATGGCAAATAAAGTCCCCACAGCAGTTTATAATTTAAAATCATGTTACATTGCAGTAAAGACTGTCCTTTTTGGTTTCTTTTCTGTCTCACTTCCAGATTTTCATCATCAGACTAACAGCTTATTCAACCAGAATGGATTTTTTTTTTTTTATTTACTGGCCTGCAATACCAACAGCACTTTGGGGTGGCTGTTTTACAGGTTGGCTTACTACAAAATATTGCAGTTGCATGCTCAGTGCCAAAAGAAAGAGCATCTTTTTGAATTATGCCTTTATTAACTGCTAATTGACCTCTATATCTTCATATCTCCTACTAAGTATGGCCAAGGAGAAACCAGGTTCCCTGTGATACAACCTACAGGCATAGTGAAACCAAGCCTCCCTACAATTTCGAAACTCAACATTATTGCATGACAATAATAATGTCTTGAACTACAAACTCCCATTCAGTTTTTATATTCTTGCAATACAACTTTTATCTTTTTCTTCTGCCAGTATGTGTGAAAATTCAGGACCCGTCATTATACAATTTTCGATTTAGGCAGTCTCTCTGTAGTAAATATAAATAGTTCCCTGTCTGACAGTAAAACTTCAATGTAGTTATTTCTGACTTCTTTAAGCTCTCAGTCATGTTCCTTCTCTTTCTCCTTTTCCCACCCTTTCCATAGTTAGGACAAGGGATTTCCTGGCATGCTCTTATAAACCCAGGTCTCTGGAAAACAACTGTAAGGACTAGGGAGGGGTTGGCATTGTCCCACAGGCACTTCCAAAACAGCCTCAGTTTTGGGGCCTGTTGGGGCCCAGTACTACACACTTTTTAGATTTCAAATAAGCCAACTAGAAAAGAAATGGTTTTTACAACAAGAGCTAAGAATTTAATGAATACTAAATTGATTCCTGCGTACAACATCAGCAAGTGTCTGTCTTTGAAGAATTTCCATTCATAGAAGCTGTCCAAGTTTATTTCTGCTCCCAGACCTTCTCATCACAGTAACTGTAACACACATTCAACTACAAGAATAAACATTTGTTCACTCTTGTATCTCCTCCGTAGTCTGCTACAAAACAAGAGCCTGCTCTCTTACCACCAGCAATTTACACAAAATGTTTGCTTTTGTGCGACCTTTCCTATCCAGCACAGCTTGGAACACCAAGCTGGCAGTCTCTGATCCCCCTGCATTGGCTGCTCTCCCGGGTGCAGCAAACACCCCACCAGCAGCTCCAAGAAAAGTGAGAGCCATGAGATTGGCCCAGGAATGGCAGTCTGCACCAGGACAGGCTTGTTCCTGGGCAAAGGCACAATACCGGAATGAAAAGTTTGCCCTTCCCAGCAGTCACTGGCATGAAGGCCTGGCCAAGGAAAGGTTTAAGTTTCCACTACTGTCAACCAGAACCCTTTCACAAGCACTGTGAAAGCAAGACAGGGATTGCTGCTCCCTCTGCAGTCTATACAGTGGGACAGTTGACTTCTGAATAAGAGTTTATTAAACAAGATACATAGGTAGTATCTAAAAAAGTTTGTAGGAAAAAAAATAATCTTACTGAGACCAACTTCTGCTTATTTTTTAAGCAGTTTACCAATTTCAGTTAAGCCTGGTATCAACATAAACAATGCAATTGTTAGTCTTCCATTGCTTTCCCTGGGATATGATTGTAAGTCAGTGTTCAGATGTATCACTCAGTATCAACTGTTCCACACACTCATGTATGTGAAAACACACACATGTTAATTTCTCAGCATTCTGGATGGGTTTTACAGCAAGACAGCTCCAGCTGTACATACAGAAGGGCAGCTCTCAGACTCCAAGGAGTGATTGGAGTCTGCTTTCCAACCAACCTTGTATGCATTCACAGAAGCCTCAAGCTGGACTATGACTCCGCCTGGAGTTTGTGCTCTGGGCACCCAGGAACCACAGCCAAGTGTGGAAGCCTGGAACATCCTATGAAGTCTGGACCATCCATGAGGATCATAAATTACAGCCAAACTCCAAACCAGTCACACTGCCTTCAGAAGCTGCCTGTATGCAGAGAACTTATTCTTGCACTTCTACTACCTATCTGTATCATCCACCTTGCTCAGCACTACTTAAAAGTTAGATTCTCAACATTTTTTCCTAGATCTCTGCTGATTCCTTACTTAGCCACCATTAACAGCAGCAATTTTTGGATACTTACCCAAAACAAATCCTAAAAATGCAGATATGTGCCTCCAAAACTTCTCACAACAGGCCATGCATTCTCTAATGAACACCTGGCTCAAGAGCAGTTTGTTACAAGGGCATGTAAATCTACAGAATTACCAGGCAAAACTAAATCTGCTGCCCTTGCAAGCTTCTCATCCTGAAGTCAAACACACAGCATGCCTGACAATGTAAAATACCTTTTTTTTAACAGCACCTTTATTTTACAATAAAAGGTAGGGGTTTTCCTACTTATAATCAAATAAATAAAAAATAATTGTAAATCTCACAGCTGCTTCAAGTAGTTTGGGAAATGTAATAGCATGAAGTCTTTTCTTGTTACTTTCCACAAAATAGGTGGGGTAATGGTGGCAATGTACACATCACCACATTGCTGACATCAATGGAAAACTCATCTGCTGTGCAGGAGGTGCACTGAGTAGTAAGCTGCATGGTGAGGATGAAAGTCTAGAGCATATCCATGCCTGGAAAGCTTTATTGCATCCATGTGAACATAGTGACATGCACAGAATACCTAGGGCTGTCCTAAGCTTGCCTTTCTAGACAGAGAAAGTATTTCTGTCCTTCCTTCCCACTTTACAGCTGCCCTTTCTGAAAACACATTTCTGGCATATTTCAAGAAGTAAGACATGTAACACTAGATTTTCTGCCACAATTCATGCATTATTCCTGCTTTTCTCCCTGACATTTGACGCAGCAGCCTGAAAAAAACTACCCAAGTTTCATGTGGTATTTGTTGCAGATTTTAAAATTCTAGTAAACAATGGATTTTTTTCCTTATTTGAACCATGTGTGTTCTACTCTGTGATCTACCCACAGATGGTATTTTTATTGTTACATAGATGTAGTATACTCTGCTGTTAAGGAGTTATATGTTTTATGAGGGAACAATACAATACCATTAATTCAAGCAAACACCTTTAAAACCAACTTGAAGGGTAGTTTATAAATTATAGGGAAGCACAAAGCTACCTGGCATTGATGTGCACACAGAAGGGCCACAAAGGACAACAGAAAATTGACTGTTTCAAGAGAAGGCCAGACAAGTTCAGCTCCTGATTATTTTAGAGCATATTAAACATTCCTAAGTGTCCTGTTCCACTTCTATTTCCACATTAATTACCAGCCTGTTGATTATTTCTTTGTTTTCAGTTTAGAGCTTGCAAAAAACTGAAATAAAGTCATACCCTTTAACACCTGTAAAAATACTGCAATTAATGGAGGCCCAGGAAAGTGGGTCAGAACAGAATATTTGAACACAGATAAAAGATATTTTCTTTGGCCATGATAGAATTTTTTATTAGATACATATTTGAGGTCCTTTATTCAAATCCTGTGAAGAGTTTGAAAGAGACTTCAGACTAAAAATTGGTCAGCTGGGTATTAGGAGATCTATGTGGTTCCTCTGATGTAAGATAAATGAGTTAAGGGTGGAGAGATATTTCAGAGGTACTCCTTAGAAGCTATTGTTGTTAAAATGGGTTTGATTTACAAATATAAAAGGAAAGATTTTTGAGAATAGGATTACATTTCTGTGGCCATCAGATATTAGAAAGCTCTGCCCATTACAATAGCACTTACCACAAATGTGTGTTTTGAGGGAATCTGTACAGTATTGTGTCTTTCTGTAAGGGCTCTCAAATCCAATGTGCAGCACAGGCACATACACATTTTGATAGCTTTCTATAGCCAAGACATTTCTATTTTTTCATACAACAGAACTTCATCTCCTCTCCATAATTTCCAGGTAATTAGTTGGATAGAGAAATCAACAATATATCAGTTCAAAATCAGTATATATCAGTTCAAAAATATTATTCATTGTTCAGAATATATTTGTTGATATGATTCATACATCTTCATTTTTCTATTTGGCCCTGCCACAGACTTAAGTCCTATTAATTACTGATCTCCTTGGACTAGACTTCTCAAAACTGAACTCCTACTACATTTCAAAGCTTTGCACCTTCTTCAGAGATTATTTGTTAGTGCAATTAATATTTCAATAAAGTGAATAATTTACCTGTCTGAAATGGCCTACTTATTAGAAATAGGTAATAATTTCCAAAAGCAGAAACCAGAAGGCTTTGCCAGAAGGTTTTGTCATGGAAAATTCGATCATGACAGCACTACGTGTTATTTCATAGTCAGAAAGGCCATAAGCACAACCAAAAGGAAAGATGTACTAAAAGTCTCTTATTGCTTTCCTTTCTCTTAAAGCATTTACTGTGGTGGGAGTTTAGCATTCAGTTCCCCAGCAATTCTGGTGGTAAATCTATTTTTGTGAGGAAATGGTCCTTTGATACTCTTACATAAAGTGCCAGCAACTCTGAGTTCAGTTGCAGATTCATCATAAGCAAGGGTAAAATAGTTGTGTTAACACCAAGCATGCAATAAAACTGCTTAGTAAATCCTCAGACTTGGAATTAAAGTTGTAACACAGCAAAAGAGACAGCAGAGAAGGTGATATGTGAAGAAAAATAGGCATGTCTGCAAAGCATAGGCTAGTGCTGGTATATTAAAGATAGATTTATAGAAGGACAGACATAAGCCCATGAACATGCTTTCCACTGATCCAGAAATGAAATTTCTTATATGCTTGAAATCAATGGGTAAATAAAGTTCTTACTGTTTCACAAAGCAGTGGCAGCTACTATGCCATATACTTGGTCAATGCAGTTCCAAGGAATATCAGTGAAGCTCAAAGGTTAGTTTCAAGGTATTCTTGTTTGCCTGGCAAGAGTTTTAGATGTTTCCTGGATTTCTATTTGTGGCATCAAAACCAGTTGGACATAATCTCTAGAATATTTACTACAGTTTGTCCAGGTTTATTCTCCTTTTGCAGTTTTATACCTCCTATTAAGTGGGAAAAAAAATCCTCAACTTTTCATTCCCTTGCAATGAAGCTTTTCCAAATTTAGTCTTGCTGTACCTTATATCTACACAAATGATTTGTGAAGCAACCCTGAAACAGAGAGGAACTGCCTTAGCAGTAAGGTAAAGCAACTCAAGTTTGAAAATTAATCCTCCACAGAGCCAGAAACTGGGTAATAAATAGAAAGAAAAAATACTCTATAACAGCCCATTAAAGAGGTTCAAAAGTTTGTTTCATTTTACTGTCTTAAAAAGTTGCTGGTACATATCCAACCAAGTTTTGCTTGTATGTATGCGAAGCTGATAAAGTTAAATCTACAGTGTATGAATACTTAAACTGCTAAAAGCTTGGGAACTCCAGGGTCCATCAGGCTCTAAACATCTTTCTTACATGAGTATAATTAGTCATATTTTGTAAGGGGAAAAAAAAGTAATAAGAACAAAATCCAGAGACAATCATACATAGCCTTGTTCTTTAACTAGCAAAAACACACTAAGGAAGACAAAACACAAAACGTATCCTGGACCCTATAGTTCTACAATTCCCAAGAAAGGAGGCTATGACTTAAAACAGATAGCTCTCAAGTCTGACTTGAAAGAGATCCTTGAAGGCTGGTTCTAAAAGAGCAAATAGCTTCATTACTAAATTAACCTAATTTTTGCATGCCTGATCTCTTACAAACCTGTAACAAAGTTTTGATTCACATTTCTGTTGAGAGTTTTGTTGGAACCAGAAGTGGGATTACAAAACCAGAAGCAGGTTTTTAGCTGTAATGTGTCTTTTGCCACTGAATACACTGTGGATGGAAAGAGCTGTAATAAACAGCACAGAATGTTCCAAAGGCTGGTGAGATGAAAAATGTTGGGTTTTGGTTTTTTATCCTGCTTGGACTAAGCTTTGTAAGCACAGACAAAAATGTGAGCAAGTCACAGCTGATTCAGATATAAGTAAATTGCAACTCCAAACTGAAATGCAAAGGGGTTTTGTTGAATTCCTTGGTCACCTTTAGTCTCAATTCTGAAGCTAAAGCAACAAGAACAGATCACAGCAGGACAGATCAAATACAGAACTAAAATGCCATTTGATAATTTTTCTGTAAAATAATTTTAATTTTAGAACTGAATAAAAATATTCAAAAATTCCTGAAAAATAATTTAGATAGCTCCAGACTGAAAAAGAGGGGAAGAGGTTGCCAATTGTCCTACATCAGTACTTTCAGATATGCAGGAAGCCAAGTCTTCAATACTTGGAAGTTATGTCCAGCTCTACGACCCTCACTCCCATTTTCACTACCTCATTGCATCATCTGAGATGCCTCAGATTTCCTGAAGCTCTTTAAAGTGGCTTAAAAAATAAATTCACCAGGGCTTATTTCAAAGACCTAGGCAGACTGACAATAAATAGTACCTCATGCTGCAATGAGAGTGATTTTAAAAAATAAATTATATACATATAATTTGTATCCATGTATAAAAAAAAACTACATTAACAAGAAAAAACTTGGATTATGTATTGCTGCCTCTGCTTTGCAGTAGTGTTTCTAAAGCAGGAACTGTAGCTAGAAGATTAGAGGAGTTATGGAAAAACTGATCTCTCAATTGAAAAAAATCCACTGGCTTATTTTAGAAATTATTTAACTGGCAGTTGCTACACTTGGCCTTTTATCTGTTCCACAGAATAAACCCTGACAGTCTAAAACACTCTTTCTTTCTTTCACTGCTGGCTAATGAAAGTGTGCATTTTCCAGTGACTGTGTAATTCTGGTTTGGACTGATGTCATGGCTGCCACTCCAGCAGACCCATTAAAAATAAAAAACATACACACCTAGAACTTAAGCTGTTACCCAAACCAGAAACTTGTGATTTCAGAGGCAAGCTACACCACCTTACAAATGGTTTTGATGTATGGCATCTGTTTTACTGAGAAATGCTGTAGCATCTAAAGCATGAACTGTTTAATAGCATTTAAATGCCAGAAAAAAAATAAATTAAAAAAAACGACAACAGAACTGCATGAGAAAAATGTCTGCTCAGTTTGAATTCACTGTAACACTAGATTAAAAAGTGAGAAGACCATTGCTTGGAAAAAAAAAAAAAAAAACTTAATTAAGACAAACTGGGACTTAAATACAGGAGAAAACTCAGTGTTCCTTCAAAATGGATCCCTTGCTGAATGTTGCACCAAGGAAAAGAAAGCTTTAAAAAAGTGTCCTTGACAAAAAAGTGTCCTTCAGTAGATCAGAAGATGAATTGCCAATAATCCATTTTCATGCACAAAACATACATTTCACAGCACATACATATTTGAGAAGAGATGAACAGAAATTATTTAAAGACATGCTTTGGCAAATGCTTAATGAATATGCTTTCTTCCCCCTTAACTTAAAAAAACATGCCATAGACATGAGGGTTTGCACTTAGTCACAGCAAGGCCAGAGAACAGATGAATACAGAAGAGCTTTACTTCAGATTTACAAATCATAAGGTCAGTAGAATTTCCAAAAAAGGAGACTGTATATGTGGTACTAAAACTGTCATCAAAAGCAGTTGCTAAGAATTCTAGAAAAAACATTCATTAAGGCTATTTCTGTCAATATCTTGCCCAAGCATACAGAAGCCTAGACAACTGTGCTTTGAACTCAGGTGATGGTGGCTGAGCAATGTAGTTGTAAATAGCAGAAAAATCAGCAGGGTTAACTACCTGTTTTTTCTCAAGATGTACAGTACACCAGGTCAAGTGAAAGTAAGTGACAGGTTAAAGAAAATGCAGCAGTCACCTAGACATGGACAGAACATGTCAAACAGGCCACTGACACAGCTTCAAGGCAGACTCTTAAGTGTATTGAATATGGCATTCTAATGAACAATCAAAAGAAATAGAGATCTTGGGAAAAAAACCAATCAACTCATCTTTGGTTTTGTTAACAAAAATTCAAAATATTTATGGCTGATGTGCATTGTATAAACAAATCAACCTATCTGTAAGTCAACTTCCTAACATAAGTTTTTTGTGTGTTGCAAATTTCAGACTAGTTCAGTTCACCTCCTGAATCCACTTACTATAGCACTACTGCTGTCATCCTGAAGGTAAAATTCCAGTCTAGAGTATTGCAGTTAGTCCCATCCCCTCCTTTTGTGGCACCATCTCTGGTAGCAAGCCCAGCCTGGATCACAATTTACATTGCCAACTGCCATACAGTGCAATAAAGTCAAAAGAGCTATGTGGGGGAATCCACAATATTTATAAGTAACAAACCCCTACAATAAAGGTGAACACAAAAAAACCAAAAGTGAACACATATATATATTTCTCTATTTGCAATCCTAAGTTTTAAAACTTGGTTCTCAGAATAAGTGGATCATTTAACCCAGGAAGATGGGTGGCTATAAAAAATCCCAGAATTAGGAAGAAAAGTATCACTTGTTATGCTAAGTCCTTGGAAGATGCTGGCTGTGATCTGTTCAATGTAGGAAGGTATTCTATAGGTGTCTGAATTATTCCAAAGGAAAAATTTTACCCTGATTTTCAAACAGGCCCACAAAAATAAACATATAACAATCAAATTCTCTCCCTACTGCTACAGTCACTACTACAAATACATATTTTGCTGTATAGCTAAAACATTAGGATGCCTCCTTGAGTAGGAATACAAGTCTTTTCTTTTTCTTACTACAAGTTGATATATTATTTTGATTAATTACTTGTCAGGGATTTGCTTGGCTGTCTTACAAAATGAAGGAATGCTTTTTCCGCTATAACTAGAAAAAACAAAGTTATTCCTTTTCAGCAGATGAATTATGTCTCTGCTTTCCTCTAAAGAACTGGCTTTGGAATGGGTTAGGCAACACCTTAAAAATAACATGGGCTGGATACTTCTTTTACTCTCTGGGAGGGTCAGTTCTAAGTAAACACTGATAAGAAAATCTGTTTTGATGCTCAAAAATAACTAAACTGAAAATATTAAAGAACAGTTTATAAGCTCAAGTAATCTATGTGTAGAATACCGGTAAGTGAGAAGATTCACCACAAGGAGAATGTGGGATATGTAATGACAGATGTAGGTAAGAAACCCCCTGACAGAATTAATACATGTTGATAACTAAATACATTAAGCAGCGTAGCTCTAGACTCTCAGTGTTTTGTTCATGTCAAAATTCTACCTCCCAGGCAGATGTAGCACAATGATGCTTCTTTTCAATCCACAAGTAGTTATTATCATTCATAACTAATAAAAAGACCACAACAAATTCACTGCTAGACAACTCCTAACTACTGAATGCCTTTCTTTCTAACAGTGCTGTACCTTTCACCCTAGAACAAGTTAATCTTTTTCCTACACACACCTGCTTTATTTAGGGTGACATACAGGCTTTGCCCTTCTCCTGACTACGCATCATACACATTTTGCCACTGAGGTCTCAGTTCAGAACAAGTGATTACTTCTCCAAGACAGAACATATTTCTTAAAGTATATCTTTTCAAGTCTCAGCTGTACTCTTAAAGGCCAAATGGAAACACATGATTCGGGCTTCTCTTAGTGTAGAGAGAACTAAAAGGAATTCACTTAAATTTTATAGAAGACTGTCCCAAATATCTTAGCAATTAGCATTTTCAGCTACCAATTAGTATTTTATTTTCTTTAAAAATCATGAGTCACACTCTGGAAAGCTGATCCTCTGTTTGACAGGGGACAGACTTAAAAACAAGGGTAAGCCTTTAAGCAAAGGGCAAGTTATTTCCAACCTTCTCTTTAGTTATGGTAAGGTCTCCTGGGACTAAAAAACATGGCTAGAAAATGATTGAAGGACGCTTGACTGTTCAGTGCATTCAAAACAAAAATGTCACTATTTTGTTTTCAATTAACTTTTAATTATGATCAACATAGATCTTATTTAATAGCTGGGTATGACTCATTAGGCTCCAGCCACTCAAAGCACCTCTCAGAGTGTGGGGAGGATGACTTAGGAGCTGACTTCATGTAAACTCATTCAATCAGGGCTGACCCCTGAACCCAAAAGCAGGAGCTGGCACAAAAAAAGCAGAGAAAAGGATTTCGAAGTTGTAAGTAGACAAAGTTGAACTAATAAACACCATGGAACAGTATGATCTGGTGTAGACTCCTTAATGTATATGACAGATGTACTCTCCCCAAATGGGAGATGGGGATGTCCTTTAGCCCCTGCCATGGTGACTATTGAGCAGCTATCAGTATCTACACAGTGTATATTTAAACATATATCTTATTGCTGTACTTGAATTGTAACTTCTCCCCACTCATGTTCTGAGAGCTGATTTATTGAACACCAGTGTGTAACATTAGGTGCTCGGGAGTTAGCTCAGTGGAAAAACTGATCAGATTGTTCCTCTGCCTGCTTGTCCCTCAGCCTGCTGCCAGAATGCAGAGCAGCTGCCAAGGGGTCACACACTCTTGTCAGTTGCAGAGCAATTAAACCGGCATCCAACTCACTCGGATTCCCTGCTTTAGCACTCCATACAGTTTGAACAGAAATCAGGATATCTAAAGCCAACCAAGACAAAAACCAAAACAAACCCCAAGCCCCCACCAAAAAACCTCAAAACTACTTACAGAACCACCCGAAATCTGCACAGAAATTTTGTCCACATCATTTGTTTTCAAATTTCCTTTCATACTAGCTCTAATAGCCAGAGTGTCCACCACCTTCCTCCTCTCCTCTCATCTCCCTCATTTAGCATCTTAACAAATTTAGACCACACAAACTTTGTATTTTGATTTTTCTTTGGATTTTCCTTTTTTTTTTCTTTTACCTTTGAAAGCAAACTGAAAACACTGCTGTCAACATTTGGGCAAACAGGTCTTCTCTGTAAATACTTACCTAGTTACCTAAGAAAATAAGCCTTACCAACATCATACCTGCTGTCAGTTTTAGTTTCTTTAATGCATTTTAAATTGAAGGTATGCATTTAAACTAACTTCAGAGGGAAAGGGTACTTAAGAAAACACAGGTATTGTCACTGTTATAGGTGAATTAATAATCAAAAATAGTTTTTTATTTGGTGACCGAGATACGGTCTCTGACAGCCTCAATCAAAGGGGCGGCGTCGAGCCCGGGGTCGGCGCTGGGTGAGCTCTGATCCAACCTCGACCGCATGGGATCCCCTCTGCTCACAAATGCTGCCTCCATCGGGTTGGTTTTATACAGTTTTTTCACCTGGGGCAGAGGTTCTCCTGTTCTTTTCACCGCTTCACAAATTCATGTAGTCTCCTCTTCTCTGTGCTGGGCAAAGCCGTTTCTGGGAGTGATGAATGCTGCTGTCGAGTTCCTGGAACCGGGCATTGGGATGCTGTGTCTAACGACTCTGCTTACCTCGATTGTAGATACTTATGGAGTAATCATCGCCAGGGTGTTCCCAGACCTGTCCCAGGAAAGGGCCCATCTCCACTGGAGCTACATCTTTTAGTTTGCTATTAATTAGGTTTTCTCTCCGCTGCCATCTGTGGTTTCATCTGTTGCATTCTGTGAAGCAATCTTTTCCCCAGCGGCTGCTTGTGGGTTAAGACTTTTAAAGATTTTTCATACAGACACAACTTATTTCACATATATTTCGCATAAGCACTTATTATTCCATAACATATATTACATCACCATGTCCTCCCCAGACACATCCAAGCACCAGGCAGCTTTCTTAGTTAGAGACATATCCAGCTGTTCCAACAGAGTCACCTGATAATCCATCACTTCCAGCTCCTACAGACAATCACCATTTGGCCCAGCCTGTTCTCATGTCCCGTACCAATGACAGATGTTTCTATATATGTGACAGAAAAAGGCATTACTTGACATGACCCTTTTGATGCACAGACCCAGAATACCTTCTGTGTGTAAAATCTCTCCTTTTCCTCATTAATCATGATGCCAGTCTCAGCTATCTGCAGACCTTAGCAATACCCTCTGCAGGTGGTGTTTAATGACCTGTCTCTGCCTCCCCTTTGCAGGTCTGCTGCAAAAGAATGCTCCAGTTCTGACACTGTCACCAGGACTTCTGGGGGTACATAGGTGCACTCACATTCAACAAGTCAACACAGCAGGCTCCAGCTATGAAAATTGCTCTCAACTAATAGAATGGCCTCAGTATCACAAATAAAATCACATTAAAAACACATCTCAAGGTATCATCTCATTGCACATCTAACATTAGTCTCAAGCAAATATATAGCCTCAAGCCATATGAGTTCTAGATAAAATTCTAATTTAATACAAGACTGCGTTCCACATGAAATAATTTAAACTGAGTAACAAAAGTCCTCAAAATGCCACTTTTACATCAGAACTGAATATCCAATTACCAGTTTGATCTTCACACTTTCAATCTTGCTTGACATGCTCAGAAGCCCACTTTTTTGTCAACTTTGAATTACAAAGCTATTTTAGAGATAAAAATACAACTGCATTCTTTTTCCACCAAAATTTTATTCCCACCAAAAATATTTCCAGCACTTCCATTTCTAATGGAATGACCTAAGGAAAGCATCTGAAAACAGATGCTTTTAAAATTATCCTCAAACCAAAAGAGCTGGTTTCCTCCAGACTGCATGATGTTGCAAATCCTAAAAAAAGATCATCACCAAGCTCCCCTCAGGTAAGTTCACTCTATGCACATTGCACCATCCACAAGGAATATAGAAATAAACCTCTAGAAATGTCCTTCTGTTCTCCTGTTCAAGCTAAACAGATCTTAAGTACTTAAGCAATTTGTCCATTTTGATGGAATTGCAGTGTGATTGCAAGCAATTCTGTGATTATTCAGTGCAAGCTGAAAAGTTAGATGTTCATACTTGGTGCTTTACTATGACTGCTAATGAAAAACCTTTGAGAGGGATACAAAGCACCTGATAAAAAAAGGCCTCTCTTTTTGCTGCCAAAATAGGTTCCTTTTCTTATTTATTGAAAGATCAGGCTGGCACTTTTCCCTGTTTAAAATTTCTCTTCTTTGAGACTATGTGCAATTTTATGGCTAATGAAGTGGGAGAGGGAGGTGAAAACCAGGATCTCTGATTTCACCCACACAGCACACACAGTCAGCAGTATAGCATCTCTTCAACTGGCTCCTCACATTTCCAGAACTCTGGGCTAGTGACCATCCACAAAAAAAGGTCAAACGAAAGTAATTCAGTTTGATGCCTTTCTAAGTCCTTTCTACTTCTGCTGGTCCTTCACCACAAGTACAAGTACAAACTGCTTCTTGGTGTGCTGTTGACATTCCATAAATATCTCTTCTGTCTCTTGATCTAAGTCTTCTCAGATCCTTTCATATGGGGCACAAAGGGAAAGATACTCCTCTTTGCTAAGTCTGAAAGTTTCAATGTGGGGACTTGCTTTTTCAGACTAATTATAGTTCACAACACTCAGCTTTGAACATTGTCTTTCCTTCCTTTCTACAAATTCCTGGTGTGCTTAACAAGTCAGAAAGCTGTAACATCACACTGAGATTTGTCCCCTCACTTAATATATGCTCTGTTCACTTACTGCCTTTTAAATATTGTTAAAAGAAAAACTTCATATTTCTATTTTCACACTACCTTGCTTCTTTGTCTTGACTCTCCTGCTCTGCCTCCTGTATTTTTTAATATATGCCTCCTGCTTCTTTTGCTGCTGGAAAACTCAGCATCCTCTAGCTTTCAAAGTCACACAAAGACAAAAAATTAATCAATTAAAAAAAAATTTCCTCTGTCCTTGAGGACATCCTTTTTCATTCCCCTGTTCCTAATATTAATGTGCCTCTTAGGAATCAAGCACAAAAGATAATATGCATTTGAAGGAAAATCTTAATAGATGTGAAAAGCTATCTTTCAGCTTGAAGTTATGAAGCAAAATTATTATTCTATATGCATCCACAAATAAAAAAGGAAATTAAAGTTTCAGTGATTTTGTTTCAAGATCATTCCAACTAGGTTTCACATGACTGTGTTTTTGACATCAGGGCATCCTGGGTCAAAGGAGGGTCTATACTGAAAGGCTGTTTAATTGAAAGGGTGACAAAGTAAGCATAAAACATTTCTTTTCCTTGGATTTCTGAGGCAGCAAATAGCCTAGCTTACAACTGAAGTGCAGATAGTATGCTGCAGAGAAAAATATTTTTGTTGATGAGTCCATATCAAACAGAAGAGTTTGTCACAGAACTTTCATATTTATTCCATTCTATGTTGTCTTACACGTCAGTTTCTTCCACACACCTATATCTCAACCACAACTCCTGTATAAACCCAAGAGACTTACACCCACATTGTCGGGGATAAGAAGGTGAGAAATCTTTCTTATGACATCAACATGTGTACCCAAGGAAAAGAACAACAAGGAAAATGACACAACAAAGCAGCTGGTGCCAGATAGCTGCCCACCAGAGCCAACTAGGAAGGTCTGCTAGTGGGGAACAAAACACTTCTTGTTATAACTTCATGAAGAAGTGATACCTGGAAATCAC
This sequence comes from Peucedramus taeniatus, assembly GCA_013400575.1. NCBI lineage: Eukaryota > Metazoa > Chordata > Aves > Passeriformes > Fringillidae > Peucedramus > Peucedramus taeniatus. The sequence continues at coordinate 404,595 of WBNO01018370.1, forward strand.
CTTGCACCATTTAACATTCAATTGGCTTCAAGTAACACAAAACAGGAAGAACCTGCAGCAGTGCCCACGGAAATAGTTTATAAATACAACAGTACGAGAGTTCTTGTGCTTGTGGGCTCTTAGTAATAAATGGCAGCATACAAATAAAAGTAAACCACACAACATTTCACTCAAGCCATTTAACATGGTTTTCTCTAATACTATTCACATTTTTTCCATCTAAATTGAAAATTCATAATTCACAAAGTTAAAACTGGTACCCCCGTGGGCCTGAAAGACACCCAGTCAAACAAAATGCAGAGGTAAGCAAATTCCAGCAATTGCCACAAGGCTGACTGCAGCCTGGCTCTCTAGATTTGCACAGGAAACCTTTGTTGTATTTGGCAGCCACTCTCTTGTGGGGCTCTCTGAATTATTTTTTTTGTCTACAGACCTTATTGCTCAACAGAGGAAGAAAATTTAGCTAAAAAAAGTCAGTTGCTGATACCTTTGCTATTTTACTTTGACAGCCCAGATTATTTTGAATATTTCAAAACCTGCACATCCTTTAAGACAGCATTATTTAACCTGCAAACTATAACCTTTGGTCCTGCTCCTCAGCCCTGATAATTACTGAGCAGCACAGAATCCACGCAAGTCTCCAACAGGCTAACAAACCATCTGTTTTATAGAGAGCCTGAGTGCTTATCAAACTCTGTCTTGCCAGCCAAATTTCGCAGTTCCTCCTATACCATCATGTAAGAGACCAAACATTTCCGATGGCTTTCTCTCCTGCATGCAGGAGTGCCTGGAAGCACTGCAGTAACAAAATACCCGGTCTCTGCGGGAAGGGAGGGTCTCAAATTGCTCAACAGCCTGTCTGCTGGCTGACAAAGGAGAAGACTTTCATGGCTCTGGCAGGAGATCTGTCCAGCCTTTCACAGCCAGTAACCATGACTTCTCCTAAATTATGACACCTGCAAGTCTCAGGGAAGATTGGAGGCGAAATATTTATCTACAAATGTCAAATACAATCTTATTTATTCATCCCTGAGATGGGAAATACCTGTTTGGTATGTCAATCTGACTGATAGAAGTGGGCACATGGCTTCCTGAAATTAAAGGGCATTAGCTCCCTAGACACCGACCCATTATAGCAGCATAACATCAGGACACACCATACACCAGTCTGTGGACTGTGCGGGGGACATTTTTCTTCAGAGACAGAGGAAATTTCTAGGGTGTGGCAGTTTATTTACCTCTAATACTCATCAAGAAATTAGTGAAAGATTTGAAATTTGAAAGAAAGCAATTTGAAAATGTAAAAGAATAGTGTGTTAAGTAGGAAAAGTAGCACAGTAAACACACTCAGCTTCACAAAAAAAAAAAAAACAAACCTGAAACACATTTGACAGTTTTACTGCAGTTTACAAGCAGAATAGCACTGAAGACAATGAAAGGCAATTGTGAATCTAGAAGTGAAACTACACAGAACATACCACAAGAATTTATACGAATTACCTTCAAAGAGGGTAGAACAGAACTTGAAGTAATAAGGCATAAATAAAATCTGCCATAGAAACTGTAATAGCTTGAGGATGTGTTAACTTACCCACAGCAAGCCATTAATTAAATATATAGTTAAGATGGGAGAAGGTATTTACATGAAAGGAAAAAAATAAATGGAATCAAGACAAATAAGCAAATGATTGCAATGAAAAAAACTTTGGGTAAGTATTTAGAAGAACAGGTATCTCAGTAAGATTCTCTCTCACAGAAATAACAAGTATGGACACCTAGGTTAATCAGATTAAGATTACTTTTAGCACAATATACAAAGAATTTAAATTGGCATAAACTTACAAAGGTGCCCTAAAACAATACAACCTAAGGTACTTATTCATAAAAAGACTTATTAGTCCAACAGAAAGAGAACAAAACTATATTTAAGCATAATTTGGAAAAGGAGACTGATTTAGTGTTCATGAACAATACTAAAGTAATCCAAATAAATGTTTCCATTGCATAGAGTATTTTCTCTCACCTCCATTTAATTAATTACAAACTGTATCTAACACCTGGTAAACTCCAACACTTCTGTGACTTCTAAAAGTAGGGGTGGTTTAGCAGTGTTCACTTCAGGTAAGCCAAAAGCATGGTTTGTAGCAACCTCAGGTTCTTGTTACAAGAAGGCATTTCAGGGATAGCATGAAACAAGTCCAGAAGTTCATGGAACGGCTCACGCTGGGATCCTTCAATAAGACCTGCCATCATTTGAAGACAGCAAAGACATTGTTACTGCTGCCTTCAAAAACATGGTGCCATCCTTATTAGTTCACTGGAGCGATACCTTCCTTCTAAGCCACAAAATCAGTTGTAGGTCAATACTATGAGCTCTCACTCTCTCAAGGCCCTCCAAGTGCACCGTGTGGATCTGGAGCACACTGTGCCAGTAGAACATGCAGCCTTCAGAAAAAAAACCACCCTAATTAAAGCTACAAAACATCAGCAACACGAATTCTATCAACAATTGTTAAAGGTAACATGAGCCCAAACCCAAAGGCAATCCTCGCTCCACCAGCCACCAAGTTCTAGTAAACTTTGGGAAAAGGCATGTAAAGGATGTAACAGATGTGCATACCATTTTAGAAGATCCTTTAGGTAGAACTGATGCCTGGGGATTAAGAATGTTAAGTGCAGGTATGCAACACAACAAGTAAGCAGCCATGTGTGGGTTAGGGAAGACAGAATTTGGAGGGTATTATGCCTAAACCACACTTCACAAAACCTGTTACTTGCATGTAAGGTAGGAAATAGTCTTCTGTTAATTTATGCTTGTCAGTTCAATAGGCCTTATAATACAAAGCTATTCCATGATGACTGATTGTTGTTTCTAACAGTTATAAAGCCCCAGTTCAGAATACATCATGGTTTATGTTGGTTTTTCCTGTTAGCTAGAGCAACAGCATTTACCCAGACTACTAAAAACATTGTGCATTAAAACATACCACACAACTCTGAAATAAACAGCATATTTGGACTCACTCTCCCATACAAAATCCCTCTTTCTGTAGAAATCATGGTAACAACCATTTGGCAACAAAACAGTTTTCCCTGCTATGAAACTCAATACAACTGTTCAAAAAAAAATCCATTCTGCAGCTGCTGCAAGAGAAAAATCTAAACTTTAACAATAGGCATCTGGACTTGGTGCTTGGAAATAATTTGGGAAATAAGTTTTACCTCAGTTTGAACACACTTATAAAGTAGAGTTCTGTTGGCATTGTTTATCTCAGAGGAGATGTGAATAGTAAAGGGCACCCACCCCTCAGAATCAGTCCCTTTGTGTCAGACAGATGCCACAAATGCCAAGGCATCAGTGCAAAATGTAGGGAAAAAGTAGACGGTACATTGCTTGTAAGAAATAGATGTATGAGAAGAAAAAAACATGTAACCCTGCTAGCTGCAGTATCAGAAAAGGGAAGGTGGATATTTACTTGACATATTATATTTATAATATACTATATTATATTATATTATATTATTACTTAGGACACCCACCAGTTCTGAAGTATCACTAACTCTGATCTATGAACCCTTGAGGCTTCTCTCAGAGTCCTCTGAGAAAAGAAGATAACCACTTCCAGTAAGGAATGTTTTAAAATTAATTAATGAAACACAGGAAAAAAAAGAAGACTCTATGCTTGCTCAATTAATTTCTTCTTGAAAAGTAGGGCCGTGGTTATCCTGATAAACTAATGCATTAAAAGCACATTGTTTCCATGAATGCAAAGATTTTGCAATGAGATTTTTCCCAAAGACACTAAAAGCTGCACTAAGACCCCAGTCTCTTAGGCCAGCTTTCAGTCTGTCACTGGGCATGCCATCCAGTGCTGGCCCCTGCTCTTGCTGGCTTCAAGAACAGGACAGGACATTTTAAAATAGGGTGATTATCAGTAGTGGGGAATTAACACAAGGCAGTTGAGAAGAGAACAGTAAAGCTTGTATGTCCTGCTTTGTTGTTGGAAACACTTATAGCAAGAGAATACTGTTTACACACAGCAATGCATGGTTACAGCTGGTTTGTATCACTGGAGAGGCTGTGAACATTTGTTATACTACAGGCACAAAGTTTTTAAAAGACTGAGAGTCTCTCCTTTTAAGCCAGAATCTTTTTGTAACTATTGCAGCATATACCTTCCCTAGCTGAACAAAGCTTTGTCTCCCTTGCTACTGGTATGGGAAAAAAAATCTTTAAAGACATGGGAGAGTGGACACTAAAGATTCAGCAGCTGCTTGCAGTAAATAAGATTGAGACCCATTTTAGCTCTGGTCCCCTTAAACTCTATCCTTGCGTACTAAGAGCAACTGCTTAAAGAACAAGCCTGTGAAGGAAGACCTCCACATACAGTAAAATATACTTAGAGTATGTCTGTCTTTTTACAGGAAAGTCTTTGCACTGAACAGTTTCAGTTCAGAAGGAAGTTAGAGATGCAGGTTCTGTTTTGCTTCTCAGGTTATCTTTTGAATGGTCAGCATCCACTTCAGCTGTTAAGAGTTGCTACATTTGCATTTTTCTGGAAAGGAAAAGGTGTCCAGCAGTAGCCAATGCCTTAGTGATAAAGTAACTTTAAGTGTCACAGCTAATGAGGAAATATTTATTATCATTTGTTTCAGAGCTTCTTTTCATTACCAGAATAGAGGAGAGACACCAGAATACAAAATCAGCATCACACCTCTACACCTGGCTGGCATGAATAAGCCATGAATGAATAGTGATGGGATTTGACTGGCATTGCCATGACAGATGTGTACAAGACATCATCTCTGTTTTTCAACAGGAAAATGTGCTGTAAAATGCATGTGGATTGACACTGTCCCCACTCTGTCTATTGGGTTAATTTAGAAGGCCCTTGGCACTTTATCTACCAGGCACTTGTTTCTCCAGTCAAAACCCTGACTCTTCAGTGACTGCCTTGGTGTAAGGCACACACAGATGCAGAAAATGCACGGGATGCACAGCTGGAACAAGCCACCATCTGGGACAGCACATACACAGGACCATACAGAGTTCCCACAGCAAGGCTTGAAGACTATTCACAACCTGGATACAAAAGCACTGTTGTGCCAGCATGGAGGTCATTTGGTACCACATCTCCAAAAATGCCCTTTCCAAAGGGAAAGGCACAACCCAATGAATGAAGAAAAGGTCAAGTACATCCACACCACCTCAAGGTGAGCTTCTGCTGTCATATGTTACAGGTTTTTTTCTATTCTAACTACTAGAAATGGTCAGAAAATAAATTCTATTCGCTTTTTACCATAAAAAAAAAAAAAAAGGAATGCATGAATGGGAAGAAATTTCAGTTGAACTTATGTTGTAAAATTCTCATATGAAATATCCATTTTATTTACTTGCAAGGCTTTTCACTGTGTCATTACCTCCTTACTAGGTAACTGATATCTCCTTACCTTAAAATGTTTGTAAGAAAAATTCCAAACAGCTCCATCATCAAACTGAATGTACTTCAGTAATTATTGGCCAATATTTCCAAGGTACTTAAAGAATTTGTAAAATCAAACTAGTATGGGATGACATTATAATCAAGAACTCTGTAGTATTAAACAGTCTTATGATCTTCAAAAACAAAAAAAAAGTACTTTCAAAATCAACTATTTAAATTAAACTGAAACTATACTATTTACTCTTTCACAATTTATCAGACACCAAAACATACAGAGGTGAAATTATTTTAAAGACCAATTTCAGAATCACTATCAAGATTCAAATTCCCATTTATCAAATCTGCCTCTACTCATTCTCACCATATGCTTAGTCCCTCCATTTAGAGATGTTTCAAAACAAAACTTCTTTTATAAAATGAAGGTTTTACATATGTTTTGCCATCACCTGTTGTTTTTGCCATCACCTTAGCACTGCTAAGGAAACAGAGTGACACACAGAGTCCCTCCAAGGTGCCGGCTCTTCCTTTGACAGCAGCGGATCCGATAGGACACCAGTGTGCTGTTTATGGCAAGGCTGGGTCAGAGCAGAGGGCTCTGAGGGGCACCATGCCTTTGGCGAGCTCCCCTTTTCAGGGGTTCTGCGCTTCAAACACGGAGTTGTTCACGCTGCAGTCGTTCTTCCAGCACCCTCTAGTGCCGACGGCTTTGACTCGATACTGTAATGGGTTGCTACAATTACCATCTCTCCATAAGCCGAGCCTCCCCTCCCCGCAGAGCTGCTTTGCCAACTTGAACACTGTTGATGTGCCCCGCGGCTGGAGCTTCCCACACCGCCACGCGTTCCTGCCGCATACTCCGCTCTCATCTCCGTCATGGGAATTTTTCATTCAGCAAAGGAGATGCTAATTTTTGGTTACCACAAAAACAGTGTAATTTCCCTTCAAATAAATACATCCCCAGAACTGAAGTCAACATACTGTGTACTCTGTGTTAAGTTTACTTAGGCAGATTAGTAATCATTTATTTGAGTCAGTCACATCACCCCCCAAACGAAGGCATTATTAAACAAGCAGCCTTTCTTATCCCTGATTTCCTTACAGAAGACTCCAAGGCATGTCTTTCAGAACCCTCTTCTCTTTGCAGCCACAAGCTGGTTGAGAAAGGCACAAAATGGAAGACAAAAAGCCATTCGAGACCAGTGGTGGAGTTTACAAACAGAACAGATTTTGAAATGTACCAGATCCATTGCCCCATGCTGAAATGCTGGCCAACCAACACCCCAGTGTGAAATCAGTGTGGGGGACAGCAAGGGAGTGCTTGATCACAGCTCCCAGGCTCCAGGCAGGGATGCAGAGCTGGATACTCTATTAAGGAGCAAGGCTGAGATCAAATAGGGTACAGGAAAGTAAGAAACCTGCTGAAAACCAAGCCAAATCTAAAATGTGGTTAGCATTTCAAATCAGGTATCTGTCCTGTATTGTACTACTGATTTCATGAACTGCAGTGGTACTGTAGTGTACCACGCCTTCCTTAAGGACAGTCATTCTGCTTCCTTGAAGTCACAACAATGGTTTTTCCTCTTCATCATTCTTACACTCTATTACTTACGTGGGATTTCACAAGTGTTGGGACAGTTTAGAAACTTACAGACTAGGCACAGTACATAAACCTAACTAGTAACACTTGCTTAGAAAGAACTCACCTTTTGGCCTGGAAGGATTTCCACCTAAGTTGCTAACATATTTAAAGTTATTCTATTTTTATTTACAACGTTAAAAATAGATGTCTCAGAACTACAGCTGCTTTCTCTCCAACTGGTTTACTTGTAATTTCTTAGACAATCACCCAGTGAATTCTAAATGCAAACAAATCTTTGGCCAATACAATTTGCTATGATCTATGAACTATTTGTTCAATTCATTGCAATATGTTTTTTAAAAAATTGCAAAAATACGCCTTGTAGTACTTACAATTACATTCTATTGCTTAATTCCTCCTAAATAACCATCAACTGAATACACTAGCATCCTTATTCAATCAAGTCATTATGTTGGGAAAGACAAAAGCCACTTTTTGCAGACAGACAAGCCTGCAAAATGAATGCAGTATACAAATGTATCCAGTATACAAATGAATTTTGTATACTGGAAATGTAAATTTAAACAAATAAATCAGAAAAAGCATACAAGGCCACCACTTCAAACAAAATCAAACAGCAGGTTAAATTAGTTTTGCTCCTTACTCCATTGAATTCCACAAACCAGACACTTTCAGTATCTTGTACTATCTCAACTTCCAAAAATTGGTACAGATAAGTTTTGGTTCTTTATACACCTGTGCACCAAACCATACTTAAAACATAGGTTATGAGAATGAACTAAAAGGCTGAGTGCATCTGAAAAAAAATTTTTAAAAATACATTGTGTGTTTATTATTTATTGATAATTCTATAGTATATATTATTTACAATTATTATTCATTATTTCCTAATAAATTTATGGCAACCATTTTAACGTTGAATACTAAAGTCTTTTAAACTCTGCCACAGTGACCTAACCTAATTCACAGAAGTGTTCCATATTTAGAATATCATTACTTTGGGCAGCATTACTTGGACCAATTACACAGAGCATCTACAGTTGAAAAAACCCTGTATATGATAACTAACAAGTGGTCTTTTGATACTGAAATCACATTAATTGTGGCTGCATTACTGGGTTTTCTGCTGAAGTGTGAGAAGGAAAATCGAATTAATTGTGCTGCTGGAAGCAGAGAAAGCCAGTGCTGAAAGCAGTGGCTGTGCTGTGGGGGAACAGCACTGCTGCTGGCAGTATATGGTTTAATCTGTGCTCCTGCCCTAGGATATATGTTTGGGGGTAGTCTTGATCTCTACACGGTTTATCAGCTTCAAACCTTATGGCAGATTTCCTAAAATGATAAAAATAAACGTGCATCACAAAAACATATGCATTAAGATGCACAACGTATTTGCCTTTCTCCCTTATCAAGGAGAAGGAGGAGCATGCCAAGTTCCTGTGATTTAACAAGACTTGACTATATTTAGTGTAGACCTGGACAAAAGAATCCCATTCACATAATAATGTGGATTAAAGGGACTGTCTTTTCCTGCTTTTTTCCCCCTTTGACAGAACTCTGGCTTTACACAGTGCCTGTGGCTCGGGACCTGGACACGATGTGCTGTCGTACACAGGAGGGGCGCTAGGTTGCACCTGCCTTTGGGTTCTAAAATATTCACCGGAATGAGAGCACGGCACAGCTGTTGCACCCCACTGCAATTTAGGCAGCATGTGTCAATTCTGCTCTCAGCTCCGGAGAGAGTGTGCTCTGTTTAATTGTCAGAGCATCCGAGATTGGCAGCCAGGTTGCTGGGTGTGCTGTGTGCTCTCTCACGCCCATCCCCAGTTCCCCATGAGCACAATACTCCACGGTGTGTACTGCTGTCCCTGCACAGTCCTCACTTAACCTGAGAACCGGGATTCAGTCAGCAGGGAAGAAAAGGAGGGAGTTTACAGCAGGATGATCACAGCTACCATAACGCACCTGTCCCTGTTATTGTCTGTGAAGGGCGACTGTTTAAAAACCAGTTACAGGCATACCAGAGATACCTTCAATCGCTTAAACAGCCGCCAAAACGACACAGCTGTGCAAGAACTGCAATTGCCATTCCGGAGCAGCAGTGAAGGGCGCAGACACCATAAATCACCGTGTACTCCAGACATTCGCATTGCTTCTGACAGCGGTTTTCCTCCAGATACGAGAACACGATGTGCTCAGTAACTCAGCAAACCCACAGCTCATCCAAGTCGGCGAACAAGGGGGGTTTTAGCAGAGCTTACCCATCAGTTTCCTCTGTTCAGCCTTTCTGCCCACTTAAACAAGGGAGTTGACGCATTTTTCTCCTCAGACCGGCGCAGTTCCAGACCCAGCCAGAGGACTCTCCCTTGCCATACGCTGAGGCCAGGAGGGACCGGAGGGCTGGCGGGGGCTGACAGCGGCACAGCCCCTCACGGGCCAGCGCAGCCCTGCCCAGCGCCCCCGCCGCCTGTCATCCTGGGAATGGCCGCGGAGAGCAGCCAGGGGAGGTTTCGGACGAAAACTCTGGTAGTGGGCACGAGCAGCATGCCCACAGGCTCCACAGCTCCCCGCACTCACCGGCGCTCTGCAGGGGCACCAATGCAGGGCGGAGTGCCCTGTACAAACCACCTGGTGGGCGGCTGTGGCCAGGTGAGGGGCGGGCTCTGCTGCCAGGAAACCGACGGGAGGACACAGTCTCAAGCTGTGTCAAAGGAGGTTCAGGTTGGACATTAAGAATAATTTATTCAGAGAAGGTGGTTGTAAGGAGCTGCCAGCTCTTGGAGGTGTTTAGGGAGAGTGCGGACGCGGCGCTAGGCGCCACGCTCTGGGCGATGAATGAGGCGGTTTCGGGGCCGTTCCCCCCCTACGCCGCTGCAGCGTCTCCGTGAGGGGGCGCGCGCGCAGCCCGCCCGCAGNGGGGCTCTGCCCGCCGGTGTCCCCGCGGCCTGCGGCTGCCGCGGGGCGGCCGGGCCCCTTGGGCCGGGGTAACGGCGTTTCCCCCCTGCAGGTACCTGCTGTACGCCTCGGGGGACTTCGTGAAGGTGCACAGCGTGAACACCGAGGAGACCCTGCGGCTGCTGTGCGGCCACGCCGACCTGGTGACCGGCATCCAGCTCAACCCACAGAACCATATGCAGGTTTGCTGGGGGTGGCCGGGCCGCCCCTGAGCCTTATGTGGCATTCCAGGGCTGGCTGGAGTTTGGGAAGGGGTAGCGAGTGATTGGGGCATTGTCGGGCTGATGTTTCGCTGAAATCTGACAAGAAAGGTAGAGCTGTGTCAGTTTCTTACAAACGTGAAATGTCATGTGGATTACACTCCTTGAATGGAATGGCAACAAAACGGAAATACAGCAAAATTTCCGGTTCTTTGATTGAAGGGGGCAAAGAACCATGTGAGAAAATCAGAAATACTGTGGTTGGTGTTCACCCTTCTGTGTCTGCTGGTGTGATGCAGATGTAGCTAAATCCCTTTAACTTGCCCAGTGGTTCCCTTTGCCCTCAGCCTGCCTTCCCTGCTCCGAGTTTGCTTGGGCTTTTTTGGTGTCTGGGTATAAACAAGAGTTATTTACCGAGAGGGACTGATCTGCATATTAGCTGTGCAAAATTAGATGTTCACATGGTGGGTGTCTGTGCATTCACTCTTTGTGACAATGTACATTTCAAAGTAGAGTAATACTGTTGTGTTTGCACTTTATTTGAGGGCAGCACAGGGCTGGTCTCTGTCCTGTGTTTTTTATTATTCGGTTACCTGGAATCATGGTTGTGATTTTATGTAGAATCTGGCTTTGATATATTGCTATTACTTATATAGTTGTTTTGTTGGTTTTTTTTTCCTTCAGCTCTATTCTTCCTCTCTCGATGGCACCATTAAGCTGTGGGACTTCATGGATGGCATTCCCATTAAAGTATGTTGAGCTCTTCCTGTTAAGAGCATGTCAAAAAGGGGCACAAATTAGTCTGAGATGGGTTGTTCTACTATTAACACAACCTAAACCCCACCTCATTATGGCAGTAATAGAATGTGTGATGATGACAATGATGCAGATCCTTTTGGGGAAGAAGGTGGGAGATGTACTGACATCCTAACTTTGCTACCTGCTGCAGTTTGGAGTCCCGTGTAGCTTCGGGAGGTGTTCTGCAGTTTGGGATACACCAATAGGAATTGATCCAATGGCTTGAAAGTTTGGGCTGCTTACTCTTGCTCACATTTTCTGCTAAACACCCACTTCTGGGTGTGCCTTCTGCTTTGTATTAGGAATAAGTTATCTTTAGGCTTTTCAGTAAATCTCATGTCTCGTATTTTATTAGTACTGTTTTAACATTTGTATCAGTCTTTGATAGAATAAAGATTTGTCTTAGAATCTAGAATTTTAATTATTACATGAATGTTTCAGTAAGACATGATTTATTTTAAAGACATACAAATGTAATAATTGTTGAATTCCTTCTTTTTTTCTCAGACTTTCACTGTAGGATCCAAACTTCTGGCACTGTACACGCTTGCTAGTGCTGAGGACTCAGTGTTTGTTGTCATTCCAAAGAAGGGTGAACGAGGTACAGTACAAGCAGCATCATCCATGTCATTCTCTGTCTGTGCTGCTGTCCCAGCAGTGAGCAGTGTGCTGAAGAATGGGCTTTAATATATTAATTGTGAAATATTTTGTTAATCCTGTGGCAGATGTCTGTAGTCCTGCATTTTGTACCTCTTTCATTCTCATTCTGTGACATCTATCATTCCAGTATTTGTCTAGAAGAATGCTTGTTTTTGCTTTTGAGGCACGTACTGCATGGATGTGGTCTCGTAGATGCAGTTCACCTTTGAGCAGTGCTCACCAAGGTTCAGGTTATACTACTGAGGTTGGATGTGAGTGCTATTATTCTCCCACCTTAGGCAGTATTACCATAAATGGATTTGTCCTATTCACAGCATGCCTTTTTTTATGGGCTTTTGTGTGCAATAAATACAGCTTGGCCTTACTGTGTACTATAATATATTGCTACTTCAGAGCAAGAGCAAATCCTGTGCAGCTTCTCTTGGATTCTTCTGCTTACGCTTGCAGTGATACCATTACTGGCTGGTCCTCGTTCTTCAGTGTAACTGTTGGTTCCAGGCACATTTTTTTTCTTTGGTCAGATACATTCCAGCTGGTCTCAGTTAAGCTGACAAAAGGAGCAGGCCAAGATCTGGAAGGCAAGGAGCTCTCAGTGGTTCTGGATGGTGTGGGTGCATCAACGAAGCAAATTGCGTTTGGAAGAGAAGTATGGTCACCTTTGGGTTTTTTTCTTCTCTTGGTGTTGGTTGGTTGGATTTTTTTTTCCTTTCAAATGAGCTCTATGCTGTTTATGTCTTTATACAAAAACACAACAGTACTGAAACAAAACTGAAAGTAAATTAATCAGTGTAAGAATTATGCTTTCTTTAATACAGAAACAAAAAAGATACTTTGACACTGATAATGGGAAAGTATTTACTCAACATCATCTTATATGTTGTCTCCAGAGTAAAGTATTTTGTAGTGAAATGTACTTTACTTTTTGTGTGTGTGTGTGTGTGTGTGTGTGTGTGTGTGTAAAAATGTAATCTATATGTCCTAAATGGCTTTACTTTTAACAGGGTTCATATGTGGTATCAGTGAAGGATGTGAATCTCCAAGTTTATTTTTTTAAACAGAAATTGTTGAACAGGTAAGAATAAGAATGAAAATGTCAGGTATTGATTCAGTCTGATATATCCTAAGAGTTTTTTAACTCATGATGTGTTCATACATGATCTCATATTTGGTTTTTTGTTGGAGGGGATGTCATCACTGTATAAGAAGCTTCCTGGAGAAGTGAACAGTGAGCAGATCAGTGGCAGTGGGACCTTACCTTTGCAGCTCAGGAATGTATTTTTTTGAGTTAAATACTTAGGTTGATGCTGACCTGAAACAAGTGACATAGTTTGGGCAGGGCCCAGGCAGTGGTAGGGAAGCAGGAAGAAGGAGAGGAAGAGAACGACAGAAGCCAAAACTCTTTCAGCTTGATTGAAGGTGAAGAATTAAGGAAATCAAGAGGAAAATAAGTCTGTCGCTATTTTTTGAGAGTGCATGTAACCATAACAACTTGAAAATGTGTAATTTTGCTAATAAGAATTGTTTTTTATATGCAATGGCTGATCCTTTTGAAGATTTGTTTTAGAAAAACCAGCTCTTAAAATTAAATTTCATTTCTTAACTTTTGAAGGTTTTCTTTAAGTACAGTGAAGACAAAAGGAGACAATCGCTTTAGTTGTGTTGCGTGCCATCCTACAGAGGACTGCATTGCAACTGGCCATGCTGATGGAAAGATTCGCCTCTGGTATGTGCATTTTGGTTAAGTGTGTATCCCATGAACTCCTCTGACTGTAGGAATTGAGTCAAACCTGAGGAAAACAATCTAATTTGTCCTTAGCATTGCCATTTTCAGAAGTCAGAATGAGCAATGAACCTGCAGTGCTGACCGTGTATATGTCAAGTGGAAAAAATGCCTATGTTAAATTATGCTCCATTGAATTTAAACTTAGGTATAAAAGGTAATGTAAGAACAGCTGAAATAACTCTTTAAGGGTAAGCAGAGTCCTTAAGAGAGCACATCAGTAGAATACATGATTAAAAACATTGCATGGCTAAGTTGCTTGCAGGACTGAGTTGCTCAGTACATTGAAGATGTGAGTTGTGGACCAGGAGGGTTCTGATAACCTGTAGTGTGGTTCCTTCCCTCCTTCTGCATCACTTGAGCATAGGATAAACTAGTCTAGAAGTTAGTGGACAGGATGATAATTGATTCAATTCAATATTTCCTTTTGTTTACTCTGTTGTTGATGTTGTGAGTAAATAATTGTTTTGTTCCTCTCCACACAGGAGGAATTTCCACAACAGGAAAGCATACACATATTCCGCACTGCACTGGCATCATGATATTGTCATGGATCTGGCTTATTCTATGGAGGGTGAGTAAAAGAAAAAAACCAAAACAAAGCAATTTAAGAAAAACCTACCAAAAACCCCCAAAAATCTCCATCAAACAAACAAAACCTTCTCAAATTTGAAGTGTTGCAGCAGACAAGGAAGAATCTATAGAAGCTTCAAGTTTGTCCACTTATTAACAAGTTAACTTGTAGAATTTGAAGTGTGTCCAGGAAGGACCTGAAATAAAAACTAAAGGAGTCGTTTTTAATATGCATTTTGATTGGCATTTATAATGTCAAATATCTGCCTCTTGTTGTAGAAGGAAAAATCTAACCCCTTCTCTCACCTCCACATTTCCTCCCCTTCTGTTTGATTAATAGTACTGATGAGTTCTTGCCAGTTTTACTTGCATCCAGATAAAACAAGCTATTCTTGTCTGACCTCAAACCTGCTGTCAGAAATACTACACTTCTATCTGAATTGTGTGATCTGAACTATTCTTCTTAAGGTATTTGCAAAGTACTTTTCACAGATGGAGAACAATTCAGCCATATCCTAACACAAATATCCAGCTGATTCAGAAAGTCATGGGATTTACTACTCCCAAAGCATTGCTTAAATTTCACTGGAGACACAAGTTCCTGTTACTTAATCCAGGTTTCTCTAGCAATTTAACAGGAGATAATGAGAAGTATTTCTGTGTGTATTGTCCAGGCTTGATAAAATTGTTTACTTGTGACAATTTAAAAGTTTTGAGAAATTCATGTCTGTCTGTCATTGTAAAGACACAAGCTGCTGACTTTATTTCTTCTTAAGCAAAACCTTTTAACTGTATTTTGTTGCTGGAAAAGGAACCAGGTTGCTGAGTGGTGGAGTTGAATCTGTTCTAGTCCAGTGGCACAATGAATCCTCATGCCAGAAGGATTTCCTGCCTCGTTTGGGGTCTCCTATCGAGTACATCTCCATGTCCTCTGACGGTGTTCTCTGCTGCACCCTGCACACAGACAACAGTAAGCCAAAACACATCCAAGTATCACTTCAATGGAAATGCAAATCTGTATGAGCTTTATTTTGTTGATTTTGGATGAATTAACTAAGAACTGCATAAAATTGCATTAGTGATCTGAAAAAATAGATGCTTGTTCTTTTGCTCTTCGATCAGTTCTGTGAATTTGCTTGGTGACTGTTGTAACTTTGCTTTCCACCTTGATGTCATAAACTGGGAAAAGATACATTTATAGTACAGATGGTTACAGTCCCTTTCTTCCCTCCCTCACACCTTGTGTGCCTTTTGCAAGGCTTGGTCTGCTTTCTCTTTCAGGAATAACAATAATCAACAGCAACCTAAGGTTTTCCAGAAGTATTCAAGGGCTAATCAAAAGTAAGTGCAGTAAAATTTGTCTTGCACTTAGAGGGTGGAGTGTGTCACTTGACAGCTTTGGTCATTTGTCACCTGAATTTTGTTTCCAGGTCGGGATATCAAGACTGGTCTAGTGGTTGATCCTAGAACCAAAGCTTTGGTCCTGAATGGAGAGCCAGGCCACTTGCAGTTCTATTCCCTCCAGAGTGACCAACAGTTGTTCAGTGTAAGTTGGATGGGCTTATACCAAAACTTAACTTACTCAGTCAAGTAACTTGTGCATCAGAATTTACTTGAAGACTTAATATGGCAAATGGGAAAAAAACCTTGCAGCTGTCCCACAAGGCTGGATTCCAGGCTGAGATGTTCTTGGCTTTATCTCTGACTTCACTTGATAAGCAAATCTAAATATTGATACTGGAAAAAGTACTTTACAACAGTGTGCTATCCTCTTAAATGTCAAAAATTTGTAGGTAAAACACCTTCAAATTATTTTTCATTCTTTCCTACACTTCTCATCACTGTGAAATGCACATGCTCTAATTCTGCTTTCCCCACTTGTTGGCACTTCTTCATGCCACAGCCCAGTCAGGTCTAACTAGAGCCTTCAGAACGTTATTTATCCGTGGTTTCATGAGTGGTATCTCTTGGAGCTCTGCCTGAATTTTAAATACACCTGTGGCCGTGCCTTGCAGCTGGACATTGTGCAGCGCCAGTACATCCACCAGGCGGATCTGAAGCAGTCGGACCTGGTGAAGGTCGCGTTCAGCGCTCGGGGCACCTGGCTGGCCACAGTGGAGGAGAGTGAAGAAGTGACTGACCCCGAGCTACAGCTGAAGCTGTGGTTCTACCATGAAGAAACACAAAGGTAATAATAACAGTGGGCCTTCCAGCTGTCAGTCACACAAATCTTTCCTGCATAGACGTTGCCTTGCAAAGGCAGAGTTTTTCCAGATCTGGGAAGTTACCATGTACACTACAGCATCTGCTGCAGAGCACAGAGTTGCACTGAATACACACAGGAAATAATTGCTCTGGATCTACTTTACTTACAGTAATTAGAGACTATTGTAACCATGAGACTTAAATTCACATATTTTCTTGGTATTAAAAATCATGGACATGACAGAAGGGTTCTGTAGCTCATACAGTTTTCCCGCTTCTGTGTAATCCATCATTAATTGCTTAGTCCTTCTCCAGAAGGTTCAGAAGATTATAATTTTATTGTTGGTCTTTGTCTTGAAGTAACATATGCATCTGGTCAATAGCCTTTCCCTAATTTTCCTATTTAAACAATTACATTTTGACTAAAAATTGTTATTTTTTTAAAGAAACTAGGTAAAAGAAAGCCACTACAAAGATCAACCACTTGACTGATTTTCTAAGTACTGGAAAGACTGCCTAGGGTTCAGGCTGAGTATTTGAGAGATGCTTGCCTAGTGATAATTCTTGGTGCCGGGCTACTGTATGGAAGCCATTAGGAAAACCTGATCTGTTAATGCAATACCATCTAGCTGTCTTAATTTGAAATTCCTTTGGTTGCTTTTCTCCCTGCCCATTCCAGAATCAACCTGAACTAAAGTCTTCCCCAGGTTCCAAATTAAATAGAATGGCAAACCTCTGCTTTCTTTTCCTATAGCTTTGCACTGAACACCAGAATAAACACGCCCCATGACAACCACATCACAGACATGTGCTTTCGTGACATGGAGGAACTGGGAGATGACTCTCTCATACTGGTAACAACTGGCAGAGACTGTGTGTTTAAAGTCTGGGTGATGGTAGAAGACTCTGATCCAGAAGGTAAGCATGGCCAAAATATAACTTGCTCTTACTTCATCTTGTAACATAGAACTGTAAGAATAACCTG
Organism: Peucedramus taeniatus; assembly: GCA_013400575.1. Classification (NCBI taxonomy): domain Eukaryota; kingdom Metazoa; phylum Chordata; class Aves; order Passeriformes; family Fringillidae; genus Peucedramus; species Peucedramus taeniatus. The sequence continues at coordinate 421,792 of WBNO01018370.1, forward strand.
AGTTGGAAAGGACCTACAATGCCATTTGAAGTCACGCTGTGGAAATCAAGACCCTACTTGCATTTGCTTAGTCGCTTGCATTGATCTGCTTCTGCTGCTGCATGAAGTATTGTGTACTCCTGAGCATCCTGTGATGGAGTTCTGCTGTGGTTCCACAGTGTTATTTGGTCTTGAGGTTCCTGATACAGCCAAAGACCTTGGCATGCTGCTGTGTTCATTGGTTAAAGACCTGTTTGTGGTAATGATTTTTCCATGCTGAGAAAATCAGTCCTCTGGGTTGGCTTTTCATTTGAGACTCCTGCTCTAAGGAGCAGGAGCTGACTTAGTGTAAAATAATAGCACTTCTCCAGTTCGGCATATCCACCACTTCAGAGTTCATTTTCTGAACATCCTTCCTTTCCATTAGGTACTTGAACATCATAGAATGGGTATTTAGGTATTTCTGAGATACTTTTAATAACCAAATTTAACCTCTTGAAAGACATGCTAATGTTCACTTCTTTCAAACAGACCATCTGTGTATGTTTATTGATTGCCCTATATGCCTTTTTTACGTGAAATACAAAAGATTTCCAACATATTTCCTTTTACTTAAATGTTATTACAGTACACACTTAAGTGAATTGGCACTTTCCTGCAATTTCTATGTCTTGTCATTTAATGTTCCTCAGTAGCTGTGATAGTGGTCTTGCTGGACTGCTTGCAGTTTATTAATCTGTTTGTCTTTTCATGGGCAGGTGAGAACATGTTCAAAAGTACTTTTAAGCTACTAGGGTTTCCATTTGGCAAACTCTGCCAAACTTTCTCTTTCCAAGCTCTTTGCTCCTCAACTGTGGCTGCTGATGAGAAGAAAGAAAACCTTGTGTCATTTACTGTATTAGTAGTAACCCCCACAGTGGTATCTGAAAGAGTGGTTTTGCTTTTTTTCATAAATTATTCTGAGGCTAAATTATATCTTAACTTACTGAGCAGATACTTTGATCTTGAGTATAGTGTCAGTTGGGGATGAAACTGAATTTTTTTTTTTTTTTTCTTCCACAAAATAATTTTGTATTTGCAGACTGGCCTCATCAGGGTATTTGTATTTTAAGTGACTACAGGGTTCTGTTTCATGACATATATAAAAGTACCAATTAGTGGTGACTGCTGTGGTGTATTTGCCCTGTGGGGCAGAGTAGGAATGCTCAGGTAGAAAGGCTTGACATACTGCAGCTTCTCTGCAGCAAATACTAGTTTAGCAAAGAGCTTCTCAGTTGAGTTCACTCTAGTATGTGTTAATTGCAGCAGGTCTCTTGCTGGGCCCCTAGATGGTGCCATGCAGTCGGAAGTACTCAATTGTTTCTGCCTTTTTGTTTTTTGGGGTTTTTTTACAGGCAGATCTTTTAATCATCAACTTGTAGCTGTTATATAAAGGGTAGCTTAGCGTAGGGTGATTTTCTTTTTTTTCCTCATCCTACTCAAATGTTTTGAAAGCATGCTGTAGGAATTATTTTATACTGGGAAACATATGTTAATGTGGTAAGTACATCACTTTGCTCCAGTTTGTTTTCTGGTAGCTATCAACAGTGGGTAAGGTGTCCAAACAGAAAGCAGTGGCAGGTGAACCAACAGAAGGAAGCATGCTGGTGGGTCACCTGGTGATCCTCAAATCTGCTGTAAATGAACCATGAGCTTTGTTGGACTCAAATGCAAGCTGTGTTCAGATTTTGAGTAATGCTCCTGTGTTATTGGTAGAATTATGACAGAACAATTTTTCCAGAACAATAAGTGTTGAATCTACTTGAGTATCATTTTACCTAACCTCTGCCTCTTTGAGAGCACAGTTAATGGAGTTGGCAAACTAAGCATGAATATTATACCATGTCAGTCTCAAGGGTCACTGTTCAAATGCAAAACTGAGGACAAATGAAAACCCTACCAGCTGTTTCTCATATTAGAACAGGGCAGATTCTCTGTACTCTTGAAAAATTGTGAAAGAAAACGGCCTTGCTCTTGAGCCTATTTTGCAATAATAATTTAATTCTTCTTTCTTCATGTATGGGCTTGAATTAACTGGCTTGTTCCTTCAACACAGCACACCAGAGTGTGAGCTGGAGCTGTGACTTCGTGGGCAGCTACCACAACTACCAAGCTACAAACTGCTGCTTCTCAGAAGATGGCTCTTTGCTTGCTGTTAGCTTTGAAGGAACTGTCACTGTATGGGATTCACTTACTTGGGATCTTAAGTGTACATTTTGTCATCCACCTGGAAACATAAGGTACATTTTTCATCTGCTCTTTTATGTTTCATTTGAACTCAGAAAAAAAATCAATTTATAGGAGTCCAAGACCTTGTTTATGTTCATAAACATATACACATAAAGATTGAATTTATCAATCTTAAATTCATATATAGAAAAAACTAAAATGGCTTTTGGTGGTTGGTTAAAAATAAGATAGAGTGTTGTAGTTCCTTCTTACTTGCTTATGTCTCTTGTACCTCCCACCCTTAAACCTGTATCATGGGGCACACAAATAGCATGTTGATAGCCCTTCTCTTTTTCCCCATGAATCAAAGTCCTGGAAAAGTGTAAATACAAACAGTTGGTTCTTTATTTGTGTATGCCTGCATGCATATAGAAATTATATCAATAAACCATAAAGGCATGATGACCTTATCTGTACTATGAAATGCACATCTTGATACTCTGTAACCTCTTTTCAGAAATCCATGTTTTCCTGCCAGACTATCCCAGCAATGCTCCATTGTATGCTGTCATGATAAAAGACATCAACATTGTGTGGTCACAATATTTTAAAGACTCTTGGCACAAATAATCATAGCAGCATACAGAGGTTTCTCCCTTCCATGTGTTGTGTGTATGTTTGTAAGCTTTTTTTTTGTGTGATGAAGTCTGTTTTATGTTGGTCTTCTAAGATTAGAAATTGAGAAATGTTGTTCTGAAACTGGTGTGTAGGAAAATTGTAGGAGGCACGTGAGCCACCTGCTTGGTGCAGTGACAAGCTTTTCCCAGGCCAGCTGCCTCCTTTTACAGCCTTTACTATTTGTTATATTAAAAGGAAATAAATTACTCTAGGAGTATAATGAATTACTCTATTACTTGCATAACTTCAAAGGGCTTTGCTTTAGTACACAAATTCTTTATTAGCTTTTTTGAAAACCTTTTATTATTAGAAGTCATAAGGCTGTTCTGTTAAACAAGAGACTGAGAAATTAAATCACATGCTTTCTTCAACTGGAGCAGCTTATAATAACCCTTTTTAAACTACTTCTCCCATTCTAGTGCCTAAACAATAGTAGGGCTTCTTTCATTATTAAATTATTTTCCAATCCCAGTGTGAATACTTACAGTTATATATGGGTTTGTAATTTATTTAAAAGTTTTAAACCCCTCCTTTATATTGGAATGCTGTAGAAACACGTGATCCTACATATTTATGCACGCTTCAAATCATCAGACTTATCTGATAGTTGTGTGTGGAGTTTCATGCCACTAGAGGTGAATGCAAAAAGCGAACTTTTGTTTAGATACCAAAACTTAAATCATAACTGAATGTTTTTTGTGACTTTTGAGTAATTGCTACATAGAAAACAAAGATGAACTCTGAAGGTGGCTAATTTGTTTTGACTTTTTACTTCTGTAGGAACATCTGCTTTGGGAGACTAACATGTTCCAAGTACCTTATTGGTGCCACTGATTATGGCTTTCTGTGTTGCTGGAACCTGCTCACTTGTGCATGTAAGATCAGCTTGAATGTGTACTAGAGTAATTTATTGAAATTACTGTGAAACCTTGAAATAATTCTAGTTCAATTCCAGATTTAACACACTATGCCCTTTTTGGGCATTTTGTAGTGTTTGAAATCTGGGATGGTTTTCATACTTAGGATAGTGTCTTGTCCATCTGCATGTGCTTTGTGTGTGGAGAATAAATCCTAGGTTAGGTGATGTCCTGGGTTGAGAACGAAGTGAGTTTTTCAGGAATTTGTAGCCAAAACCAAGCAGTGGGCAGATGTGAATATTGGCACCTGGTGTGGCCACTGAGGACATGGATATGCCCCTGAGAACACAGGGGTTAAAGCAGAGAACTCCCAGAGGGAAGCTCTCTTAGTTCTGGTGGGTGAAGAGGGAAGAGCTCTGAACCAGAGGGAAGCAAGGCAGCCTGGGCTGAGGTAGGCTGGAGCCCCTGCAGGATGAAGGGGTGGAGGAGCAGTGAGATTGGACAGGCCCCTCCCGAGAGAGAGAGAGAGGACTGAGACTGAGACTGTGCTACATTGAAGTCCATATCATGTGCTGGCAGCATGGCTAGGAAGGAGAAAAGAGGGGATGCGGCAAGGGTAAGAAGGTGCCCAGCCATTGGAGTTCCGGGCAGGCAGAGCCCAAGATTTTAACCCTTCTCTGGGACAATGAAAACTATCTGAACAAGAAGAGAGACAGACATGAAGTAGAAGGAAATGGGCCAGTGTGGTGAAGGTCTGAGCAAGTGAAAGAAGTTGAGAAGGTGGGAGGAGATGATGGAGTGGCCTTTGGCTGCACTTTTTTTTTTTTTTATAGCCATGGATGGAACCATTTTTTTTCCTGTAACACAGAGACTGCATTTAGGGGGAGGCAGTGTCTTGGAGCCAAGAGAGTGCAGTGATGTTACGTGAAGGAGTGACGTGAACAGAGAAGGATGAGGAGGGTGTGGTGGTGCCCTCTGTCTTCAGGGAAGAAGAAGATCTCTGTTCTCCAGACCCCTCGGCCCCAGAGGGTGATTTTGGAGGGACCTGGTGTCCCGAAAGTGAGAGATTGTTGTTTTTTTGGAACTGGGCAAAGCATTCTTAAAAGGCAAACCCTAGAAGCAGTTCTGGCCCATGCACAGTGGTGAGAGCACTGGACGTGGGAGGAGGCTGTCACGATGGCAGATTCTCTCTGGGCGGTGCCATGTGTGACATGGAAACACAGGAGGCCTCAACTGTGTTTCTTGGGGAAGACTATGGTAAAAGAGAGAGACTCCTCTCTCCCTTGATGAACTGAGAATTGGATTATCTGAGGGGTGGTAACTTGATTGAGAATCCAAGGTTTTATCACACTGTGTTCTGTTGGAAATTGGGTGGGGGGAGGAGGAATGTTTTGGAAGGTTTTCATTTTGAATTTTGTATGTGTGCTCTTTCTATTATAGTTGTAGGTTATTCTTAAGCTTGAGCCTGCTTTGCTCTATTTCTGGTCACATGTCACAGCAACCACTGGGGAAAATATACTTTCATGGGGGCACTGGCATTGCGCCAGCGTCAGACCATGACAGGTGAACAATAACCCAGTAATAAGTAATATTTCTATACCTTGTGTAAGAGTTGGTAGCATTTGTATGTTTTTATTCACCAGTGAATGAGTGGAGCTGCCTCTTCCAGCAGCTGAGGCCCTGTGTGTTTGTTTGACTTTTTGTTTGGCTCCTTTTCACCTCTGGCTCTTGCTGTGCTTGCTTTTCAGTGGAGTGGAGTGCCCACCTCAACGTCGTCGTTCTGCAACCTGATCCCCTTTCTGAATATATTGCTGCAGTCTCATGGCTCTCCAAAGAGTCCAGCTGTAAGTACAAAGCCTTCTTTCACATGTCAGAATCAGTAGAATTTAAAACTGGGGAAGCACAATTTCTAGAAAAAGTTTTCTTAGAATTCAGACCATGAAAGCTGGAGAGGGACTTCAGTGTGTGCTTGCACCTGTGGAAACTGAGCCATATCTTACAGCAGCATTCAGATAAAGTGTGTTACCTTTTCTTCCAGCACGTAGCTTCAGGTACAGGATCTATCTCAGGATTAAGCACACTTTCTAGGTGAGGGTCTCAAATGTTCTTGACCCTCTCTTGTAAATGCAGAACTGTGCAGCTACATTTTAGAGCTCTGACATTAAATTAAGATAACTCTTCCTACAGAAATGTTGATTTCCAAGTGTGTTCTCTGGACTGGAGTACTGTGAAAGGTCCCTTCTATTATTGAGTAAAGTTACATCCAGTTATATTCCTGTGAACTGGTGCTTGGAGGCAATCCTGTCCAGCCTTCCTGGCTGTGATACACAGGGCTTTGACAGCTGGCCAGGAGCATAAGAATTTCCTGATTTAAAAAGAAGATATTTTTGGTTTTGCAGTGTTTGTGTTTAAACCAAGTGAGCCACGGCCAATCTACATCCAGAGGAATCTTTGTAAAGAAAAGATCCTGCTTGCTGCCTTCGTTCCAAGAGATGAACCTGAAACGATAAGCTCAGAAAAATACCTTTGGCTAAGGAAATCCCAACTGTTTTTTCTTACAGATACACAAGTAAGGAATAGTAATTGGTAGGTGGTTCCTGGGGAAAAACTTTTTTTAAAAATGGATTGATAGGAATTCAGAGTTCTGCTTATGAGCATAAGGAGTTCCTTTTTTGATATCAAGTCATTGTAAGCTGTGCTTTGTTGAAAGCTTTCAACTGCCAAAACAGCCTAAGATCAAAATTATTTACTAGTTTTTACTGTGAATAGTTTATGCTGCTTCATTGATACAAAATACTAGATAACATGGGAACATTGCCTATGCTGTTTAACTTAAACAAGCTCCTTGAAGCTGTATGAATTATTACTGATTATTCAAATGTTCCATGTGATACTCAGTTTTTCTGTAATTTCTGGATGGGGGTGTGGGGTTTTATGTTTGTTTTCCCAAAAGGTCTATAGAATCTCTAGGTCCATTCTTGCTTCTCTTCAGTTTCTTTACAAAATAAAGAGGAAGAGCTGGTTTTGCCTCTTCCACTTGACTGATAAAACTTTCAAGCCAGTTGGAAGCTTCCGTAAGCAAGCTATGGAAATATAGAAAGCAGTTTCACATATGGTAACTGTGCTACATCCTTCTGTATTTTAGGAGCTAATGACACTTAGCACAAAGTCTCTGGAAGAAAGGCTGACACCATCAAGCAAACAGGTACCTCTCATAGAAGTTCTGACTGAGATGGGCAGGGCTGCTCAAAATTCTGGTGGTGGTCATTTTGTCATACTGAAATTCCCTTTTGTCATGAAAATCCAGATACTTGGCTGAAGTATCTGGATTTTATATATATCTATAAGCAATAATCTGGATTTGCTTATTTTTTGACAAGAAGTGCTGTTTGTAAATTTTTTTTAAGCATCAGTGAGCTACTCCATTGCTCCTGGGTGGGGGGCAAAGAATACTTTCCTAAAAGATTCCACTTACACAAATGAAGCAAAATGTTTGAGTAAGTTCTTTCCTTATCTTGGTTTCTCTAACACTTGTAACCTTGACTGTGCATTCTAATGGGGATGAACAGTTGTCAGTCAATTGTGACTTACCAGTGACAAGGAGTTCCAGAATTACATTCCAGTATGTATTTCTGTGGAGAAGTAGTCTGGGAAATTGGATTTTTTTTGTTTAAAATTCATTTTGAAGAAGTTAAAACTGTAACAGCACCATTTGATTGATTTGGTTGGTTAGATAAAGTAGATCAAAGTAGAAGTTAGTATCTTTCTAATACAAAATGCTGTGGGAATGTGGGCATAAGCAAAGAAGTTTCTTTGGAGGCTGGGGAAATAATTTGGTGTTCAGATTAATGCATCTTGATGTAGGAAAATGCCAAAAGTCAAGGTGCCATGTTTTGCTTCCCATTACGTAATTGAAACTCTCTGCAGATGATGCTGGAGTATAAATGATCTTTTGGTTCTGTGGAATCAGAAAAACCCATCCTTTGGTTTTCTAAAATCTAGTGTTCTTGGGTCTTGAGAGTTTTGCAACCCTCTGTGCAGGATTCTCTCCAGACACCTGACAGAGAATGAGTACAAAGAGCCACATAGCACAATTGAGTTCAATTTGAGTGTAGGCTTTTCTCACTTGGGTTTTTTCTGAATTTTGGTAACTTAAAAGGCAATAGAACTTAAATTTGTGATACTAAAATTCTACTTACATTTTTTTCAAGCTGGCAGTAGAAGAAAGTCTTCCTGTGACACCATTTAGTTTGCTGTTGGGAAAGCACAGACGTCAGCAGGCACAGGAGGATACAGACCTTGGAAAACCAGTTGTTCATAATAAGCAGGAGCAAGCTTCACCTGCTGTCAAAGAGGTAGGAGTAATTACAGTAAATGTACAACCAAAATCACAACAAACAAAGTCTTTCATAAAGCTTCTGTTTTATCTTTGCAGCTTTTGCACACTCCAGCACACGTTTTGCCATCTGCTTCCTTCCTCTGCACTATATTTATTAACTCATTGCTCATCTCCAAAGAGAACAAAAGGTAAGAAAAGTTCAAGAACTCTCCTTAGTTATCAAAGGTACTTTAAATTATGTGACTCTTTGTTTGAAGTGTAAAAGCAGTTTTCCAACACTCCTTATCTACTCAGTAAGTTAGCAGAATACTTTAGTGTGGTAATGGTCTGGCTGTTAAGTGTATTGGCTCTTTTACTGCTGTAATTTTTGCTGGGTTTGGCATAACGTGCTTATACGCAAAACACTGCCTTTTACACTCAAATGTTCTCTATGAATTTAAGTTTATTCCAGAGATTTAATGGCTTTTAGTGCTGGTTTTGGTTAAATATTAGATTCTCAACTTTATTTGAAATTACTATGACTTGCTGCATAATTTTTGGTTTCAGTTTTTAGATACACCAGGAAGTTAGAAATTTGATCTTAAGAATTTGTTTAGAACTCAAATGTAATTTCTAATAAGGTTACAAAATACAAGTGTATACTGTAAGCACATCTAAGTTTGGCTTACAGTGCATTAATGGCAATTTAACAGAGTAGTTTGATAGGTACTTAAAATTTCTCCTTTGGGATCAAAGGAATGCAGGCACAGGGATTCTGGCAGTGGTCTTGTATTAGGATTAATACCTTGTCGCTTACACTGAAGCCAGCTCAATGATTGCATTTTTGTGCCATCTATGAAGTGCTTCATTAAGCTCTGCCAGGCCAGGGATGAAAACCTGTCCTTGGAATTTGGTGTTGGTGTGGATTTGCCAGACCGGTGAGCGGGTGGTTCACAGGGCCAGAGCTTACCTGGGAACAGTCACAGCTCCTGAGTGTGCTCTGGTTTCTGCCATAACAGCCTCTTGTGTGTCCTGGCTTCTGCCACTTTGTGCTGGCCACTGCTGCAGCATCTCTGACTGCATGGCACAGCATAACATCCACAGAACAGTGGCAGAAATCTAAAACGTGGGAACTTGCATCTAGTTTCAGTGCAGAAGAATGTGAGAGTTCAGTGACCTGCATAAATATTTGCACTTGCAGAGCTTGTACTTTGACAGTGGTGACTAGCATGGCTGTGCATTTAAAGGTACATGTAACTGTAAGCATTGGGCCCTTGAAGACTGACCACAATTTATCACTGTATAGTGTATATATTATACAGTGGATATATTATTAACATTAAATGCTTCTATTTTCCTTGGCAATATGATATTACTGTGTGCTTCTCCATTTACTTTTTGTGAGTGATGAATAGTTTGTGTTAGAACAGATGATTTTTAGAAGACCAGTACTGTTTTGCCCTGCAGTTCACTCTTGATCTGGAATATTTATGCAACAGACACTTGAATTAATACTATTAATGCATTTTAAATCATAAGTGTTCCATATAATTTGTTGGAATTGTACTTTCTACTTCAGCACAGGCTTAAAACTTTTGAACTCAGAAGGGAACAGCCACTTTAAACATCTCTATGTTTAGAGAAAAAGAAACCAAACAACCAAAGATTTTTTTTTTCATTCCTAGTAACAGTCTAGATATTGCAGCAGTTTTGAAGACCAAATGACTCTTTTCAGATTTGAAAGAGAAGAATGGCCTTCTTGAATACTGTCTCATTTACCACTATATCCAATGTTTTGGATCCTGTAGGACTGCAATGTTGTAACATTTGTCATAATGCTGACCTGCTTGCTCTGCAGTTACATACTATATTTCAAAAAAGAAAACTATTTTAAGTTTACTTAGAGGAGAGCTATTTAAAAATGGCTTGAAATTGAGATGGCAGGAGAAGTATAGTAGGTAGATTGAAGGTAGGCTGAAATGAAAAAAAAAAAAAATTAAACCTTGTTTGCTTAGTTGTTTGCATGATAGTTCTCTCCTATAGTACTGTAGTATGTGAGAGTACCTATTAATTGGGTTGTTTCCAACCATCTTCCAGTGCTGAAGAAGTTGCTGATGAAGTAGAAATGGAAAGTGAAAAAGCAGAGGATGATTCAGATGAGGAAGATGTCACAGCAATGGAACAAGAAGATACAAGCCATATGGAATTATTAGGAGAGATGACATGTAAACTGTCTAAATCCCAGGAAAAAGAGCTACGAAAAATAAGAAAAATGGACTACAGTTGGATATCAGCCTTCTAAACAGACATCTTACTTTTTTATACTGCAAGTTGAAGTTTTGTGGATTAAATATTCTTCCAAAAAATTTTTCAGGTCCTCTGGCCAAAAATTTTAGCACCTTCTCTTTCCAAAGGAATGCAGAACTAGGGGGAGTGATTAAAGTTTTGAAAAGATGATTCTGCTCTTAGTATATTACTGATCCTCTGTGACCTTAGAAAATGCTTAACCTCTTAACCTGGTTTGGGGGCTCCGCCCTTTGCAAATACTTTTAAGTGTATTTAAAAGGCTAATAGCAAAACTGAGTTCATATCTACTTGTGATCAGTTAGCACAGTGACAGCTCAGCTGCTGAAAATCTTCCCCACTGAGGCTGGGTTACTGCTGCCAAAGCAGCAGCAGCAGCAGCAAATGCCTTCAGTTGGTGACAGAGCTTAGCCCAAGGTGTGGCAAGGGAAATCAGGCTGGTTCTTGGTGCTGTATACAGGTAAGTTGCTGTTGAGACAGATGAGAAGTGGTTTAACATGCCTGGTTAGAGAATATAGATATTAATCTTTTGTAGAGTTCACAGAGTATGGAGATTCTTAGGTGGAGGGCACTCAGTGTATCAGAGCACTATGAAACCTTTCCAGATATCGAGACAACTGCATCAAGAGTTGCATCAGTTTATGCAACAGCCAGTTCAAATGGCCATTAATGCATCAGCTGCAATTCCAGTATATCACTTAACTATACATAGCAGAGTGTAGAATTGGTTTGTAGTGGTGAATTTGAGGGCCTAAGTGAGTACAATCTCCTGTGGTCCTGCAGTATGAAGGCAAGCAGATGTAAATGGCACAGGTCACTAAAAGCTCTGAAGAAACAATATTTTGCTAAAACTATTCAGATTAAAATGCTGGAACAAGAACAATCCAACACAGTGAAACCTGAGTTCTCCCTACTCTGTCTTTCCAACAAAGTGGAGGACCCTTTGCTTCCTCTCCTATTGTTAACACCATATAGTGGGAGGCAGTTAGTGACAACACTTTTAACTTTTTTGGTGGGAATGTATCCTACAACAGGCAAAATCTGTCACTTCCACCCATGTCTAAAAATACTGAAATTCATCATTAGGCATCAAGGAAAGCAGCTCAGAATTTTTTTTCTGTCACGTTTACCTCTCCCATTTTCACACAAAGGCAGTGTTTGCTCCCTTGGTGTGCTGGCAGCTCCCTCATCAGTTGTGGGGTTAAGTGGGTCCAGGCTGCAGCCTGGGAGGAATGGATGTTGTAGCAGCACCCAGAATGTGGCACAATGGTGACCTGTACATTTAGGAGTGAGGTACTTTGGATGTTGGGCTGGCCATGGTGAGGCTGGGGGAGGAGTCTTAAGCCCTGAGAGATGGGAACACTGGCATAGAGACAGGGGCACTGGAAAGAGCTATTAAAAACAATTCTGCCAATAGGTCTGAGTGCTGGCTTCAGGGAAAAAAAAAGCCTAAAACTAGTTTAAAACTTGTTATTATAGAAAATTACCTTTTAATCGTGTAAATTCACTATTGTGGATGTCAAAACATGAATGTGAGGATATGAAAATACTTTAGAACACAGCATTAGTTTCTGTAAAGAGCCTTGGAATGTCTGTCATGCAACTTGAATTGAGTGATGATAGTCACTTTATATTTCTTTATATTTCCTTCTAATCAGACATTAATGTGAGAAATAGTTAATTGATCCAGTTTCAGACTAAACCAGCTAGGGTTAGCTTAGTCCCATGGCAACAAGGCACTCCTGCATCAGAATTCTCATACAATGAAGTCAGGTACCACAGCTCTTCAGACTACCCCTACTTAAAACTGAGGCATAGTTTTATTTCTAAATATAAATATTTTTTTATATTTATATTAAATAAATATATTTTCTTCTATCATAGATCATTTACTAGGACTAGTATTACTGAGGATTTTAAGGGAATTTTCTTAATAATTAGGCATTTTGCTTTCATGTTTAGGCCTTGGTATGCAGAAGAAAAACATTTAAAACCCGTAAAAGTTTTTCAAAGTTAGTTTGCCTATAAGTTCACATTTCTTACTTGTATTGCACTTGGAGAGAAGGAAAACACACCCTATCACAACTCTGGCCAGTTTTCTGCTTTTGCATTTTTCTCTCTTTGTATAACAGCTTTTCAGATAACCTGATGGTATATGTAGCTGAAGCAAAAAAATCACGGTTCCCCAACTGTTAGCAATTTTTATTTCCATCCCTCTTACCTGCAGAGGTGAAACTGATAGCGCCTTTTCAGAACCCTGGACCCAGTGGATCTTCCCCTAAAAGTTTCAACAAAACAAATAGGGAAAAATATTTAAGACTGTAACTGACAAATAATAGGTTTTGGAAACTCAGAAGCATGATGAAAGTAGAGGAAAATAAAAAGTAAATAGTTCCCCCCCCCCAAATATGCACCGTACTAGGAAGGACACACTGAAAGGTTTTTGTATTTTCCCTTAACATCAGGCTTCAGCTCTGAAAAACAAGTGTGAGTTGAGCAGAGATCTGTACATAAGTTGTTGCAAAAGCACTGCATCAAAGCCTGATGTTGTGTTACTGTGTCAGCAACATTTAAGTGTAGCTTTAAAGGAGGGAACCTTAATATCTGTTCATGTGGGGTTTTTTAAATTCAGTGTTCTTGTGAAATTCAAGTGCTTTCCTGGTATGAGCAAGAGACTATTCATGTGCAAGTCAGCAGCTGAAAGTGCAGTTCAGTTTTGTGTTCAGGCAGCAGTGCATTGTGTTAGAAATCTTCATCAAGATACAGCTTTTAGACTTAAATCTTTTGTCTTTACTGACTTGATTTTGCTTTTCCCAGCAGACTGAACGTACTGGGATAACAGAGAGCCCCCACTTTGTAGTTTTCTGTGTGTTTTTTCTGCTCAAAAAGGAAATACATTTCTGGTTATTTTTCCTACATTTAATAGGCAAATTCTTGACCAACCTTTTAGAAAATGTCTTCTGACTGATACTGCAATAATAACAATGAAGAATACAGAGGAAGGGCTGCTACTGATTTGTCTGTGGCTGCTTTGGAATGCTTTAGTTTTAAAACAGTTCTCTGCTGTTCCTTCATTTTTTCCTTTTTTTTTTTTTTCAATCTTACGTATCTCAGCCATGAACAGCCCCTGTATTTACTGTGATGACCTAAATCAAATCTTAATTTGATTTCTTGACTTCTGCTTCTTCCTTCTAAAGGCTACTTTACAAGATTCTATTATTCTTTTATAGAAAGATTTGACACAAAAGGCCATAGAGAAGGTTGAACTTAATCACATTATTCCAGTTACATGATAAATACAACAGCTAAGAAAATATCTCTGCAAGGTGTAAAGGTCAGTGTTCAATACCTGTGGGTGCCCTGTGCATCACAGCAGGACAGCAATTTCCATAGAGGCAGTCACAGCTTTTATTTAGGCTGAGGGACAGAACACACAAGGGTGGCAGGTGCCTAGAAGGTGCCTTTGTTTATTTCCCAAATTTTCCACTCAGACAAGTGGTTGGATAAACATGAGAACCTGAAATTCCAGCATCTATGGCAAGCATTGCAAAAAATAAATATGCAGGCAGTGTCTTATGGAGTACATCATGGCAATGGGCTTTGACTGAAGTGCTGCTCTCCCTGAGACTGCTCAGGTGCTGCTCTAAATGCTGAAGAGGTGACCAGTAATTCTAGCCCGTTTGTCAAGTGTAGTTCCACAGAGACCAAAAATCACTGCTCTTCATTGGTATTTTGTGAGGCCCAAACCAGTTATTAGTTAACAGCAGCCCCAACAGGTGCCCTGTCCTTGGTGGGCTGACTTGGCAGGAAAGCTATGAGAAAGGGGCTGATATTACTAAACAGTAGTTGCTATGGATTTTTGAGTTCAAGAACAGGGGAAAAAAACCCTGCAAATTGTGCTGCGTGTTTTAGGATCACCTGGATGTTTGTATTTCAGCCTAACAACTGTTTGTATGTCTGGCCTTGGGGAGGCTCTTTTAGATACCTCAGTGTGCCAAATCCCAGTCTGCAGTGAGCCTTCTAAAGCACATGCTAACAGCCAGAATTAGAACCAGCAAAGAATAGGACAGAGGAAAACAACAACAGCTTCAAATATACCTCAGAGAAACCTGAACAGACCTTCTGCCCCAAAGCAGAGGAACTGAGGTATATTTATTCTTGACAGATGTTTGTTTAATTTTGCAAACCTCTGATAAAAACCATTCTGTGGTATGAAATCTGTTCAGTGCTTACATATTCTGACAGTTTTTCCTAATAAAAGTAATCTTCCTTTCCTGCAAAATTTCTATGCCATTCTTTGGTAAGAATCTGTAGAAAAAAATGAAAGCATGCTACTCTATTTCCTTTAAATAAAATATCATCCCTTTTAACTTATTTTTGCTTTTCCCTGGGCTTTGGCAACACCAGAACTGTCCTTCAGCCCTTCTTTGGGCTAACTGCTTACAGGTCAAATATTGTTCTGACTAATTTATAATTTCAAGGGCAAAACTTGTCAGGGACATCTAATACATTTTTGGATAGTCTAAAGCCTGTTCTTTCTCTGTTCTAGCTTGTAGTCCTTGCTGATTACCTTTAGTATCTGAGTCTTTCTGGTGATGGCAGAAGCAAAGGCAGCAATTTGTATGTCAGCTAACACCCCAGTGCTTCACAGCAAACCCCTCTCCGTGCAGAATCCCTGCAGAGCGCTGGTTTCTGTGGATAACCCAGTTCAGACTGAACAGTGCAGGTTTAGCTTTGGCCTCTGCACAGCATTTCCTTGAGGAGTTAAGTAGTAGGCTGTAATGATGTAAACTGGAATTTAGCCAGGGCAGCAAGGTCAGTTGCCTCTAAGGTTGCAAAAGACATTTAAATAATACTCTGAACAGTTCTGCATTTTAACTACTTCAGTAACATAAAGGGGTCAGTCTCTTCACAAGATAAAATCATTATCAGAGGGCATAAATAATGAACAGTATTTGTGTTTGTACTGTAAAGCCAACTCAGGATGAAATCCCTACTCTTCAGAAATCACTGACAAAACACCCTTTCACTTTATAATCCAGGGTCACAAAGTCACATAGCCAACAACAAGGTAAACTACTAAATCTTAAAATACTGCTATAAGCAGTGTTCTGAGTTGTATGTGTGGTTTGAAAGTGAATGTAGCCCAAGCTTCTTACAATGAATTTCTTGTTAATATTGTTGGTGATAGAGGGAACGAAGCCCTTTAGGTAAATACCATACTGCAGCTGTAAGGAAGGTTACCACACAGCTCTGGAACCTGTGTATCAGCAGTTCCTGAGTCTGTGGGCTTCTCAAATGCTTTGAAATGGTAAGTGGCCACCATGGAAAGAGGCATTCCCATCTCCCAGCTAACATCTGCTGCCTACTGCTGCATCTCCTGTGCCAACACAAGCTCCCATTACCTTTGTGGGGAGCTGGCTGGGGGAAAAAAAAATCTGTGTATAACAAAAACAGATAATACATGAATAAATAGTTTAAGATATTCCCAGAACTGCATTTCCACTGAGAACAGGGCAGGACTTCTCTTCAAGAGATTCTTCTATGCTCAGAACATGAAGTTTTAATGCTATACACCCAAACCTCACTTGTTTCTCCCAGAGCCTGTCCCTTGTGCTAGGAGAACTGCAACCACACCTAGAACATTCCAAGAGATGTTTGTTTGGTGTGATACCCGAGACAGCTCAGCTCTCATGCAGCAGTTCCTGGTTTCCCCTTACACCCTCTTCCTCCTCTCCCAAAATAATAGGTAAATAAACAAATAAAGCAGTGGCCAGCAGTTCAAAGAAAATACTTTTAGACTGATGGCATTAAACTGCTGAGGGTGATTATTCTATTAGCTTCTAAAATGAAAACTGTTAAAGAATTGTGAGTTTTTAACATGTAAAGAAGTATCATTATTGGAGCCATGACTTTTGTCTTCTGTTGACCCTTCCAGATGCAGCTGTGTATCTAAGAATTAGACTTATCATTCAAGAACACACATTGCAGCCATCAACTCATCTAATTTCTTCATGAGAGCACTGACAAAGGAGTAGATAGAAGGTAGTGCCCAGAAAAGCAAGAGTTTTTGCCAGTTTTTCAAAATGGCTTTCTTATACTGCTAGCTCTTTTATTTTAAACTAGTTAAATTATCCCACCCATAAAGCTGGTTATCAGTTACTGTTATTGATGCCTCAACTTACGTTGGTTTGCAGTGCTACTTAATTTATTTTTAGATTCAAGACTGTGATCAAAGCTTTGAATACCTTGGCTATTTGATTTGCTTTAGTGACCAAAGGAGTTTTCATTTCTTCCTCAAACCAGTGAAACAAGCCAACAAACAAACAAACTCTCCAACATTATCTGAGATATCTCTTCCATTTTTAGTCACTGACTTTACAAATAATAAAGTAACTTGGCTCTATTGTAAAGTTTGCTACTCAAAAGCAATATATAATTTTCACCAAAGTCAGACACTTCTGTAATGAAATGTTTTGTTCAGGCTAAGTTTCCTCTGTCCTTTGAGGTTCCTTGGCCCTACTCTTCTCTTACTTGCAGTCTTAGCTCTTCTATGGAAGAAATACAGGGAAAGCAGGGATATCTTTCACAGTTCTCTTCCACTTTGAAAATGAAGCTTAACATAGCACAAAGTTCATTTTATCTGTTAAAATTCTGTTAAGATAAGTTCTCAGTATGAGAGACAGCTGAATCCTGCCTCAGAAGGAGGATCAGAGTGGGTTTGACACCTTGGGCTGTGGCCCTGTGACCGAGCAGGAGCACAGGGACTGTTGGGATCACGGCTGCAAAGACAATGAAGAGCAAGTCCCAAGGCACATTCTTTTAGCCTCCTGGCTTTTCTTGTGAGCTGCAGATTGCTCCATTTCCCCTATCACTTCAAAGAAGGAAAAGTACCAAAAATATAAACAGTAAAAAACAGTGCATGAGCTCTTAGTACAAAGAGACTATTTAAACCCTGAAATATTCCATCCTGAAAAGAGCCCTTTCTCACTTGGCATGGTGCAAATCAAAGCTGGATTTCTGAGAACTATCACATCTGTAGGAAAGAAAAATTTTCGTAGTGCTTACTCCATCAGTCTGTACAATTTGTTATTTCTGGATGCATATTCTGTGAGTAAGCTCAGGACACAGAGACAGTTTATCTTTCCTTTTCTATGAAATCTACTTGCTGATCTCAAGGATTAAGTGGAAAGAAAAACTCACATCAATTGCAAAATAAAAACCCACTTCTAAATCAACAGGTTAAATGAAGCCAGAAAACCACCCTGGATGCCCAGCAGTGCAAATCACCTGGAAGCTGTATTAACCAGCAATTAATGTTCCAAAAAACAATTCATTAATGCAATAATGCAATGTAAGTAGAACCACTTACAAAATAATTAAAGATGGGCTGAGATATACAAATAGTGGAGGCTTCCAGCTGCCCCTCTCAGCTCAGAGGTAAATCAAGCCACTGACACAGTTCAGGCAAAACAATTCAGTAGATCCTGTAGAAATGCTGCAGAGATCTCTCTATAGATAGATAAATATAATACAATCGTGGTTGAGACCTCAACTCAGAGATGGATACCAATGCAAACACAAACACGTCAAAAAAGGAGAGCTTCCCATTTACATTCAAAAAAATTCAGAAGTTCTTAAATAGTTTGCCAGACTAAATACAACTGTGTAATGTATAACATTGAAATCCTGCATCCAGAGAAGTAAATGTTAAGCATGCTTAGCTCTTTCTTAAGAAAGAAGGAATCTGCAGAGACTCACAGGTGCCGCTCAGGTTGCAAAGTAGTGTCAGCAAGCAAAGAAACAGCAAAGGGGAACAGCTCAAAAAAACCCATTCCTTAAAGCTTTAGGAGAAAGAAACTCAAAATGTTCTATGCACAGCCAATGTTGCTAGTTTTTCCCATAATTTTTTGGGTTTGGGTTTAGTTTGATCTCTGATGACTACTTTTCATACCTGGAGCATTCATGTCCCTTTTCCGTATGAATCTCTGGTGCTGAGCCACAGACTCCTCTTCACTGGGATGTTCATGGAGACTCTCTCCTCTTACCAACTGCTCATCTCAATTAACTCCCTGCAGTGTAACCTCCTGATCCAACAGGGCCAAAACTGACCAAAGGGTCCAAAAGTTATTTGGAAGGGGAGCAGGGCTGAGGGAGATGCACACAGAGAAATTGCATGAAGTTTCATTTTTCTCACGGAACCAACGTAGAAATCAATTCTCTCCTTTTGTACAACTCCCTCCTGGGCACTCATGCCAAGTGGGAGAGGCAGCTGCTGTGCCTTTTCCCTGTACTCACACGCTGGGCCACCTGCAGTACCAGAGATGGAAGAGGATCTGGATGACCATGCACAAATGCACAAGGACAAGAATCTCACATTAAGACCCTGCTGATCTATTGACTCAAAATATATTCCAAAGAATGAAATCTAACAAATTCAGTCTAGGTCATTGTTCTAAATAAGAATAATTAAGAAAGAACAGAAAGGAGGCTTCCTGCAGGCACATCAAATGGACTTGAAAGATTACTAAAATTTCATAAGTGTTTTATTACAGTAACTAGTGAAAAGGTGTTCAACCAGAGATGACCCAAAAACTCTACAAGTGCAACACAGCAGATCACACCACAGAGAACAACAGATTAAGTTTGACTCTAGGCAACAGTTAGGTTTGACTCTGGGTTTTACTCTAAGCTTTGATTTATTTTTGTAGAAGATCCTTTTTTGTTTTTTTATTCCCATGATTATCAGTTGGAGGTTTATAGAACTGATAGTCATTTCCTGTAGATTTACTGAAGTCTTATTCTGTAAGAGTTTTTTGTAGCATCTGCTGTTCTTACTGTCATGTGTTTTGATCTCTGTTGTTGTTTTAATTACCATCTTACTAGTTTGCTCCAAATTCACAAGACCTAGAGCCTTACACCAATACAATTTTTTCTTAAAGTCAAAGCTTTGGAGAGAAGAAAACTACAGATGGCATCTGGAAACTGTTTTGCTTCTGTTTTGATTTCCACATGTAATCAGGCTCTGGACATCACGTGTGTGGTTCTTATAGGTGAGGTGGAGTTTGTCCAAGCAAAGCCCTGGCAGGAAAAGTGAATTTTGCTGTTTCCAGTCTTGCACACCTCTCCCATTCCCAAGGAATCAAACAGAATGCAAGAGACAGAAGGATTCACAATTGGTATCCAGCCTGAAATGTGGAACAAGAAATTGTGCTCAGGTTAATGTGCTAAATATTCATTACAAGAAAGCAGACCTGAGCAGGACAAGTAGGCTGCCTTCATTAGGGAAACTAAAACAGGTGGTTCTTTCTGACATCTTTTTTAAAGAGTTTCAAGAGTTACAAGGAAACCACATCTAGACTAATGCAAGTGTGCCTCTCATCAAAATAAAAAAAAAATTAACAGCTTAACAGAACTCAGAAAACTAAAACTTTTAATGAATTATTTGTTATAACTTTTTTCTCCATAGGAAAAAAAAATCTGTCTGCTTAACAATAGGGATTAGGTTAATTTTCCTAACATTTTATTGAAATAATTACTTTAATTGTCATTTTCCTTTAAGGTTCATAATAACTACAGGCTCAGATCTATAGAATTTAGTAAGAATGAAATCAGCAGGGTTCCAAGGAAATGATCTTGGGATCTTTAGGTGTTGCTATTTCTCAAGAAATTAGAAGAATAAGAAATTCCGTAGCAAACATTCAATTCAAAATGATAAATTGAAAGGCCTACCTTTTTATTAGATCCAGTCAACACTAATTATTTCTTAAGTAAAATCTGAGTGGTACAAAGCAGCTTTTTTTTTATCCTGTATTCATTTTCCAAATTCAACTTGACTATTCATTAATGAGATCACACTGCAAAGAATGAAATGTGAACCAAGCCATTGTGCAGGTTTGCTAATCCTGTATTTACTTTTTGCCCACAAAAAGGTTAGGTTTTCATGTTTATAAAGCAAAATTAGTGTAAATAAAAGAAATATCTGTTTAAGGGAAGAAAAACTAGAGTTTTTCTAGTAATAGAAATCTGGAAAAATGAACAATTCAGAAATGCTGAAGTGCCCTCCTAGAAGGTGTTACTGAGAGAGATTGAAAAAAAGAGGGTATTTCTGGGGCTATTTTCTGTAAAACAATAGTGAAATAGGGCTACAATGTGCATATTGCAGATCAGAGAGGTTGAAAGGCACTGGAAAATATTAGGCTAGTCCAAGTTTTTAGAGGGAAAAAGGTTATCATTGCTTCTTTAGACTAGGTAAAGCCTGTCTTGTAATACCAGGGGTGTCTGCTGTCTAAATAGAGCACAAACATCATCTGGGGCAAAGGGGGGCTGTGTGGTCACTGGCACAAGCAGAGATGAGAGTCAGCACCACGTTTGTTGGGGCTGGTAAGGCCAAATATACATTCCAGATATGCCACAGGGGGACACTGCAAATATATTTGTCTCTTTTCTTAGCACACTGATGGAGACAAAATCCCTCTTAAAAGCCATTACTGGAGGCTCAGGTTTATGAATTTTATGGCTTTGAGAGTTACAAACCAAGAGGCAACAATATCAGAAAAAAACCAACCAAAACCCAAGTCAATTTCCAATCCACCCTCATTCCCCCAGTTCTAAGAGCAATAATATTTGTCATCTGAGATTATGGGCTTTGGAGAAATAGGGTTAGTTAACCCAAAGTGTTTAATTTGCTTAGTTTGTAAGTCCCTCGTGTGTGGGGTAAAAACCAAACAACCCTACAAAACAGCTGTGTTTGCATTTAAACAAACATTAATTGATTGAAGTAATGAGTAACCTCAAAAAATGTTTTGGAAAGCTCACAGCATCCTTCAAATGTTTGTAGACTATTAGAAATTAACTAATTTTATTTTTTATGTACTCTTTTGCTACAGCTGTATCTGGAAGCAAGGGGTGGAAGGCACACCACGCTTGAGTGTAATGGTTAAAAATAAAAGAAGCATGAGTTAAATACTCTGAAAGGTTTTCTTGACAGTAAATCTACCTTCAGCCTCCAGTTTCCAGAGGACACAGTTCTGCTCTTTAAGAGAGGGAAAATACTGCAGCAGTAGCCTGGCAAGTGGGTCTGGGCTTGTCCTGTGACTCCACCTCCTGCAAATGCACTGACACATCCCGCAGGTGTGAGTGGATGTTGGATTTACAGCATGTTCTCTTCAGAGGCACATGGCCAGTCCCACCTGACAGCTCAGGGGAGCTCTGCAGGACTGGCTGGAGCCCCCAGAATGGCTGGGAAGGAAACACAGCACCCATCACTCATGTAATACAGTCCCAGGACTGTCCTCAACCAGAGGAAATGAAAAGATGGAAAGGTAGAACTCATTTTAGACATGTGTAGTACCTCTTCAAAGGAATTGAACATGTCAATGGTATATTCCATAAAACAAGCCAAGAATTTCTTACTTTCTCAAGTATCACTCTTGTGATGACAGATATCACTGCCTGGACAGATTTTTCTAACCACTTGTTCCATTAAATTCTTTCAATGGTGTATATTGTTGCCCTCTGAAAGCAATTGGTTACTTTGAAAGAGGAAATGCAACTTGTGTGACTATTTGGTTTTTAATTTATCTACTAAGATGTTACTAGAAAACTGTCTGCTCTTTATTTACATTAAATTTCATGCCTGTAATTAAATTATATTCCTATAATGCTTTATTCAATTACTTCTGAGTTTTTTCTACAGAAATCATAATTGATGTTAAATGATCCTGTGAGCACCCCATAAATACAATAGAGAGTGATGTTTCACAGCAAAGAATGTAGTTCCTTCAGTATTTTGCCCTGTCTTTAGTTTAAGCAATATCAACTCCCATCTGGGAGGTAGCCATAGAAATCAGGAACTCTCTGCAATGCATCAACATGCTCAGAAACCACTGAGCTGGTGGCAGCCAAGTCCAAAGCATGTACCTCATTAATTAATACCACATTTGTGGATTGTACATTGAATAGCTGAATAAGTTCCACTGCTATTCAGAAAATAAAGTGGGTAATCAGAACCAGATGATGTATACAGAAGATTTCTTATTTCCTTAGTTTAATTTTTCTGAAACAATAGGGCAGACAGTACTGCTTATAAAAGGATAAAAAGAAGCAATCCTAATCAAAGTTAGCTTGCAATAATGGTAGTTTAGTGCAATAAATAAGTATTTGCCCCCAAATCAAGCCCTGACTGTACCTACATAAAGCTGCATGTGCAGGGAAGGTAGAGCAGCAGACCAAGGGACACTGATAATCAAGCAAATCCAGTCAGAGAAACTGTTCACTTTGCCAGACAAGTTGTTCCTGCAATACCAGATGCAGTTTTAGTGCGTTGATTTTTACCAGTCCAAGTAAGATCTGGATTTTTCTCAGTCTCTCTTTGTTCAGAACTTCAATAGCACTAAAGTTACAAATTACAAGACTCAGTCCTTCCACATGAATTCAAGTACAGAAAGTACTTGTAGAAAGTACTAGCCTAATTCAATTTACTGGGACAATTCAGCTGCATTAGGAATTACTTACATACACATTTGCAAAAATCAGAGACTTCTAAACCCTTTCAGAGACTGGAAAGGAGGGTAGGAGACAGAATTTTCATGTCAATGAGGTAGGCACTACAGCTGCTCAACCAGCTTCTGGTTTTCCAACACCACATAAGGTGAAGGGGTTCCAAAAGATGAAGCAGGTGCTACTGGTGTATAAAACTTGATGACTTTCTTTATCTCCCCAAAGACCTGAGCTCCTAGATCTACCAAAAGAAAAGCTAATTGGACAGCAGTTCAGCTGCCTGTGCCTACAGCCACATTCAAGAGTACAAACAAATGCTGCTGGAGCCCAGGAGGTCGATCAGATGGAGAAGCTGGGCAGAGAGGACCCTTCTGCTGAGCAAAAGTCTCAGCTGAACAAACACTTGATCTTCCTTGGTTCATGCCTGTAGCACATAACAACAGCTCGAGGTAATCAGGCCTGTAATTATATTTGTACTTTGTAATTGCTAAGGTTTCGTGGCTTAGAAGAATTTACAGCTTTGGAACACCAATGCATATCTACAGATGCTTTTTCACATTTTCCATGATAAATATACTTCTCTGTCTGCAAGCATATGGAATGGAGTCTTTCTCAGAGTCATGGCAGGTATGGGTTACCTCGTGTCCCCGGGCTGCACTGTCTCCAAGTAACACACACATTACCTAACCCAACAGGAGCTGTTATCTACTGCAGGCACTCCTGACTAGGAGCTAAGGCTTGTAAAGGCAGTGGGAAGCTCAAACCTTTTAATTCTAAGAGAGAAATTATATCACACAGCCACCAACCTGAAAGTGAGGCTGCCACCAAAAGGATGAGGACTCTTGCTCCATAGCATTAAAATAATGTGTAGTTTGATATAAACTTTCTGCATCCTCAGGGAAGCTGGCACAAGATGTCTCTGCAATATTTCAGCAGTCAAGGAATTTATGAATCATAAATTATCAACAATTGGGAAAAAAAACCCAGCTCCTTGAAAAGCCTTAGCCTGTGTCAGGGATTTACTAAAGACTTGTTTCTTGGGATTACTTGGGTAATTATCTGCATTACTACACAATTTGAAGATTGTCTGCTGGAGAATTAAGGATCCTGTTGAGAAACTTGTTCCATGTATCATATGGTTGGAAAGCTTTTAAACCTACTCCCTTTTAAAAAATATGAGAAAAAAAACTGTCCTGTGTTTATGTAAAGGATTAGGGAAATCTTGTACTGGGTTACAAAGGCCTCTTACTGCATATCCAGCTGGAGGCACCAGTGCTTGAATAAGCAGCAATGCCTCCAAGCACACTGGGGGTGTTTAAACACATAGGGTTTGCTTTCACTTCTGGAGAAACTAACACAAACCCAATTTATAATCACAAACCTACACAGCAGACAAATAGTGCTAGATTCAAGTTGTCATGTGAAATGAGACAGTTTTGAGGCCATATATCCCAAAGACTAAAGCTAAAATCATGATCCATAACTACTTACTCTACTGAGAATGCTGATCTTGCATGGGACAATAATGTTGCTGTGGACAGTATACCAAAGCAGTTTAGTTTAATCTTTTCTAGTTTTTAATTTCTTACACATTGTTTTTAAATTCATATTTTGCCATGTGAAATATCTTGTCTTTTAGTAAATGAAAGCTGAAAAATATGCCAAACTTTGCCTTAATTCTAAGAACATACTCTCCAGATCAAAATCATATGATTTGAGGGTCATTTTTATTCCTTAACCATTACTTGTGGTCATTGAACCAGTCACAAGTCACAGCAGTTCTCTGCTGCTTGCAGTACCTAAAGTGGTGAGAAAGCTGACACAGCACATAAGCTGTGGCTTGGATTGCTTAGAAAAGGGGACCTTTCATGCTTAGCAATCCTCACTTGTGCAGGGAAAGGACAGTCTGACTAACCACAAAAAACAAAACAACTATTGAGTAATGTGCAGTCTTCATTTTAGTGCTCCCCTGTCCCATTTTAACATGGATTTTTTTTTTCAGTTTTTTACATTAAGTTTTCTTACCTCACTTATTTAATTATTTTACTAAAGAATTAATCACACAGTAGATAAAGTAAGGGATGGTTCTGTTATTTCAGTGGGATATACTCCCACAAAGTCCTCTGGATCCACAGAAAGAACCATAACAAGAAACAGACAATCCTTAATGGTTTACTTCCTACAAATCACACCTTGTGCCATGTGGCCTCATCCTGCAGAAGCTGTCTATAAAAGCAACTCTTGTCTAGGATAAAATCTACTTTTGGAAAAAAAAAAAAAAAAAACAAAAGTGTAAAATAAGTGAGAGAAAGCATGAAGTGGGGCTTTCACTGAGTGTTTTTATCTTCAATTTGTGATGTGTGGTAACTGTATGACAAAGAAAAAAATATACTTTTTTAAATTTAAAAAATGTATCTATACCAAGGATTTTATACCATGTTTGAATTCCAAAGAGGAAAGACATTCAGAGATTAACAACATATACATCTCCCAAACTGTACTTGGCTAAATTAATCAGAAAAGTAGCTTTAGAGTGTCTGGGGCCAATACAAAACAGGAAAAGTATTTCCTTCCTCCAGCTCCCCAGAGCTGGCTTTCTTCATGGGACAACATGTATTTCATAGGGCTGGATGTGGAAGCAGCTCTCCTGCCCTCAGCAACACCACGTAGCCATCCTGACCCAAAATCCATTGTGAAGGAGGAAAAAAAAAATGGAAAAAAATGCAGAACATGCAAATTCACCCCATCCACCAGTGAAAGAGAATAAGGGAATGATGACTTCCACTGGGCTCTAGTTGCTAGAAACAATTTAAATGTTAAAGTTTTTCTGTCCCTTACTACAGAAAGTAGCCTCAGATAGA
Organism: Peucedramus taeniatus; assembly: GCA_013400575.1. Taxonomy (NCBI): domain Eukaryota; kingdom Metazoa; phylum Chordata; class Aves; order Passeriformes; family Fringillidae; genus Peucedramus; species Peucedramus taeniatus. The sequence continues at coordinate 447,498 of WBNO01018370.1, forward strand.
GCCACTGAGGAGTGACACAGGGGAGAACTGGACTATACAATGGAGTTAATGGAATATTTGTTATTCCCCTTGGATTTGACTCCAGCAAGTCTTTCAGTCTGAACAAACAAGTCAGTCTGAAGGCAGGCAGAGATGTCTAAGGCAGCTAAAGACATAAGAAGAAAGCACACTGTTTAAACTGGACTCCTTAGGGACTCCACTTTTATTTCTCTTCCCAAAACACCTCTCTTGGCCTGGAAAGAAATTTATCTTGCTAAAGAATCAAGAGTCTGTAAGTACAAAAAGAAAACATGGAGGCTTCAAGTAAAACTATAAAATAGAAACGTTAACAGCACTGAGTTACAAAGAGGTAGATGCTAAAAATAAGTATTTGTTTGCTCTGACAGGGTTTTTACCTGAGATGGAGGTTTGGGGCTGAGGAGAGAAGATTCCCTGTTCTGAGAGGAGCCTTTGCCCATCTCAGTCACACAGCAGGAAGACACAGTTATTTATCTGCAAGAGCTGACAGCCCTGATCTGGCTGTTACTGGTGCAACAGTGGCCTGGAAAGCAAAACATTTCTGCTCCTGACCACAAGGAACTGAGTATAAAACAATTTTTGCCTTAGTTTTGTTCTTGGACATAATCAGGACCTAATTCCATTTAAAAACCATCAAGTCTAAAGAGCCCTTTATACAGAGCAGTGAGGCAAATGTAACACTGAAAACCAACTGCATCCACCTCTTGTCCTAGGGAGGCATACAGCTTCTTGAAAGAAGTACAGACAGAAGGGCTCAAATGGGTAGTTTAGTGTAAATTCATTACAGAAGTGAAGCCATTTTAACCTTTCCAGAAAAAAAAACCAGTCAGCTCATATGAGTTTTGGACTGAGCATGAATTTCAAAAGCAAATAATGCCTTCTGCAAATAATGTGCAGAAACAGCAATTTCACAGACAGAACTAAGAGTCCCACAGTACAGGAGGGCCACTGTCACCACGGTGACAAACTGTACACAGTTACACCAAGGGATCCAGACAAGGCTTCCAGCTGCTCTATGATCCAATCAGCACAAATAAAATAATACTACAGTACCCATTTTTTTACTGGTTAACACTGAATTATTCTTTTGAATAGTTCTATGAACTATGCTTTTGAGGAAGAAGCAAATTGTGTAATAACATGTGGATAAAAAAATTGGGTTATCTATGTTCAACAGCTGTCTCTGTTTAGATAGAGTCTTACAGTAAAAATATTGATTTTTTTTTAGCACGACTAATCCCATTTCTGCTTTTAATTAATTTTCCTAGTATTCTGATTGTATCATAAGGGGAATGGCAAACAATCTGTTCAGACAGCAGTTTAGTCCATTAAATAAAAGACAACAGGCCTGTTTTTTCAAAACTCTGACTCACAGGAGCAACACAAACAGCGAAATGGTCCTGAGAGGCAAAAATAAAAAAAAATAGGATTAGATCACCCAGACACTTCAACTGAAACACTTGGAGATACATCAGACCATAATGACACTGCAATTACACAGCAGTTTAGGTGTAGAGATGACTGCTTTTACAATTCTCTGTAAAAGAAGAAGGAATTGGCAATAATTCTTCTTCTGAAACAGCAAACCATATTTTCTTTCTGGCAAGCAGCTGAATTATTAATGTTTGTAAAGTATGTCAAGATCTATCAATAGAAAATGTACCAGGAATGGAAAACACATCACCACCCATGTGTTACAGAGACCTCCCTTAACTTCACTCCTTTGAAATCCAGCTTGAATTAAGAGCTACATAAAACTTTGATGTAAAGCAAATAATTGTTCTGCTTAAAATACAAGCTGGTTTTGTGCTTTGAAGATGTGTGGCAGTAAAGAGAGGGAAGTCACAAATGATTTCCATGGGAAACATATGACTCCACTGCACTCCTGTCATTGCTCAGATATCTACTCCTGGGTCTTCTGATTACACTGTGAAAGGATGTGAAACCTCAGATGTATTATTGCTTGTATATTTTTACATGTCATGAGCACAATGAATTTGCTTGCTCCCAGGGGCAATTCATAGAGCAGGCTTATTGCTAGAATCAGAACGCACTAAACTCAGGTTTTGATCTATTAAAATAGACTATTTACAGCACAGGTTTCCTTTTTGAAGGAACTTCCCTTCTAAAATGTCAAATTTTTTTGCACTTGTAGAGTTTGATGGTACCTATATGCTTACATGAGGTTGCAACTTTATGCATGGTGCACTTATTGTGGTTTTGGTACTAAAGTGCAAAATGATCTAGCACAACCCATTTTCCTTTGATCATGTAGGTCTTTACCAGAGAGAACCACCAAACTCACTTGAGAAACCCACATTCCCTGTTTGCATAGACACGTATTTTCAGGAGTTATAAAAAAGTTGTATTTCTGATGCTATAGAAAAATAAATTGAGTGAAAAATAACTTCCATTCACCAAAAGGCAGAGAGAATGCCTAACTTTAGCAGATGACAGGTAAGGAAATTTATTCTTACAGCTCTGTAGGCAGACAGAATAGGATTTTGCATACCTCTCTGGACTTTTTTCTGTTCTAGTTCATTTTACACCACTCACCTCTCACAGTGTCCAAACATCTTTGCAATATCTTCTTGCTCAGAGCCTCTTGGCAATACACAGCCATTCCACAGCTGCTGCCTATCATCCCTACCTTTCTGGCAAGTGTCTGCATCATGTAAAAATGACTTTTGGCCCAAAGCACCATTTCTACAAAATCAATTTTTAATCAAAATTTCATTTGAGATTCCCTTCTTATCCTAGAATCTGAAGTTAATTGAAACTAATATTATGCATATATTTATAACTCATTAAATACTGACCTTCCCTTTTAAGTTGGTCTGGTTTGGTTTAAATTTTTAAGCCTCTCTTAGAAAAAAAAGTGACTTCTCTAAAAGAGTGCAAACAAGAGGAGGGGTTCATTCTAGACACATGCAAGGTGAAAGAGTGCATTAGCTCTTTTCAAGGGCAAAAACAGAGATCATGTGAGGAATGTGCCAACTTTCCATAAATAGCCAATGGACAGTGATTTAAGTTCCTAATTGTATTTCTGTTTTTCCAAGGACAGGGGAAAGGGAAGGACTTCAAGGAAATGAAACTCCCCAATTACAAGTATCAGCATAATTATGTTTGCAATATCTGTGCTGAAAAACATGAGTTTTTCTTTCTAAGGACAGAAAGAACATGTTCTAACAAATGACCCCGAGGTAAAGGGCACCACATGAATTTTCTGGTTCACACAGAATTAATGTTTTGGAGGGGAAAGATCCTCATATAAAAGGCACAGTAAACCCTCCTGATGCTGGACAGGCACTGGAACAGGCTGTTCAGTGGCAAATGCATCCTTGCTATTCCCAGCTTTGGAAAAAGCAAATGAATCTGCTCTCCAGCACCTTCTCCTTATCAGTGGCTTCCTTATAATTTATTTCATGGATGAGGTGAAGCTCACTGTGTAAATTAAGCATAGACCTCGCATACTGCAGATGGTGCTTTACATTGCAGAACTCATAACCCCATCTTTTCAGTGTGCATAGAAATGTTTTACTGTACCCTGCATCTCTCTTTAAGGAAGCATTTCCACTATCTTGTCAGTAAATTAGTATTCAAAGCCTAACAAAATAAAGTCAAGACTACTGTTTTTCTTTCAAAATTAGCCTAATCTTTTCCAGTTATAGATACACTGTGATAGGACTCAGTCTGTGTCACACTGTGTTTAGAGGTGCAGTGTGCCTGGGAGGATGGAGGGGAAAGTGGGGAAGGTGTGGGCAGGAGCTCTGAGGCATTTCTTAACAAACCCCTTTAAAGAGATACTATTTACGTGGATGCTCAGGGGAGGAAAAAGCTCACGCTTGGATATGAAGCTGAAGATGTCCAGCAGGTCTGAATTTCAAAGTAACCTTTAAAGGTGGCTGACTCCCAGTTCATAGAGAGCCTTTGTATTCACTGTTTTTGAGGGCAGGACAGCTGAAATTTCTACCTTGTCAGTAGTTTTTAGGTAGAAGTTACCAGAATCCAAGAATTTTCTGTTGTTTTTCTGCAAAGGGTGATCAACAACAATCTGTTCTCAAAACATGAAAGCTTCTTTTACAGTGTTGGTTATTAGAGAAAATTTTTCTTGTGTCCACTCCTACACCACAGCCAGTGAACAGGACCCAGACTGTTTGGAAAACTTAGATTTTTCACTTGCAGTCTTTAAACTGTTGAGTTTGTGCAGTTTTCCTGGCTTTTGTTTAACTCAGGAAACAGAGCCAATAATGAGCAATGTTACAGGCAAAGGGAGGGCTCATTATTTGAGCTGGAGTGCCATGAAGATTAAATCATTCTAGTGATTGAAAAGAAACTTCTAGAAAAGAAACTTCAACTTGCAAAAAGATTTAAAATCCTAGCAAGCAGGTTATAACTATTTTATCTCAAAGCATCAAATTGCTTCCTACTTAAGGTGATACATTATTGTGTTTTGCAAGAGCAGTTCTGTGACTTGATAATCAGAATTCAGTAATAAACATGTCTGACAGTAGAAAACATACATTTCCTGACCCTGTGAGAAGAACTTGTAGTCTGCAGTCAGAAAAGTGGACTGTTACTGTGGTCAGCTGTAATTGTCATTCTGATAACACTTTACCAGTAAGACAAGCAAGGATTTTAGTTCCTTCTCATTCCTTAAGATAATAGTCTATGCAGTGAATCTAAGTGCTTGATGCAATAGTTTAAAATGAAAGTTTACTTGAAAAAATAAAGGTTTAGGCCTCAAATCAATAGACTTACCACATTTGCATTTAAGTTTATATCCTTCTCATTCTAATAATAAACATTTCCAGAGTCCAAAAATGAAGTCAAGTGGTAAAGGCAATATTTTTTTTATCTTTGACATGCTGGAAGATCCTATACAGATTTTCCCCCATTTTCATTAAACACTGTTTAATGTGTTTACATCACATCCAAGTGAAGTGATTTCAGTGCATACACCAAAGGGTGTTTGATTTTCCAGGCATCCAGAACCACTGGCATGTACAGTTTGAGTAACAGGATGTTTCACACAGGAGAATAAAGCTAAAGCAAGTAAAAGCAAGGCAGGTCTCCATCCAGAAGTACAGTGTGTGATGGTAAGGGACTTTCTTACAAGGAGATAAAAAGGCTGTCACCACCTAGGAATTTCATGAGCACCTTTGCTCATGAATTAATTACCTTTACTAGTGTTTCTGTCTAATAGAAAGACCTGTTTGAAGTGTTTGAAGCTTCCAACCAAATTTCAATGCTTAAAGAATTTCTCAAGGAGCGAACACAGCAGTTTCGAGAGCACAGTTGTAGTTTTTTTCCCCCTTAAAAAAAGATAAAGGTACAATGTCAAATGTCCTCCATCAGCTTCTCAGAGCCTAAAGCAGGGAGATGTTCAGCACAGCTGTGGCAGGCCTCCAGCATTGGTAGGAGGAAAGCTTTGTCCTGCCTGCCAAGAATGTCAGCGATGGAGAGCAGCGAGCTGAACTTTGCCTTACATAGTGGCTGACAAGGCCAGAGGTCTGTACAGCTTTCATATTTTCATTTGGCTTTACTTGCTTACAGAACTGCTAACTCTGTGGGAATCCAGGGGGAAAAAAGCTTTCACTGTAAGTAACTAATTCATACTGTGCTAAGCCTGTAGTCAGAGGTCAGCTTTCACTCTGGTACCCAGCTACTACAGAATTCTTTTAACATACCTTCTCAAAAAGACTTCCCACACACTCCACATACTGTCTGACAGGGTGGATTTATTAATCTCTTAACCTGAAGAGCCCTGATTTGTCAGTAATACACAAGAGAAAACCCCACATGACATGTCCCACATTTGTATTTCACTGCTGAAGTTTTTCATCTTGCTCATGAACAGCTGAGGGAACATGGGAGCCTCCAAACCTTCAACAGCCATTTTCTTGTTACCTTTACCAAAGGACAACTTAAGTATCCTTGAAGAGTTTTATTTTGTTAATTTCTTGGTTTGTTGTTATTCTAGGGCCTTGATGTGACATAACACTCATTCTTTCCCCTTCATTTTCATAAACCTTTTACTCCTCTAAAATACAAATGAGTGGGCTGGGACTACTGCAGTAAGGAATTTTGGTGGGAATTTGGTTTAAATCACAGAACAGCTTCAAACAAAATACATATTTTTCTCTTCAGTGTAGTAAAGAAAAACAAGCAAGTTGTTTGGAGTCTGACATTTCATAACATTTTAATGTTTTGCTTTGCAGAGTTACTCTTGTTTAGAGGTAACTTTGTATAAGGTTCAGTATTTTGTCTTTCCCAAAATATATTTTGGAGCGTGTGTTCTTTTGTCATTAATTTTTTGTTGGTTTTGCCAAGAACATCCAAGTGCTTGAGCCTGAGTAGACCCATTTGTTTGGGATGTTCTTCACCTACCCAAAAGTCTCTTTTCCCCCAGCTCAGTCACTGAATCAACATCTTGTTCTACTGATTAATGGACACTTCATGTTAGTTCTAGATCATGGACTGAAGCTGCAAAGGCATTTTGGTGCCTGACTCCCACCTGAACAACAGCAATCACTCCCTCCACCAAGAACCGTGCTGATTATTCTTCACCTTTTCAGTGAGCACTGCACTATCAGGTCAGATTCTTTCCACCTCTCATGCCCAGCCCCTCCCTGCAGAGGAAATGTTTTTTCCAAAGGAACATGTTTGATTTCACAGATATTGGAAGCTGCCCACAAAGGCTCTTTTCCTCTCCATGCAAGGAATGGGTGAACACGCCAAGGGGCATCAGATGTGCTTTACCCTATTTCCTACCTGAAAAATGTGAAGGAACCATGAAAGCTGAGTTGTGGAACAAGCAGGCTACTGTAGCAAGGAGACCAAAGGGTTTTCCCAAAGTGCAACACCGAATCAGGATTCTGCCCAGGGAAGGTCCTTCGCATACTATAAGCCAGTAACCACTGAGATGTCAGAACAGTGGGGAGAGGGGATCTGTGCAGTGTTCAATGTGAATAAAGAAAGAGGATTTAAACTACTCAAGTTTCTATCAGGGGAGTTTTGTTTCCTTTTTAGTTCTAATCAGGATATTTATGGCAAAGGCAGCAAGAACACTGTTGCTCATTAAGCTGTATTTTTCCCATACAGAGTGAACATGAGTGGTGCTCCCTTGACTGCAGATTGAACAAGAGCTTCTCACACACACCCTGTATTTTAAGGTAGTTGAGTCCTAGCTTTCTCATTATACTTATGTTCACACTTACACTGTCTATTCAAATTTCCAGCCTTACAGCTGACCTCTGACTATTGTATCTTTTTCTTGACAATGTCAAATGAGTAACTGCAACCAGAACCCCAATCCTAAAAAGACATACAAGCTGGTATTAGTAGACTTGAGAAGGTTGCTAACCCTCCTACCTGCATGCAAAGTTAGTAAAACTAATATGGTTCAGAGCTGACCCTGCCATGCTTATATTTCATGGATTTCAGCTATCTTTAATTCAAATTAACTGTCTCATAAGAATTAAAGTTTGTTAAAGAGCCTCACAGATAATTCTATTCAGCAGGAACACTCAGTGATCACTGTATCCATTTGAGTTCTCACACTATATAGTATAACCCAATGTTTTCCCATACTTACTAATAAGTGATGAATTAATGGAATTACTATATAACCACAGATAAAGGAAGAAAGGAAAACTATTACTAAGAAACATGTGATACCATGAGTCTTAAAATTCTCTTGAGATAGGTCTGAACTACTTGCTGGCTAAGAAACTGCTGAATCATGCCCTTAGACTCATACCAAAAATAGCATTGCATTTGGCAAAGCACATACAAGCTATTAATGTTCCCTATTGTTCCAGCCTACTGATTAGCTGCTGGTCACAAAGGATGAAAAAGCATTCTCCTGCCTCTTCTGTCTCCTTGAGAGAAAGAAAATAGGAAATATGTTTTCTCCTACACTAGTTCTCCCTTTCACAATATCAGCTTTTTACAGAAAGTCCCCACAACGTTTTCAAAGCATTCTGTGAGCCCTCTGCTTTTAACACACCTCAGAGCAGGTGTGCCTCCTTGCCTAGAATTGATGGGTAGCAGATGTCACTCATCTCCCAGTTGCACTCCTACCTGGTGAGACTGATTTTCTCAATACATGATCTGTAAGTTATTTCTTAGAACTAAGGGGAGAAAAGAACATTTCTGGGCCATTTAAAATCTGTGTTAGTATGAGGAAAGTGGCTCTCTCTGAGATCTAGGAAAAAGTGTCTGCTTAATGCCCTTAATGAGGAGGGAAATGTTTAAAAAGTTGAGTTGAAAAGCTCCAGCTGGAGTTAATTATGTTCTCTAAGAGGCTTTGTAATTACTGTGTTTCCTGGCCCTCAGCATCACTTAGGTGAAAGGATAGACAAGTCTCTGTGTGCCTCATTACCTTCTCCCTTATTCCTTGTGGCCTGGTGTGACAGAGCCCTAGACTGAAGTCCTGGGTTTATCAGTAACAAGGGTGCCATGCAGGCTGCTGGGCTGGACTTGGACACGTCTGTCTGAGGTGGCTGGACACCTCTCTTGCAGCAGCACAGGTCCCACCCTCTTTCCAGCCCCTGTGCCAGTAGGCAGGGCCTCTTGCTTTGGCCCCATTGTACCACAGCTGCTGCCAGCCTCACCCTGGGAGTATTAAGGATAGGGACAGAGATAAGGAAAGGAATAAGTCAGGTACAGCAGCCTCTCATCACAAGTGCCAGGGGACAGGCAATGTAAAACTGTAGAAGGAAGACAAAGAAGGGAAGGAATATTTTCTCAGTGTGGGAGCGTTACTTCCCACCTCTCTGGCTGACTTGACCTCTCCACAGTGGCCGACTGCCATCCACATAGTATGTGACTATTTAAAACGTCTTGGTTTTTTTAAGAAAACAGAAAGTGTATGACCCTTTAACCATCTGCTCTGTTACCTTTACCCAAGAGTTTGGGTACCACATAAGGAAACATTCCCATGCCATTTTTAATACAGGAGGGGTAAGAAATATGTCTGTGGTGCCACAGCGACTTGAAGTTGCAGCTCTTGCATTTTATCTGTAACTTACCTATCATTATGTAAATTTTCTTGCAAATAAAATCCATCTTTTAAAAGCAAAATAACGTATAGGCAGGAATAGTGGGTGGCCCAGATCCCCACTCTCTGTGGAGGGCAGTTCACTCAGAAAGCAGAGGGTGGTGTTTCCAGAGTTTCCTTTACGGAACTGTGACTTGTGGAAGGCTGGGCACAGGGGGTCTGTTGAAGAGACAGGCTGAGTTAATTTGCTGCTTTAGCAAAGCTGCTGTATTCACACGGCACAGGGGTTATAGGTACTCTGTGCCACATATTTCTGCTTACAGAATGAACCCTCAACACATGATAATCACAGTTAACTTTGTGCTATGTATTTCTCACAAGTTCATGAGTAACTCATTGAACTCTTCAGCACAGCTCTAATTAGGTAATTCCTCTTGGTCTCTGCTTGATAGGCTGCTCTTCTTCCTGAAATCCCCAAACACATTTTGCTTCATGATCCTAGTCTTAGATTTCAACAGCAAGTAACTGAGACGTTCAGAATCCAGAAATGGTGATCCCCTGCAGCCACTGAGCCTGAGACACAAACAACCTGTAATAATTAGCTTTCAGTCAGTGTCAGTAGCATGGTACACAACTGTCTTAGTCCAGGTGACTTCAGAGGCAGCAGGAGGATCTAGAGGCATTTTGCGGCAGGGGACCAAGTGATGCTTCAGAGTAAGGGACCAGGAAAAGATGGGAACGTTCATGGAATAAACTGAAGGTCTGAAGGCTGTCAGAATTTAAATGACTAAAAGAGAAGTAATCCCATTAAACCAGTAAACCTTAATCTGCAGCATGTCCTGTGTCACACACTCCTGCTGGGCTGCTGCACTACCTTCTTCCTTTTATCATCCCAGTCTCCCATGCCTCTCTTTTTATCAGTCTTACTCTGTTTCTCCGTGAAACCCAGTCAGAACTGTCTTGCTCACTTCCAACTAATGCTTGTACTTCATCCTCCAGAACTGGCTTACTTTCCCCATCTGTTATTTCATGATTGTAGCCAAACTTCTGGCATAATTTATTTAGCATGATGTAACTTAGGAATCACTGAGTCATCCTCAAGTTCATCTAATGCCTTGTATCACTTCCTCAGGATAGTCTTGAGAAACTGGTCTTTCCCTTTTTATTAACAGTGTCATTCACAGATGTAAGCTAAGTTAGCTGAATAAAAATGTGCAGTAGGAATTGATATAGTACAATTGATACTAACTGAACTGAGATACTGAAGTGAGATATTCCTCACTATTTTGTTGCTTAAACTTTTACTCAGTAATAAGTTTTCACAAGCAGCAATATATAATGACTACATAGTTTTTAATGTATCTAACAAGAAGCAGGAAAGCATATTAATATCCTCCTATTCTGAAGTATTAGCAAGAAGAATTAGAATTGTAATTTTTTGTTACTGATTCTATCTTTTAATAAAGAGATTTAGAAGACCAAAATGGTAATAAGCATTGTCTGAATACGTATTTTTTAAATTCAGTACAACATTTGCTTGTTGTCTTCTCCCAATGTTAAGGTTCTTGGAATTTATAATAGTGTATGGAGATCTCCACAGAATTACCTCAAGTAATGCTGAAGTATGATCTCAAGAAATGGTGCACATCTTAAGTGAACTACAGAAATAAAAGTTGCTGTTGCTTTGGCCACCATGTTTGGCACTAGGTCACAAGGGTAGTCCATGAAAACCACTGAGAACCCTGCTGGGTGCCCCCAACTGGCTGCCCTCTTTATCCCTCTTTTCTGGTGTTAAATTTGTCAATGCATGCAAAGTTATCTTCTGCAAATATGTGACGCACTGGAAATGTACAGACTGAGAAATCAGCACCTATGCTGAACACACAGGCACAACTTCCATGGTGTGGAGCTCAGTGGATGTGAAGGAACGTGGCGAGGGTTGAGAATGCTGACCTGTGCTTCAATTCCTTTGTGACATTTGAGAGGATTTGCCAGAAAGTGCTGAGGTTACTCACATGATCTTCTAGCACTTCTGTTTCCATGCTCTGATACTGATCTAACCTCTGTCCTCTGTGACCAAGTGGGAAATGCCAACTAGACAGTGGAGCCAACATGAAAAGAAGTACAAAATCAGCCTGAAGCTACAGCTTTCTACCAAACAACCAGCTATCAGTCTTGGTCTCTTCTCTTTGCTCTGTTCCATTTAGATAAGACAACATTTAGATTTTATCACAGCTAAGCAGATAAAATGAAACTGTACATTCCTATATAGCCCTGAACTTCAACTGGTAACCTTGTACTAAAATCCAAGCAAATAAGCCATGTTACCATTTTCTTACTGAAAATTTACTCTGTTAGCAAAGCAGAAGTGGATAAGGACTCATTATTTGTGGAGGAAGGACACAGCTAAGTGATCACCTTAAGAAAAGGACAATCTCTCTTCTTTTTTAATCTGGTTGCCTTTGGTGTGAAACCAAAGGCTAAGCCTCCTCAGGTCTGATTCTGCTATTCACAGTCTGTTCCTCCTTGCGTCCACACAGTCACAAAAAAATAAAGAAAATAGAGGAAACAAACAGTGGGAGAACAGTTTCTTTTCCCTCTTTTGGCTAAGATGAGCCTAACAACACAGATTCAGGGAAAGGAATTAAAGGTGATGAGATGTATTTTGTTCTTTTGTAGCTACTGTGAATTTTGCATGGAGGCTGTTGGTATCTGTCAGTATCAGGCACTAATCAGAGCAAGAAAGAAAAGAAAACAAAAAAGCCAAAGCATGACTCTACTTCTTTGACAACTGAAAATCCCTGGCAAGGCTGTTCTCGGATAGTAAAGGCATTAAAATTATAGTTAAAGTTCCTTGGTGGGTGCAAGACAAAAATGGCTTTATAGTAAGATATAAGAGAAAACTTGTCTTAAAATCAGGTAAATAGAGGCTTCCCAACACACACAAAGTTTCTTGGTATTCCAGAGGGGGAAGAAACTTCTCAAAAGACATTCAGGAGATGTTCTTATACAAAACCTTTCTCCCTGGAGGAGTTTTTTTTTTTTTTCACATTCCTTTGATGGGCATATACTAGCAGTGCTATTTTGTGCAATTCTCTCCAAGAGCTGTTTGTGTTCTGAGTGCCTCACTGTGTGCAGGGGTTGTAGGGGAGTTTCATACCATCCATTCACTCCACAGCTACCTTGAGATTACGCTACTGAAATTTGCAGGGGGTTTATGCAAAGCAGCTGTGTCTGTGCTTAGACAGCCACTAAGGAAGCTCCACAGCCTGGATGGGCTGCTTGGTGTCTCTTTGGTCCCCAGCTGTGTCACAGTTTGCTTCCATCGGGCATGGCTAAACAATGCCAAGGTCAGTACAGGATGACAGGGAATAGTATATTGCAGTCCAGCAAATAAAGTCAAAACTGTCCCAAAAAATGGATTCTTTATCTTGTTTGGTTATCTTTAGAAGATAAATGGACTGCAGCACACTTCATACTGTAAACAGTAACTTTGACTGGTCTTACTCCAGTAGCAGCTGAACAAATATTTCTACATGGACATCTCCCCTCCCTCTTTCTCAGCTGGACAGACCACATATTTGTATAACTCCCTGTCAGTTCTTATATGTGATGTGGTTGGCCAGTGGAAGGAAGCTCCCAGAAATTAAGGAATTCACACATGGCATTTACTTCTTCAGCAGCCTGAGAACCAAATTGTGCCTCTCCAGAAGCAGGCCCAAAAAATATACAATCCCAATTCTCCAAGTCGAGAGCTGCAGCTCTTACCTAAATCAGCAGGTTTTCAACAGCTAAAGGAGATGTACACATAAAATGCAGGCAGGCTCTGCACAGGAATATTATGTTAGCATTCTGAAAAACAGTGAAGATTTGCTGTATTAGTGTTTGTGGTAATTGTGAAGTTTTAACAGTACTAAAAAAATACCCTTAAATTCTTTAAAAAGCTTCCCAAACATTTTACTAATCCTGCAGAACTACTTTTAGTAGCAAATCCAGAGATTGCTTATAAACTGAAGGTGAACAGTAAGACTAGTGAACTGCCTCAGCAGCAGTTCTAGAGGAAACACTGAACTGCAAGAACTGTAGAAATACATTACATGCAATTGGAGAAAAGCAGAGCTGGGAAAAACAGTACCAGCTCTTGAAGATTCAGGATTGGAAACTCCGCAACTTGCAGAGTTTCAAGTATCTGACTTGGTTAATGTTTGTCTTCTCAAGCAAGATTACACATAATTTCCATCCCCTTTTACACAGGCAGGTGTGGTTAGCACATCACCAGTCCTGAATTCTTTCACTCATTTCACAGAATTACAGAATGGGTAATGTTTGGACCCCTGGAAGTCATTTAGTCCAACCTCCTTGCTCAAGCAGGGCTCCCTAGAGCATTTTACTCAGCACTTCCTAGAGCTCTGACTGCAGCTGTTACACTGTTCTGGCTTCTCTCTGGTTATCACTGCTGTTCAAGATAGATACAAAGAAAAAATTGAATGCAAGTCTCCATTTTTTTTTTTCAATTTCAAAAAAGTACAGCGTCCTGTATGATTCAATTAATGAAGCATACATGCTACAGATCCCATTTCCATTTCCTTTTTCACATTTACCTATGTTTTCTCTTTGTTATGCTATAACCTCACAATTACTTTCTACAACAGTGGATACACATTCCCTACCCAGTGTTTGAGGAGTCAGTTGGTTGTGCCTAAATGTAGGGCCTTGCACTGAATTTCATCTTATTTTTTTCTGGACTACTTCATCGGTTTGTTACAGTGTGCTGTTGGCAATAGGCATAATGACGTTTCAGATAGGACACATTTTTACCCACTTTTTTCCAAAGACACAGAACTTACTCAATGACAATGCTCTCTGCCACCTCCTTCACCTCCTGGCAAACAGCTTTTGAACCACTTGGTTAATTCCATCTAAATATGATGAAAGAGAAAGGTCTCAAAGTTTGACTTCAGCAGGTGGGCAGAGGAGAAGCCTGGAACTGTTTGGGCTTCCCAAGGTCTTTGGCAGAGCACAGGCCTGGCAGATGCTGTTTGTTCTGGCAGATGCTGTTTGTCCTGTCAGCTGGTCCATCCCTCCCCCGGAACGCTCACGGGCCCCGCGCACACGTGGCACTCCCCGGGATCGGAGCACGGGCCCCGCTTTGCTCTGTGGCACTCCCCGGGATCAGGATCGGAGCACGGGCCCCGCTTTGCTCTGTGGCACTCCCCGGGATCAGGATCGGAGCACGGGCCCCGCTTTGCTCTGCCCACACACCAGGACAGGGGCAGTGCTGCGGGACCACCTCGCGGAAGGGACAAGATGACATGAGACAGGGGTAGAAGCTACAGCTCCTGCAGCTGGCACGGGCCAAGGACACACACAGAGAGAAACCCACGCTTCGTGGTGGTGCTGCTCAAGGCCGGACTCACCCTCAGACTCGAGTCCAGTGGCACTGGGATGAGGATATCCTGTTATATTGTCTCCCTCCCTCCTGACATGAACAATGGCTTATCATGAAAAAGTTGAGCCACTCTTAAACACGTGTTTTGCTGTTTTGGGTGGGGTTTTTTGATCTCAATGAGTATGCTTAGTTATCTACAGTATCTTCTCTTTCCCTTATCTGCCAAAGGAAGGGACTCAGATTTTCTAAATGTAAGTAACTTCCCTTACATTTTATACGAAGGATTAAGAACTCTTAACTCTGCATGTGTGAAAACAGATTGCTCCATCACCCTATACCAAGAGTAAAAAGCACACAGTTGCATGCTTCCCTTGTGACCACAAGGGAAATAAAGTTTAACTAGAAAGAAATATTGACCCACACAAGGACAAGCTGAAGTATTTGAAAAAGCATTATTGAGCAGCATGCACTTTGTCCATACTCCCTGCAAGCCTTTAAGCAAATATCCTTGCTCAGTTTTTCTGCCCTTCAGAGGGGCAAAATAGTGTATTTTTTTAAAGCAGAAGCTAAAGGCCTAGTCTTATTTCAGGAATAAAATACTTTTTATTACACCATGCAGTTAAAGTACCCACAAGCAGGAAAGAGAATGTGTAACTACAGAGGGCAAGACAAAGAAGGACTATTACTCTGACACTTACTACTAACTTCTCAGTACTAACTACTTGAGAAAGACATGAATGCAGACTACAGCACAGTATGTTCCTGGAGAATCTGAAAGTAGGCCAGCCTTGAGGCAGATAGAAAGGCATCATCTCCTCCAGTGCTAGATTCAGAAAAGCTACACCCACTAGTTGCACTCTTCCCTAGCAGAAACAGTCTTTACTCTGATTCCTAGGACGTCCACCATGTACAGAAGCAAATACAAAAGGGACTGTAGAATTTTTAGATTACTAGATATGAAGCTAGTTACTCCTTTGGAATTTCTGAGTTAGATTTCTCACCAAAGAAACAAAACAGTTTAAAGTGACGGGTCTGAGTTCACTGTTTGTCCTTTAAGAAGATTCATCTTCCATACCCCATTACCAGTGCTCACTTTATGAAAATGCTTTTGAAAACAAAAGCAGTTAAATATTTCAGAGAAGAATATAATACAGAATATGCAATATACCTTGCCCTCCACAGGCAGGGCTGATATCTCAACTACCTGGTAAGCCAAGTAGTGCAACAAGCAAACAAACGGGTAGGTATCTCCAATCATTTTACCTTTGGTTGCTGAGCAGTGAATTCCTCAGGAGTTAAACAAGTCAGAACTCTGCAAAATGTTTACAACTGAGTAAAAAAAACCACCAGTGAAACCATCAAATAGTAAATTGTGAAGGGACTTGTTCAGTTTAAAGAAGTATTCTTTACCTATTAAGTACACAATAGCATTCACAGATCTTTTTCTCAGTACTTTTATATTTACAGGTGTGGCTATGTCTACCTACATTTTCAAGTCAGTATTCTAACACTTGCCTTAATTTTAAGTGGCAGTGAAGAGCACAAACATTAACACCTGGGGACAAACCATAAAGGTCTGTTTCTAGGAAACTCTTAGTTCAAAGAGGAATCAGTTCATAGAGTTCCTAGTGAACCAATGCAACATCCTTCCTAAGGTCGATCCTTTGTGCAAACATGTCCTAAATACACAAAGCCAGAAGCAGTCCTATATGAAACATTCTGGGTCTAGTGTCGAAAAGTACTTGGCTACTAAACCTTGACCACTCCTGTCCCCAGAGCTCTCACCTACAGGTTGCTGCTACAGAAGGCCATCATCTCAGATTCAGTATGGTAAATGTACATGGGGAAGTAAAACAATTTCCTTTCTGTTGCTCGGCAGGCAAAGACACAAAACTGTTCTATTGCCAATGCAAGACTCAGGCTGAGGTTGCAAGACCTTCATCTATTGTGTCTTGACTGAACACTGTGGATGGTAAATAAAAATCAATTCACCAAAGAGTAACAAGGTCACTGAAAGATCTTGACATTTGTCATTTGCTTCCTCCTCAATGCTCTTTGTTCATGCTTCGTGGCAGTTCCAACCCATAACACAAAAATGCTTTCTGCGCAGGATCCATGGTAAGTGTAACATACCCAGACACCCACAAACTGAAAAATACAGGACAAATAAGTTTTTATGCAAATTTATTAATTAGCTTTAACAACAGTAATACATAAATCAATACTATGTCCAGCATAAGGTTGTATAATAAAATATTCTGGTAAGATTGATTTCTAGTGCGTACATTTTTAAGGGCAGTTTTCATCCAATTTGGACATTTTTTTAAAAAAATAAATAAATACAAGGCCAAAAATGCTTACTTAATGAAAGTCCTGCTAAGACTTCAGGATCCATACTGCTTCAAAGTACTGCTGAGTACAGGTGTCTGCACACATCTTGGACTCACACAGATGGGCTGTGCTCAAGCAGCATACATTTTTTTGACATCCAATGCAGACCAATACACACAAGTTTTCCAATTTAAACCTCCTTGTTCCTCTTCAAGCTAGCATTCACTTTTCTATTTTAGGATTGTCTTGCCTTCCAGCTGTGATGTGCACATATGAATCCTAACCACATCATGTTTACCAAATACAAAGCTCCAGTCCTCTCCTAATAGTACTGCATTATCTAGTGGAACTATTTATGAAACAAATTGCTACTCAAATTAGACAACACTAAACTGTTCTTGGAGAAAGGAAAAAAAAAAATGGCATTTGAGAACATGGCATGCTCCTAGATCTATTTATCACATTTTTGGAGCTCTCTAAACTTGAGAAACACATCCTCTCTGGGATGTCTGGTGCTTAGTGCTACAGCATTAAATTTCAGGCACCCTGGGTTCTGTGCACTCTAGACAGCACAAAAAAAAGCTGCATTTTCAACTTTGTTTCCCTGATGGCCAATGAGTCCAAGATATACAGTGGCATTCAGAAGGTTTTCAAAGTGCAGTATAGAGGCATTCACTGACTTTTGGACTACCTTTATTTCTATTTAACAATATTAAAATCTGGTCCCAATTTAAATTAGATACACATGAGAAAATATATTTGACAAATCAGAGCTATTTCATTTACTAGTGTACTTATCATGTACCACATAAAGCTATCCTTTGGACATATTTACTCTACAAATCTAGATAAGCTTGTTTTATTTGTCTTCTGACAAATTCTGCTGATGGCAAAATTCCCTTTTCCTTAAGTTACACTCAGGATTGAGTCACAAATTTTAAACCTACTCTAAATTACATATTTTACTTTATTATATCAAAACAAAACCCAAATGCTTGGTCAAATTATAAACACTTATAAACCTAGTGAAAACATCCCTGAGAAGCTTTCAGCAACATAGAGTAATTATTAAATTTGGTCCATTAGAGGAGAAAAATTGTTACATCCAGTTATTGAAAACTATGGGCTACAAGTCCATTGCTTGTGGATTGGATTCCCATTCATTCCTTTTCAGGCCTCTTACCAAACATTATATCTGAGACAGAAGCCACTAGAGGTTCTTTACAAACTTTGATAGATAATGTCATTGTTACAAAATGTGTGATGACTGGCCTAGATTCAGCCCTGGTGTAACGCCTTTAATTTCAATGGAGTTCACACACTTACATTCCAGGGCTGAGTCTGGCAACATAGATGACTGTGAAAGACAGTACCTAAAATTTAATAAAAAAACCCTTAAAAGTTAGAGGATACTTTTGACAAGTTGCTGACATTATGTTTTCACATACTACTGATTTTGCAAACAAACATTTTACCAATATTTAAATTTAGAAGTCAGATTGCCAAGCCAGAAGAAAACTCAGAACACCACCAGGTTCAACTCTACTGAGAAAGCAAAGTGCGTAGTTTCCACAAAAGTGCACATAGGGTTAATGACTGTGGAAGTACTGTGTTAGTACACATGCAGGGTAAAAAAAAAACAAACAAAACTAACAAAAAAAAAAGACAAGAACTTATTGAGCAGAGGGGACGTATAATTTTCATTGCTCTGAAGTTGCTTTAGAGGGCCTCTCAGTCCATCACCTCATTGGTTTAGTAGTATTTTAGAACAAAGTCAAAATTCACATACACATCAGATAAATGGAAGTAATCCACCTTTTGCATGAAATATTAACTATTTCCACATGCAATAGTTTTCAGAAACCATATTAAAGCCTGATATATTGGAAAATTAACTAAAGCTGCTTGTACTCTGAGGCAAAAACTAAGTTAGCACTAGAATTTATCTTTCTGTACCAGTACTCCTGACCTTAGCACTTTCTGCTACATCAAACCCGAGCAAACCTGCCACTTGCAATTTAAAAGCCATGCTTTGTAATATTACATCAATAGCTTCTGCTAAATGAGGCTGTTTTACTCTAAGAAGTGCAACAAAAGTGTAATACAATATCTTGTACCTAACAGTTGTCTAATTTTTAAGGAAACATGCAAAAATCCTGCAAAGGTGTTTCCATAAAGTTAAACCAAAACATAAAATACTATAAAGGTTTTGGGGGAAAAATTTTTGAGTTTATTAGAAGAATCCAAGAAGGATCACAGAATATTGTGACTTAGAAGGGACCCACAAGAACCATCAAAGTCCAGTGTTTAGAGAGGATGTTTATACCAGTTTAAGAATATAGGTGAGCAGAACTGTTCATGGTAAAGGAATATTGGAGAAAAACTCCAAACAACCAAGTACTGTATAAAAAGTTATTCTGAAGTAACTAAAAAGAAGGACAAGACCTCATTTTACCCAATGAGCACAAGAATTATTCAGAATTCATGGTAAATTGAGTATGTATAAACACAGTATCACTGTGGGGGTCAGCAGTGGAACTTGAATAGTATTTTTGTGATCAAACACCAGACTTGTGGGGAACCTTTGATACTACAGCTGTCAAGATCCAACCAGGCTGCCCTCTGCCAAGCATGAAACATTTACAGGGTCACTGTAAAATGAATTTTCTCTCTTGGGACAGCTTCCCCAAGAGCTAAGTTATGCATTCAACTCTAGAGAAACACCTCAAACAGGGTCATAAAAGGAAGTATATGTGTTTAACCATGGTATTTGTGAAGCAAAGTTAGTAAAGAGAAGTGGATTCTTTCAGACAGTAGATGTATTACCAGGTGGTGAACTGTCAGGGGCTGCTTTGGGATCAGGAGTGTGACAAACAAAAAGTTGTTTTCCCAAGCTTTTTTGGGCAAATCTGAAGTACATTATGTGGCCCATTGCAACAAAAGACACAGAAATAAGCACCAATAAGCCAAAAGCTTCAGGGTTTGGGGCCAAGATGACCATGATGAAGTGCAGCAAGTCAAGAAGATAATTCATGGAGTTTTGGACACCGTTTATGATGCCTCTTTCAGATTCTATGACGTTTTCTTGGAGTAACTGTGTGACAGTCAAATCAAAGGACCAAAGGCCTATGGAGAGAGAAAACAATTATCCATACTGCTGGGCTTCCCACGGCAAATTCATCATTGGCACAATTCAATCCATCCTTCCAAGCACTCGCTTCTGCCAAAAATGCACAGGATAAGATATCCTCTTGATGACTAGAACTGATTTCACACTCACAGTCAAGAGTAATTTACTTTCCTTTTACAAAAATTTCCCAAAATAATACTTGAATAGACTTGACATATTAAGTTGCCTGCCACATCCTGTTTCCTCATGACTATGGAGCCAATGTTTTACTCATCCTTTCCTTGTTTAAATAGATGGCTTACAGCTATTTACAGTGTACTCATGCTAGGTGCAATTACTAAAGCTCTGCATAAAAAAATCAAGCATCTTTTAAACTATGTAGAATAGACAATAATTTCAAATGGTTGACATTAGCTTCCATACTGGTTTAGTCTGTTCTTGATTCAGCTTTAGAAGCTTATCTTGCAAAAAGACTTAATACATGTGAATCAAGTATTTTATTCCTCCAGAATTCAGCAAAAACTGCAGAAACTGAGGATGCTTCTACAGATGACCATTACTGTTCATTACATTTATATATTTGACTGCCTATTTTGTTGACATGTACTAATATTATGCTAATGAGCAATACCTCAAAAACTTAAGCTGTCATCCAAATCAAAGCTTCCCTTCTTAACACCAAGACAATTTTAATAAGTGGATTAATTTAGTAAACTGTGAAATTTGAAGGTTTTCATAGCAGATTCATTAAGTGCTGTTTCCTAGTAACAGTGGTTTCATTTGGTTGTGAACAAAAATCATCTAGAGATAAGCTTTCAAAAATATGTCACAATCATCTCTAAATGTGGTAACTTTTCTCCCATTAGTGACATAAAATATACATTAAATTAGTACTGCAGTCTTCACCCTAGTGATACTATTGCAGGATTATTTCATTTTTATGTGAAGTATACTCAACTAGCCCCAGAAACAAGATGTAACATTCCAATTATTGGCTCTAATTCTAAAATCAATTGTATTCAGTTGATGGGTAGTATAATTTTTAGAATTAAAAGCAGATAATAAATTGTAATAGAGACATAATACTTACCAACTCTAGCAGCAATGACTCCTGCAAACAGGAGACTAACAGAGATTAAAGGCACAGGCTCAGGACTCATCTCTGGGTCACTGTTAGCAGGAGCAATAGACCCGTTTAACAAGTTGGGCATTCCAGTTGCAAAAATCATTTCAGGTTCTGGAGATGCTATAGTAGGCAATGGTTCATTTTCAAACAGCCTGGCACTGATGTCAGCAAATGGAGAAACAGTCAAATCCATAGGACTTCCAGGCATAAATA
This sequence comes from Peucedramus taeniatus, assembly GCA_013400575.1. Lineage (NCBI taxonomy): Eukaryota > Metazoa > Chordata > Aves > Passeriformes > Fringillidae > Peucedramus > Peucedramus taeniatus. Next base: position 468,709 of record WBNO01018370.1, read on the forward strand.
CAGAGATGGCACATAAGATCAGACAAGCAAACTGAGCAACTCCAGAAATAAGGCCCGTGCGAATGAGGCCACATTTGCGCCGAAGCCAAGTGAAAGCCACTGTTCCCATGATTCCAGTGACTGCTGAGGCACCCATGAGGAGGCTTAGCACAGAGCCACTCAGCCCCTGAGTGTATGCATAGCCTGTAGTGATACAATCGAATCCCAGAACAGTCATATAGAGAAATGCAAGGCCCATGCCTGCAAGGAACACTGGCTGGTTGTAGTACGCAACCCATCCGTCCCGGAATGTTATGAAAGGCTCGGCAATCCGGGCAGCGCAGCCGACTTCCTTCTCCTGCTGGGGCTCAAAGCCAGCTACATCTTTCTCAATAATTAACTGCACTCCTTCCGCAGGTTTCATGTCACTCTCTGTAAACAGAAATGGAGCTGTCAGATACACTCCTGCCTGCAAAATGCACAGCGTAAAGCAACAGAAAATTGTTTGCCGTAAGGTCACTATTGCAGAAGTGCATCAGTCAAACTCCACTGCCAAGCTTCCTCCTAATTATTTAAATTAAAAGCATTTAAAGCGGTCTTAAATCCTACCTGGGGAATAAGATCAAGTAAAGTTTATCCCTATCAATTTAATTAATTAAACAGAGATAGGAAAAAGCACTGCCTGCTTCTAGACTTGTGAACAAATACTCCAGCTCCACAGAGAAATTATTTGCTTAATGAATGCCAGTGTCAGTTGGCATTTTAACACAGCTTTGTATGCTTCAAAGCACTGACTGAAAAAAGGGCATACTTAAACATCTGTCAGTATCTCATGTCATGGCAGAAGAACCGAGGCTGAAGCCTGTCCAGAGTCAAAAGCTTTCAAAGCCTGACTTAAAAAAAAAAAAACAACAAACCAAAAACCTATGAATTTCTGCAATTTCATTCCCACTGTAATAAAGGAAAAAAGCACTTCCACTGATTATAAACAAAAATCCAAAAACTCACAGCACTATTTACACTAGGAGGACAGAAATTCCACAAATGTCTGGATGCCTGAGCAGTGCTTTTACACTATTAAGTTCAAAACTAGCTGCACATACAGCAAGTGAGATGCATGAAGTACTTCAGCAACTTTTAAAGACACAAGTCTTCTGATGAAATCAGAATACTGCAACAGCAAAGATTAAGTGTTTCCTACATATTGACATTTGCTAAATGCTTCATTCTCCAGAAGTATTTAAGAGCCAGTTCCAAAGCTGTGGAGCCTTCTACACTTGCTTGTTCTCCAATACTCAACTGCCATCAGTCTGGTCCAACAGCTTACTGGACCAGCTGGAACCACCATGGATCTGATGGCTGAGAAGATAGATGTCTTCAGTACTTTTAATAGCAACTTCCTAACTCACAATATACCGAGACAAGATTGTTAATTAGCATTTAAACAAAACCCAGGAATTCTTCATATTTCAAAAAAAACCCAATAACAAAACCGAACAAAACCCACCACCTATGTTACGGCTGGGGGGCTGTAACATGAGCTTTCAGTAGTATTATACTGCTACCTTAAAAATGGGGAAGCACTTAAGTTTAGTATTTCAGCATCTGACATTTCTACTACTTCACAATAAAAGGTCTGCTTCTGAATTTCTAATATTGAGTCTATCTAAAGTAACATTAATATCAATTTTAGCGTTACTTATAGGAATAGCCATAGTCATCTACACAGCAAATCCTGCTTGTACTGCTTGGCCAAGGATGCAGAGCTGAAGGCAAAAAGAATTTATTTTTTTTCTCCACTGTTTCCTGGAGCATGTAAAAATCATTCAGTCATGCCAGAATGAAATAAGAATAGAATAGAATAGAAATAGAAATAAGAATAGAATAGAACAGAATAGAAATAAGACCATCTATTCTACAACCTCCAGAAAGCCTGTCAGTACTAGGTGTAAGCAGAGATGAGTTAGCAAGGAATAGTCTTAAAAAGGCTGTAGACACTACAGAGCCAAGGGCCTGGTCCAGCTTATCAGCTATAGAACAGATGGACAGGAGTATTCCTTATGATTCCCCTGAAGTTACAGGGCAGACTAAGGGGTTAACAAAGAGGAGAGAATTCATTCTTTGGCTGCATTTTATGAAATTCCTCAAAAAGCTGCACAAAGTATTGTTGCTTAGAGTCTCTGGTTTCTATACCCCAAACCTGAAATCTCCAAGCTAGGAGCAGAAAGCTATTTAGCCTCAAAGCAATGCCTGTGGAGGACAAAGGTCAACACTTGGTTTGACTGCTGCAATAAATATACAGGGAATTTGAATAGTTACTTCTGTGTTTTCAATACCTTTCTTTACATTCAGCTGTTTCAGTTCCGATGCTTCAACTTTTGCAGATTTGTGAGCCAGAGTAGGGGTTTTCTGATAAACCTTCCAGAGCAGCAGATATTCCACACACATCGACATCAGGTTCCAGCCAGAAATGAATCCACAGCCAATCATGGGAGAGCCAAACGTCATTATCTGACCAACAGCCATTGGGGCCAAGATATTGGTCAGCTGGTCAATTCTTCTTATTGTGGCATTCATATCTGTCAGAAATTATTTGATTTTATGAAATGACTGGTGAACACTTACAGTGAAATATTCATTGACATAACTGTGAATTGCACATGTATAAAGGTAAAGCTACAAGTCTTGCTCCAACTGTAACTGGTTCCAGGAATAATCAGAGGCACTTTCAGACTGTTTCAATATTTGACGGCAATCAACCAAGGTGTTTGTAAGCCAAATGCCTACTCCTGTCAGTTTTGCCTGCATGAGGTCTTCCAGGTTTAGCATGCTGGGTTTACAGTGGCAGCACAGTCCTGGTCATTATGAGATCAGGTAAAACTCATCATCATGAGATGAGATAAGATGAGATAAGACTTTTACACAGCACTGATACTGTGGACTCTGAGCTCTATCCCTGTAACATTCACTAGCATGCACAGCTCCAGGAATCTCATAAGGTGGAATTGCTTCTTGGGAAGATAGAAATCTCTCTCCCAACATTGGAACACATATTTCTTAGCCTCCTCCATTCACTTCTAATAACTGGTGGCCAAAGAACCACCGTGATAGCAGCAGAACTTTGAAATGACTTTTACATTTCCTTGTTAAGTCACACTGGTTGATGGCAACTGTAGGCATCCTTAGATCTTACTGAGCAAAGTCCTCACTCCTTTCTGGTCCTTTGATGTTTACAGTCAAAACAATCAACCCATTCTCAGCACAAATGCATCTTTCATTTACTGCTAGGGAATGCCTCACCCTCCTCAATCTTATCTACTTTACTGTCATTAAACCATCTGGCTTCCAGTAAGTTTCCAATTAATAGTGCCATTCTCACACTCCTACAAGTGGCTAGACAGTGGTTTCACACGTGAAGCCCCTTTTAGAGTCCTACTGTAAAACTAGAGCTTGTGAAGGCTGAGTGAAATTCTACATCAGTATGAAGCTGCTTTATTGAATCTGTAGAGAATTAGTCCTTGCCACTCAAAGAAACATTCAGGTTACCCTATTTCAAAGTCAATTCAATGTTAGCCTAGTTAACCCTCAGTCAAATAGTTAAGTGAGATACTTGCATAAAATTTGGCTTTAAAAATTCCAACCAACTAACCTTTGTTTTTTCAGCTGAGTTATAATTCCACTCAGAAAAGGTACAAAGAGTGAGTAGGAAAACTAATCAAAGGCAACAAAGGAGAAGGTAATTTTTTATTTCCCTAGTCCACTAACTTCTGTAACTAAGATTTCTCTTTGAGGAAAGGTAACAATGCAGAGATGGACAACAGTATTTGCTGCAAAGTCAGTGTCAGCATTTATTTTTTTTTTACGTTATGGAGTTTCAAATAGTCTCCAGCTAACATCATGGTTAAACAGAAAACAAGACTGCTCAGCCTGGAAGGGATGTTTCAGATAAATCTGTTGAATTAAGGTGCTTAATCCAGTGGTTGTTTTCATTCTCAATCAAGTCATAAGAGAATTTACAGTAATCTCTGGCCTGATTTCTCAGTACAAAATGTAAGTGCTCATACAACTGTGCCTGAGCTCATGAAGCAGTAAGGAGGCAGGACTGACTCCCAGGCAGCAGTTCTCTGCAGGTGTGGTCTGCACTTTATCTCATGTGCTATGTGGAACAGGGATGGGGAGATGATTTGCTGAGTAAGATCTGACACAACAAGAAAATTTTAATAATTCTCATTAACCTAAGACTTGTACAGATAGCTACTATTTTTCTACTTGTGATTCACAAGTGTGAAGAAAGTTCACCTGCATTGCTGCTCTACAAAAGGCATGACCTAGAAAGGCACTGTGAGGTCCAAATAAAAGATTAGGGAGGATAAATTGTAGGCTGGGAAATAAAAGTATGACACTTTTAATGCACCTGAGAATTAGACTTTCCTGGATGAAATGGGTAAATAATATTCCTTCATTGGAGATAAACATCAAGTAAAAATCTGGAATACAGGATTGAAACTTCCAAAAGGACTCTGAATTTTATGGGCAATTTAAGCAGCATTATACAAAATTAAGAGTCCAGAAGCTGATGCTGTCTAAGCCTGAAGGTGTGTCAGACTTAAGCTTTAGTTCCAGAGTTAGTGAGCTGTAGAGGTGTGGGTAATGTTAAACTGCTGTGTGCCTTGTTTGCAGTTCAGTATCAGTTCCTCTATCTGAGAAGGCTTAAGTCCCCTTATGGGGTTGATTCAGAGCCTGTACAGCCTGACTAAACTCATCACAAAAAATGCTGCTTCCCACACTGTGCTACAATCAGAGGAGCAGCACGGCCAAAGATTGCTGTACACCCTTTGGTGTAATTTGCCTTGTGCAGCCTTGGTGAGAGTCCCAATCTCTCACATCCAAGAAGTGTCATGACTACTCAGCTGCAATAGGATATGAATGGGAATTAATTGTGTCTCCTAGTAGTATCAATGCCACTGTGCAAGTGCAGGGCACAGGGGGAGAAGCAAACAAAAATACTTTCTAGGCAAAAGATGATTTAGTTTATAAGCTCAAAAGCACCAGATGTCAAAGGAAAGTAAAGCTTCCAATTCCAACTGAAGGAAAGTGCTCTCACCTCTGAGTTAGACATCTAATGCTAGAGAAATGCAAGGTTTAAAATGTGCCTGCATGCACAGTATTACCTACTGGCAATTTCCTAATATGCCTACTTAACTGTTCTGGACTTCATTCTCATGCATCTTTCTTTGATCCCTATGAGAGGAGCCCAGTTACGCAAGAGTTCTCTGTTTCATTCCAGGGACCTAAAAATAAAGTATTGCAACACTTGGCTTGTTCAGCAAAACTAGTTTTCCTAACAGAGCTGCATCAGGACTAAGAGGAGGGCAAAACAAGTTTGGGGATGCCTAACTGAATTGTAATTACAACAGTGATTTGTGATCTCAGTAGCTGCAGTCCAGAGCGAGGAAGAGCAAAATAAAGGCTGCCCTTTCACTTGATGTTTTCTCATAATATCTGAAACTCAAACATGTGCTGATCTCTGTAAAACTCTAGTCTTAAAATAAAACTAAAATCAAGCCTGGAAAGTAAGACATGCAAGGTATTATAAAGGCAATATATTTCACCTGCCAGTTTGCTTCTGTCTTCCCCTGCAACCACAACAATCCAGTCCCTCTGAATTGTGATCGCTGTGGCAGTGCTGGCCAAATTGGCAATATTTGCTATTGTGATAACCAGGATATAGCACAATGTCTAGAGAGATGAGGGGAAAGAGTTATAATGTGAGAAAACAGATGGACATCTCCACTTTCTACACAAGCAGAAAAGACTTTTATATTTGATTCCATACATTTCAGCATTATTCTTCACACAAAACAAGATCAAGTCTACAAGTCCTGGCAGAAAACAATCATCATCTCTGTTTACCTAGAAAGTGCAGTTTCATTTGCCAGTTTTGGCTCCCAGAAATGTCTATACAGACATATCTTATACTAGAAAAAAAGATAAAAATTCATCCATCTCCCATGCTTCCCAAAATTTCTTCATAAATTAATTTCTTATTAACAAGCTGAAGCACTCACAAGAAGCCATCCGTGGTATAATGTCAAGAGCTGTGTCTTAAACAAGAAGATAATCATGAGGATAACACCACACAGGATGACAGATGAATTCTGCACAACCAAGGATGTCTGGGCCACTGTTTTAAACCAAACAGAGAGCAACAGTTATGAACATAAGAATGATGTAACTATAGCCTGAAGACAGAAATAATTAAGGAACACACATATTTATTAAATAGCCTTGTTTTCCTAGTCTCCCCCAAAACATAAGTGGCAAAAATATACTTCATGGTAGATTCTGAATCTCCCATTGTCTTAGAGAAACAAACTATCGTCTAATGTAACTTTATAGCTCTTGATTTATACTCAAAGTAGGTCTTCTGTCAATCTAAGTCCCCGTTTAAATGCTGACAGTATGTTTCAAGTGGTAAAAGCCTACCTCAAGACTCTAAAATTCATCTTCAACCTCCCATGGAAGGGATACTATTTTGAAAATTTTTGGAAAGTAAAAATTCATTTGAAGAACTTGATTCCATTTTATTTGTAAAACAGACTAGAGCATATATACAATATGCATATTGCAAATGCAGTGTGTTTACACTTAAGTGAAAGATGTTTGTATCCAGACAAAAGAAAACAAAAATACAAGTGTATGTTAGTGCTTTAATGTAAATAGAATTTGGTCTGTAGTCCTTGAAGTTACGTATTTTTTACCTTTTGTGTTTCTGTACATCTCTACACATCACACGGGTGTAGCCTGAGTAACAGACATATCATTACTTAAAACTGTTTTCCTCCTGTCTTTGAGAGTATCTCTGTATAACCATCACCACTGTGAAACCACTCTGCCCTTCTCAGAAGAGATGAGCAAGCCCCATTCTCATATTTGACTTGAGGAATTAACTCGGTCAGCTTCACCTCACTAACATCAATTGGATCCATCCTTAAGTAAATAACCTGCTCTAGGCATCTAACCTTTGAGCCTGGAGTTCTTGTCCACCCAGTCTCCAATAAGGGCTCCCAGGAGAAGAACAGATCCTGCCACAACCAGGCCATAGACCGCAGTCAGGAGTAAGCTGTTTCCATAAAGTTCAACCAGGAACACCGACACCGCAAAGTGCCACATACGATCTCCCTTTAAGAGTAAGAGAACATACACAACATTACTGGTTGCTCTTTATAAGTACACAAAGTCACTATTTTACTAAAGCTCTGTCAAAAGTCTTGACTAAAATAGAGGTTTGTTACACATACAGAGGTGATACAGGGATTTTTGTGGTTGTTTGTTTCTTAGGAGTTTTTTTGATTGCTACATCCTGTCACCATTGATTTTATCCCAGTGTCATTAAGATCATCTATCCTAATCAAGTGGATCATTGCAGCTTGTAATACCACAAATCCAAAAATCCCAGATATTTTCTATCAGTATATTACTGGACAAAGTCTGTCACCAGCCACATCCAACAAGCCTCAAAAAGCTTACACAAATTCTCCGGCACAGATCAAATATTAACAATAGATTTACTGATCACTATTTAAATAACTTTTCAAGGCAGCAGTTTGCTCTTAGATGATCAAAGCTTAAGTGCTGCTTTATAACACAAGAGTGAGTCAAGTGGAAACAAGTCATCATACAATTCAGGATAGATATGGGTTAATGTTAAATGAAGTTTCTAAAATCAAAGGACTTCAGCTGTTTTTAGTGATCAGCACTGGCATATTGCTCAGAGGAGGTAGAATAGCATAGCTCATTTAACCTATTGTAAACTCACTGCTAGTTCAGCCTATTGCTAATTTAACCTAGTGCTTAAAATAAAACACATTCATGTTCTGATCCCACTTGCTACAGGTGCAGAAAGGACACCCAAATTGTTAAACACATCCAAGTGAACTCATTTTCATTCTATTCAAAACATTCTAAGGCTTGCTAACAAATACATGGAAGTTTTTTTGGTCACATCTCACTTTACTTTTGAACATACTGCAGCAATACATGACAGAAAATTCCTTCTGTAATCAAAAAAAAACAGATGAATAGAAATCATTCTTACCATTCTAGGGACACACAGGTAGTTTAATAAGGGTCCCTAACATTAGTCTTCTACAAACCAAACATGAAACTGTTTTCTTCTGCTGCCTTATCTTAAATAAACAGTTGCTATGTGATACAGCAAAGAGTACAAATTTCTAAGGACCTCAAATATTCGGAACGGCTGGGGGAGGTGTAAAATGAAAGTATTTTTAAAAATCAAAGCCAGCCAAATCTAACTTACCATGTAACAAAACAATCAAAAGCTGCATAAAAAGCATACTATTGGGAAGGTCAAAATAATTGCAAAGTGTGATAAGTTCTCAGTATAGTACAGACACAAAAAGCACTTGCCTTTTAATGTTATTTGAGTTCACTGAAGGAGATTTCTGTAAACATTGTAACATGTAAACTTTGATGCTTGTTTCCTTAAACACAGGCTGAAAAAATTATACTCCAATCACAGAAAGAAAAACTCCTTCTTTTCAAATAAAAACCCAGGGTATTTTGTATGCTTTTTTAACTAAATCCAATGACAAATGCTACTATAAGCATGATCATCTTGTGTCTCCTCTCATATATTTTAAACCATTTTTCAATCAAGAGACACCTACAGCCTTCTGTAAATATGTTCCACTTACATTCCATGGCTGGTTAGTATAAATATAGAAAATATCCCAGCAATGAATCCACAGTCATATAATTTCCCAATTCCAGCTTTCATTTAATATGACCTGAGGTGGTACTTTATAAAATTTCACTTAAAATACATGCAGGTGAATTACCCAGATAACTGTTTATTAAGCTAGAAAAACGATCCAAAAATAATTTCATATTAAGTTTGGGTTTTTTCTTTATGCATAGATGTTTCAGTTACTGGATTCTGACAAAATGAAAAAGGCATTTTTAAAAAAATCTAAGCACGTGCAAGTCAGTGCCAGTCACTACTGTTGGAGTGAAAAACTGAATCTCACTTCAAACTCATGGAAAGGTTCCTCTGACTCCAGAGACATCGTGATTTTACTGCACAATCCATCTAAGGGCCCGTGAACACTGTTCAACTTTATCCAACACATTTACCCAGAGTATTTTAATCGGGTCAACCCACAGAGATAATTTTTGGGGAAACCACAGCTGTTACAATCAGAAAGCATGATTTTCTTTCAAGAATTAAAAGCTATAAAGAATAGGCAAAGATAAAGGAGAAGAACAATATTAGTGAATTGCAGAGCTTTGTAGCAGGTGTGTCATTTCAAGCTAAGAAGTACTGAAATTTGAACAGCAAATACTGTTTTCAGAAACAGGCAGATCCTTGATTACATACCCTTAGTCTCACCTTAAAATGTCTCAAAATGTGGCTATTTCAAAACTTTTAAATAGCTATAGCTGTTCAGCATGACTACCCTTTTAAAGACAGCTCCTCCCCTTCTGTAATCATAACTACCCTTATACTGAATGTATACAATCCCAGGACAGAACTGAAGCCAACAAGTTGAGGAATAGCCAGGCCACCACCTACTGACAGCCTCCTGAGGGGCCCAGATAAGGCTGGGAAGTTGGAATCAGCTGATTTCCTGGGAAACGTTAGGTCTGACACCAACAAGGTGAACCCAGCTCCATGCTGTTCCCTCTTTATTGCTGAGGGATAGACAGCAGCAGCAGAAGGTCTGAGACTCCAGTGCAGCATTGCTGTCCAGCCTATTAAGATCCCTGAGGCCAGGCACACATTCAAATACTTAACTGAGCAAAGGCCCAAGAGAGTCTAGACTTTGTTCGAGTCTGAACATTTCTGGAGATGTGACACGTTTAATCATTTACAGCTTCTCCTGGCATTTGGGAATGGCATAGTAACACAGAAACCAAATCAGCTCTCTCAATTACAGCAAAACCCCATTTCTCTCAGGTTTTGTACTGTGGACAGAGCCATTCTAAAATAAAGATGATCTGTTACTTGGTGTTCTGAAGATTCAGGTATTTGTGTACTGTTTCTGGTAGCAAAAACCTTCACACTACAGGAACACCAAAGCTTAGGAGATAGAAAAGGTGAAGTTCTGCACCCCAGTTCTGTCAAAATAAGCTATTGCAGAATAATTTCTGTTGTTTGAGCAGATTTGGCTGGGGGTATTGTGAGTCAAGATTTTCAGCACAAAACCCACCAGGACCTGACCAGGAGTATCCAGTTAATATTGCTAAACAGACACCTTGTAGCCTATCATTCCTTACTGTGTGCCAGATTGTTTTCTAACTGTGCTTTGTCACTTTTACTCAGGGACTCAGAGCAAGCCCACTGCAGAGCTGTGGAGCACTGGTCAGAGAGGAGTAGGCAGGGTTGGCCAAACTGCCAGTGAGGCACTCCGTGGGCATGACTGACAAAAACTGTGGCAGGCAACAGCCCTGACCTCTGAAGGAGCTGTTTGGCTCGCTGCTTTTTAATATTAACAACTGCCAAAATATTGCATTTGTTTAAGCAAACATTTGATACCACTCAAAGACTTCTTTCATTAAGAGAAACATCAATACGACCTTTCAGGTTAGTGAAAGCAAGAAACTCCAGAGTTAGACATGTGCTGTTGTAACTGCAGATCAGCCATTTGTTCAACACATACATCAAACCAATCCAAATGCAGGACCAAAACACAGAACAAAGAAAGTGGGAGGAAACCTTGCATTTATTTTTGAACCAAGTCACTGTATGGAGACTTAAGATTGTGGTTAAAATACACATGTATTCTTGATTTATTCTGTGGAACAGAACCAGACTGTCTATTTTTAGTGCATATCTTAAGGTAGCTTTTTTTTTTAGTATTCCTCAAGTGAGTAAAAGCTGTATAGTAAGCTATATTAGCACAGAAGGAAATAATTTCAGGAGACAAGCAATTTTACAGAGGACAACTCCTGATGCTGTCAACAAGTTAGCTAGTGAGTGGCAGTATTGAGTCCACTGTAAACACTGAGCACTTCCCATTAGTAAATATGAGTCCTTTACATATAATGCTGCAATGGGCTGTCTCTCATTCTGCTCCTCTATAAGGAGTCTCACTGGTTCTATACTTATTTAAAAACAGTAAAAGGTACAGAACCAGTCCCTCCAAAAACTGACTACTGCATTACTCTGAACTAAAACCAAACCTACTGCAAAGTATCTTGTAAAGATTATGAAGACTTTTAACAGCAAGGTGTTGTAACAAGACCTCTACGGTGGTGTGCTAATTCGTGAAGGTTTTTGGAAAGCACCAATAAAGCTCAGGTAAATCATAGCCAGATTAATAAAGTCCTACTTCTACCAGGCCAGTTTTTACTTACCCAAGTGGACAGTGCATGTCCAAGATAAAGAAGAAACTTTGCAGACGTAAAATAGGCAATCACAGATCCTAAATGAGAAATAAGAAACAGATGCTAAAGCAGATGCGGGCACATCCACCGCACTTCGGTACGGCAGGCACAGCTGGCTGCCGCGGACACCGTTCTGAGAGCGGAGGCGCCACCGGGACACGGCGCGATTTGGTGCCCCCCACCCGCGGGCAGCCCCTCCCGGTCGCCCGCTCCGCGCCCGGGCACCGCTCAGGAGGCGGCCCGTCCGCACT